>VXAK01008778.1:0-170965 GCA_013399435.1 Arenaria interpres | reverse complement strand
TTTTTTTTCTTTTCCCTTCTCTTTTTTGTGCTTTGGATATTACTGAAAAAGGAGTCTCAGGGATTCACACACTTGGACTTTACTGAATCAGGCTGCATCTGACAAACAATCTAGTCTTCATTTTGGTTTGCTAGAGATCAACCAGGATTTTTCTGATTATATCTTCTTTTGAAAAAAGGATGCATGGCATAGAAAGAAGGTCTAGGTGCCTGTCTGAGAGTATTTTACCGAACCTGGGATAAATGTTACTTCTCAAAGGTAAGTGCAAGGTTTTTTTCATATGTATATATAAACTATATAGCTATAATATAAACTATATATAGATATGTGCACAAAAAATTTATACGCAGTTATCCCTGATGGCAAACAAATCTGTTGTTGTGCATTTTAAAAGGATCGGAGAAATATGTAACTTTATCTTCCTTTTCATGTTAGCCTAGATAAGATTGTTCATGTAGAGAAATGAATCTCAGTTTGGTTTCTGCTTCTCTCAGCATGAAAAGGCAGTTCAAAAAGAATATTTATTTTTTTAAGCATTGATAGGATGTTTTTTTCATGGCAGTTTTGAAACAGTGATGTGAGGAGATTTGAAAGAAAGAATAATAAATTTCTAATACAGCAAAAACTGAGCAATAGAGTAAAGCTGTGAAAGTGATTTCAGCTTTCTGGAGGAATTAGTAAATCCTGCAAAGCTAAGGAAGAACTTTGCTGGACAGATCAACTCTGCTATATATAAGAGCACACAGTAAAAGAGTGGGGACCTTGGCAAATGTCATGTGAAGAAGCTGGAGGCACAGGAACAGCTGGAGAAGGAAAGGGAGTGAGGGGTTTGGAGGGGCAGTGGGCACCCACTTCAGTGTCTGCTATCACAGATGTTCTTGGCAAGCTGATGCAACTGATGACGGACATCCAAAATCGTCAAGGTGGGCATGCGGGGGATGGGGTACACAAGCAGGTATATGCTATGTCATGTCTGTCTGACGTCATCAGACATATATGCTCTCAGCAAGACTAAGCGTACTGAGAATTTGGGTGGGGGGAAACATCTAAATGGCAGCACAGGACAAGATTCAGCAAAATGGAAACTGAGTCTCTCCCTGACTTGCATGGACCTGTGCACTCTTTTGCATCACAAATCAAGTGCATGACTGAACAAAACAAGAAAGAAATGAAAGGGGAGAGCCAAAATCAGTGATGAAGTCAACAAGTCCCAGCAAGATGGATTAATAAACTGGAAATTAAAAGTGGTCAGTTGTAGTAATGTATGTAAAGAAGGGTTCTTAAACTGGGTAACTGCTTCCTACCCAAAGGAGACAAATAGCATTGATTTAAAGTAACAATCATTTTTTTTGCCAAGACTGATCATCTCTTTTTGGGGCAGTGTCTTGGAAATACTAAGAAGAGTAGGATTTATTTTATCTACTCCATCTTTGGGATTAATAGGACAGAATAACTCGTCTGACAAGAAGAGACAGGCAATCAGTAAGCATCATTTTAAGTTTATAAAGTTAAATTAATTAAATAGTTAATTAAATTGGCCTTTCTAAACTTTATGACAATGCTGTCTGTGGATAAGTCCAGCAGATGCCACACAGTTGTCAGTAGTATTTTCTGTTCCTCAGAAAAGAGGAGACATTGCCATGCAGAATATTAATTTTCTATTGGATCTTGCTGTGTACAGAGGCTGTACTAAGGCAAATTTGATCTTGCCGAGAGAAGGAAGAGAGACAGATAATTACTTCTACTCTTGCCTTGTTTCAGGCTGGTTACAGTTTCCTTGTTTACAGCTTACCCTGGGTTGGTGGTTGGTTTGCATTGCCTACAGATCACCACTTGAGCACAACAGAGTGCTTTTTGTGTGCGCTCTGCTCATAGCTGCCTTGTCGCAGCAGCACAAAGCAAAGCTTCAGACCTTCTCCGAAACTGCTACTAATTCTCAGGCAGGGAGGGAATGCAATTAAAAATGAACAATAATGTTAGGAGGCAGGAAGAAAAAAGTGATTATGCTCAACCAGGCCATTTTAACCTGTGAATCCCAGCAAAGATCTATATCACCTTTTGGATCAGAGACAACGTCTGCCCTGCTCTCCCCGTCACAGCTCTATTTTCTTTAGGGTGACTCTGGGCCCACTGCCCAGAGTCTGGCTGTGCAGGGCACTGGCAGGCCGGCAAGCAGGCAGCCTCAGGTGCACCATGCAGGGTGAGAAATGTGACCCGTCCTCAGAGCCACCATTTGCTGCTGCCCTCTCTGCCCCATGCCGCTCTTCACAGCGTTAGTGCTTCTTGTTTAAATTTACATTTGGAATGTAGCTGATAATTTTTGCCAAGGGGAAGTACAAATGGCACATGTAGCCTTGCCCCACAGTCTCTTCTGTTCCTCCTGCTAAGGTGGACCTGAGCTGACAGCTCCCTGGCAATCCCTGTCAAATTGCTCCTGCTCCCTCTCTTTGCAGAGGATTCTGGCCACTGACTGAAACTTGCAAAGTAATGATCTTAGACCCATATGATTCCCTTTTTTTAATTTTATGGTTTTTTTGTCCTTGTGGTCAAAAAAGCAAAATGGGAAGCTGATTCAAAATTATCAAGATTTAACTGATAGTAGGTGGGAATATACTTCAGTTGACTTAGAGTGAATCTAACTCCCTGGTGAGGGGTTGCAGACTGATAACTCTAAAGACTGCATTTGCCATCCACAAAGAGAAGGTAGGGAGGGTGTGATGACAGTGTTTGTTCACCACCAAATCCCTTTTTGTGTTGCTGTTGAATTTCAGCCTTTACCTACAAAGATCACCTGAGGGAGAAAAAGGGTAGTTTGTTGCAAGCGTGCACTCAGTCTTCTTTCTGGCCTGAGCGCTCAGCCTTACTTTCTTTAGGTTTGCCATAGTGTGTTTGTTGTGGCGTTTGTTTTTGTGGCGAGAGTAACTGTCCTCTAGGTGCTGGACTGAAAACCAGTAACACTACCTATGAAAGGCAGAAGGAAGACATCCATGGCTCCTTCAAGCCAGTCCTGATGACTGTGTAATCCATTGCCCAACACCAAGTGGACCGTAGCTCTATCGCTTGTTTCCTCTTTGCCTTAACCATTTACACTTCGATTATTGTGACTAAGGATTTCACCAAGGTGCTGGAATTCGCTCGATCACTGTCCAGAAGCTGCGTGTGCTCGCAGAGCTCTGAACAGCTTCCAGTCATCAACTTAAACTTGTGACAAAAGACAAGGTTTCATCTGAGTACGCTGGAATAATAACAAAACCCACAAATCACCCAGTGTGATGCAGCACTTCAGTGAAGGGCCAGCTATCATTCTCTGCCCAGCCCACCTCTACCCAGGATGCCCAGGAGGGAGGGGAACATGTAAGCAGTGCTTCAGCTTCTAGGAACTCAAATTGCCGTCTGCGTGGGCGACTGCCAAACCTTGGCATGAAATTAACAGATGTAAACATGTCATTAAAAGGCCCACAGTGATGCCGCTTGGAAAACTGGGAAAAGGGCATTTAATTTAGAAGTATTTCTGCTTCCCTAGGAGCAGTGATTGTCTTCATACTTCAGAATATTTCCATGACAGCGATTTCCAATTTTTCTCTCTTCCTGTCATTTGGTCTGTCCTGCTTACGATCTGGGTCTCTGATGACACCCTCATCTTCATGGGAAAACATTTTTGACAAATCCAAGATGCCAACTTCAGCATATGAAATGAGCAGTGGCAGCAAAAGTCAGAAAACATCTTTTCAGTAAAAAAATGCTGATTTAAAAACATGGGAGAAAAGGAAGAGATGTGCTGTCAGGGTTTGGTCCTATGCAGAATCCCTATTGACCTACATAGAAGGCAGAGTTGAGTGGGATTTTCTCAGTAATAAATGTTCTTGTTTTACTCCAGAAAATATAGATTTATCCGAATAAACCATGATTGGGAAATGGTTAGTTTTATTAATTTCCTGACTGAAAAAAACTGTAGGGAGAAAATTGGCAGAATACCCTATCTTCTTTTCTGGACAATAAATTTTATTATTTCTTTCCAATTCATGCATTTTTTAAGAAAACTGAAAATAATTCATATGAAACTTGATGATACAAAGGGCCATGCTGAGATCTCATTTTGCTAAATGACAAGCAAATCTGCCAGTCCAACTGGAACTAAGCATTTCTAGCTCATTAGAAGGCTTGCATACTTTCTACCTCGGTTTGGGCCAAGGAAATTGTAAGCACTTTCATTTCAATTCATGGGACCAGAAACCTTTTGTCTGCCAAGCCATACCTAGAAGTCAATTTACTTGGCCAAGTGGGATTATTCCAGGAGCATGTTTCCAACAAATACTATGAGGTATCAAGGCCTCTGAGTGTCTGCTTTTGAAATCCTTCTTCCGGCTATGGAAAACTTATGCGCTGGAAGGATATGCCAGCTAAATAAGAGTAGACATGAGAGGATGGCTGCAGCCATAGTACAAAAGGTACAATGGAGCATTTAGGAGGCTTCTGCTAATCACTCTTCAGGAAGGAACAGGTCTCTAATCTCTGACAGATCTGCTATCGCTGTGGTATTATGGAAAGAGGTGAGATAAGGAGATGGCCCTGGAATAGCAGTAAATCCAGGGTCCCAGACAGAAGGTTACAGGTAGGGCTGGTGCATCCCAGTGCATACCAATACAGGTTCTGAGAAGAACAGAAAGCTGGATTAAAGATATAATCTACAAAAAGTACATGATGGCTGAAAGCACCTTGCCTATTTTAATGGAAAACATGTGTGTGGCACTGGTGCAGAAAATTATCAGCGTGACTTTCCCTGAAGCCAGAGGAGGTAGGTCAGGGCCAAGAATGTCTTTATGTGCAGGACTGAGATCAATTGCTGCATCTGCCCAGTTAAGACTGTAGGGTTTGACTTGACTTAGTTGGGAGAAGGACAGGCTTTGGAAGACCTCAATATGATCAAGTCACATGGATTGTGGGGATCAGACAGACGCGATATTGGAGGAAATACACACACGGGTGAGGAAGTAAGGAATTTTTCCTCTCCTGCCTCTAGACTTGCAATTTGCTTTGGCAGGCTGAGGAGCAAGGGAGCTAAAAACGGCACCAGGTGCAAAGAGTACTCAGCCATTCTCTCATCGTGTCTAAAGTCCTCAGAAAAGCTTCAGCATGCATGTCAGTTAGAATGAGTAATCCTTCTTTTGTTACAGACTAAAGATAAAAATTAAGAACATGAAAGGAAAAGAGAATGTCTTAAACATCGCTGTTTTTAACATCTCTTAAACATCTTATCTTAAGCATTCTCTGTTGCGGTGGCAGGATGGGTGTGTTGTGATATCAGTGAAAGAGCAGCACCTGTATGTGTGATAGAAAGGAAAAACTGACTGTACCAGAATTTATGTCAGATCCCTCTGTTAACAGCCTCAAAAAAACTGTATCTACCTTTTCAGTACAGAATGAAAACAATAAGCAGTCAAATGGCAGAAGGAAAAGTTGAGAGGAAAAAAATGCCTGTTGTGGCTCACTCAGCAGTCACTGTCTGGTCTGAAAGCAGCCAACAACAAATGTCTGTCTCCTCAGAGATAAAAATCAAACCCTTCCCAATCATTTCAGTAGCCATTTGATCTCCTTCCCTTTGTGAATATTCCTGTGACTAGGTAAATATATGTGATACTCAGAAAGCTCTGCATGGTTTGTATGTGAAACAAGTGTACTAAACTAAAGAAGAAAAAGGCCAAACTGTATTGAGAGAACATAACTTATCTGAACTGAGACCATTTTCTTGGTTTCCTAAACTGATGGCTGTTTGGCATTTTGTATGAATTATCTCCAGTGTAAGTGAATGTTATCACTGCTGATGGCAGATATTTACTGTATATTGGTTTTTAAATAAGGGTACAACATTGATTTCTTGCTCTCCAAATTATTGACTGCACTTTCTCCCTGTAGTCAGGTCAGATAAGTTATCTTCTCTGGAAACGTTCAGTAGAAAAATGTGTTAGGTCTCAGAAACTCTCATGGAGGAGAGGAGCAGGGTTTTTTTTGCAGGCTGCCAACAATCAAAATATCTTGTAGTTACTTGACAAATTCCACTGTGTGGTGTGCAAATATTTTCTAATCCCATATCACATGACCGAGTAGCACACCAAGCCATGAATGTTTCAGCTGACACCCACCATGCAAGGACAATGTGACCTTTCCTTATCAGCTACATCTTCTGTTCTGAGCTCCATAGATGTGTTTGTACAGTGGTATCTTCTTGGAGTGAGGGGGAAGGTGAGGCTTCACAATTACAGTGTGGCCAGCAGTCTCACAGAAGGTGAGATTTCCCCTATCCATGGTCTTCCAGCACCCTACCCTGGTCCTCCAGTTGATGGGAGGAGAAGTTTCAGGTGCCTCAGTAAATTTTCTTTCAGATCCAGGAGTGGGTGACAGCAGTTTCATGTGAACTGGAGAAAATTGGCCTTACTGGCAGAGGAGTTGAAGCGCAGCCTGATTTACGAGAGTAAATGTTGAGGGCAAAGAAGGTCACGTTTGGAGAAAGAGTTAAGAAATTTTCGTAGGATGAGGCGGAAGAGGGAAAGAAGAATCAGCAGTGGTACAGCTAAGAAGATGTCTCTGTCTCTTTAGATATTTGTATGACCCTTCTTGCAGCTGAGCTGGCATGCCAGGCTAAGCTAAAGAAGGGCTTACGATATGTATCTTTATTGGCACTGTACGTAGTTGATCCCTCCTTGAGCCAGCGTGGGGTGCTTTATTTGTCATATCTAACCTGTTTTAGCCTTTTGGTGAACATGGAAAAAATTATTTAAACACTTTGTGCATTTGTTTCTGTTTTCTCCATCTTTCTTTCTCCTTTAATCGGTGAGTAGAATGAGGATGCTCTTTATTTATTTTCCCATAGCCCTGAACACAAAGAGTTTTTAATCATCAATGGGCAGATGACTCACTCATTAATAATTGTAACTCCTCCCCTCAGTTCTTAGTAGAACCTAGCAACAAGCTTTCAAATTAATGTAAGAGACCCTATAAAATGTGACAGGTCCATCTTTATCTGGTGTCTTTTCCAGAGAGAGTGCAATTGATGGGCTGAGATCTATCTCTTCTGTACTGGACGTCAAACGACTGCATTTCATGGCATCTCAGTGCTTTGTTTTTCTCTTTGACAATTTTTTTACCTGCCTAATTCTGTGAACAGCATAACAAAGGTCTGTGATGACCCAGTGGGTCTGTGGTTCAGGAAGCTTCCCTGCATTTGAGATTGAGCCAAAAAAAGGAAGAAATCCATCCTCCTGGCTGGAGGCTGAGATAGGTCATGATGAATTTCTGTGTATTGCTGACTTCTACCCTACATCAGTGTCCTAATACAGAATGGAAAAATCAAAGTTACTCTACATCCTATCTCAACTATAGGATTTACATTTAAAAATAAATAGTGCCCTCAGGCCAAGGAACAGCTGCTGCAGTTCTTTCTAGCATGGCTCATTGATCTCGTCCTCTCATTTGACACATCCTGCTACTCACATGTTGCTGTAGTTAGCGTTAAATCACAGACAGATCATGTAGTGACCTAACTGAAACTGAGACCTACTTGGGTTAGACTTTACACACACTGCCCATCAGACACATGGGCCCTTACACCACCACCTTGCCAGGCACTGGAGAAAGACCTGAGAATGAGGTCTTTATTAGGCTGTGCTATCTCTTTTTATTACTTATGGAATTTTTTAACTTATGTTAGTCTAATGATGTTAATTTTAAGGAATTGCTTGCAACTTTTTTTTTTTTTGATAGCATGTGTTTTTTTTTCGTGGAACTGTGATGAGCTTGATCCATACATTAAAAGTGAGGTTTTCCACAAAAGTCCTTCTATTATGGAAATGAAGCATCTTTTAGGAAAACCTAAATAGAAAGCCTCTCAAGTTTAATATGTGATGTAGTTGCACTCACACGCTCTCACAATCATTCCCTCTTTTTCCTTTATATTGACAGGTACATAAAGAACTAAAATGAACTTTGCAGTCAGTTGTTCTTCCTAAATATGTCTTGTCTTGCTGGCTTAGGTAAAAGGCAAATTGCAGCTTGAGGCTTCATTTGTGCAGCAAATCTTAGTCTCCAGCAAATCAGGTCTGTTTTCAGAAGCCTGTTTCTTCAGTCATTGTATTTCAAGGTGCAAAACTGGGCTGTGTTCATGCCCCAAGCTGATTATGCCATGTTTGCAAAGTCTTTAGTCTTAGGTGGCAAAAACATTTAAGAACAAAAGAACACAGGTTTGGACCTTTGTTTCCCTTTCTTCCATTCCTGATTGAATTTTCAGAGCCTTTCTGACATTTAAACAAAGCATTATCTGAGAGCTGTTTGGAAAGAATTAATATGGGATCTCATATTGTCATTCTCAGATTAATTTCCACTTTGCTTCAAAACAATCTCTCCTGTAGCTATAAATTTATTTTATAACATATCTTGGGGTTCTTTCATTGTTGGGTTCTTTTCTTAGTGTTTTTGTTTATTTTTGTAGTCTTACCAGGAACATGAAAAAAAACAAACAATTACCTTGCCAACACACTGCTTTTTTGACCACCTTGTAATCGAGTAATAGATATTGCTGAATGCTTATAGGGCATCAGGTAGTAAAATCATATTGATCTCAGATAACAAAAGGACATATGATCTTATCAGTAAGCATTTTCAAATTGATACTCAGGAATAAGATGGTTCTTTATGATTCTGTGGATAGATGCTCGGCTTTGGGTGACATTAAGTGATATTGGTCATCTGGATTCCCATCATTTTTTCTGGGATTTGTTTGTCTAGTGTGATATTCAAATGTCCATGCTTTCAAGTGTTTCACAGAGAATCAGCAGAAGCATATGTATCACACCTGATTGGGATAACTCACAACTTGAACACAACATGAACAGTGATTAAACAGATCATGAATATTAGTAGCAGGCAAATCACACATGGCTAGAATAGGAGGCATTTGTTTGCCAAATTGATATGAAACAATTGGGATGAATAAAAAATACAGTAAGGATTAAATCATAACAAATATTTATTGAAATCAATACTTATAACCACCATTAAAAATTAATAAAAATAAAATGTAGACTGTATAGCAGTAAGTGCATTTTAATATTGATATCCAGTAAATCTTGGCATCTCACAAGGGAAAGGAATGGCAGTACCGGTCCCTGTGATATATATATATATGTGTAAATATACATTCATTTATTGTAGGGTAAAACTAGAAAAAAACTCAGGGAGGAAGCATAACCTTGTAATTAAGACTTTGCTCTTAAAGTCAAAGTAAGCTTGCAAGAAGCAGCGTATGCAAGACTTAGTAAAACTGGCCTAAAACACACACTTGATTGCAAAGAAAAAAAGAGGACAGCTTTCATTGCTACAATTTGCTTATTTTTGGAAAGATTTCACCCTTTCATATATTGTATGTTAGGTCACTTCTGAAGTGGAAATCGTAATTTGAAATTAAATGGTCTGATAATTCACAATTATGCTTCAGAATCAATAAATATTTTTGGAAAGGTTAAACGAGTCCAACTTAACCAAAGTATCTTCCTCTTGTTTGATTAAAACATTGCAAATAAGCTCAAAAAAATTTCAAATTCCTTTCTGTCCCTTTTAATTCCTTTTTTCAAATCATTAAATGCATATGTTTGTATATACATGCTGCATATGTGTGTGCATATGGTTAGATCCATTCTTGGCCACAGGCATAAACTTTACTTTTCACTTCTGCTTTTGTAATAGTAGATAATGCTAACATATATCAGAGACCTATCTTAAGCCTAAGTGTACTGATGTTTATGAAGTGTTTAGAGACTACTGAAGATGAAGGATACAGTCAGGGGACCAACTCAGTGTTGGCAAAATGAGAGACACAACTTAATGAGAACTGGTGAAGAATTTCCAACCAACGTTTTTCATTAGAGAATAGATTTTTTTCAAATTAGTTTACTGGGTATGCTGGGCAAGGAAAGGGGTGGGGCATGGAGGTTATTTGGCAACATCATCCTTTGCTTTTTTTATATATGTTTTCAGCTGGAATATTGGTGGATTTTGTTTTAAAACAAAATCGAACTTTTTGACGTTAAAAGCTTTAATGTGACATTTTGTCCTATTTTCACAGAAAATGTGTTTTGCATTTTCTAGAAAACAGACACTCTGTAAATTACAATTAGTCAGTCTAATCTAAATAAGTCTGACAAAATCAGGCTTTCTTAACAGTTTTGGGATTGCTGATAGCCATACAGAGACTGTACCACTTCTCATTGTAGAAGTTTTCTTTCTTCCTTTCTCATTTTTTTTTGTGTTCTTGCCCTAGTAGGTTTGTTCTTTGTGGATGGTTATACATTAAGAGAACAGATAGTTCAATGACATCTCCAAGTAAAATGGGCTGTAAAAATGCTGAATTTGCTTTACGGTTCACAGCACAGGTAATATGAAGGTAAAATGGCAATGAACACGTGGTGTTGGAGTGGGAGACTTGGGCCATGGCAAAGCAGGCTATCACAGTTCCTAATCTCTGGAGGGAATTAACCTCCAAATTTTAGCTGTAGAGAAGCAACAGGGGGTAAAAGGAGACACACACACATGACTGATCATCAAGGAATTAAAATGGACTTCACTGCTAACACTTCTGTGTGAGCAGAAGTGTAAGAGAAGCAGCTAAAAAAAGTGAGAGAGAGGCATTTTCCCATGGTAGAGCAGCCACATGCAGAAGTTCAGCGCTTTTGGATGGTACATGTTTCATATTATCTTATGCTTAAAAATAAAACTCACAACTACTCTGCTTTTAAATATGTTAGGGATTATCCTTAACAGGTGATTCATCTGTCTCAGTCACGGGCAAGGGGAATGAGGAGTTCCTGATGATTCAATTACAAATCTTCATAGAGTGTAGAGCTTTTTGGGACTGTGTATTAATATGCTGACACTGCAGTAACAACTCCAGATACTTTCAGTGCATCTTCTACTCAGGACTCTGAGCAAATATGAATAAATTGGTCCTTCACACTTTCCATGTAAATTAGGTTACTGATCTAGAAGTGAGAAAATGGGGCATGGGTTTTGGCCTAAACTAGTCTGTGATCACATACAGTGTCTGCAGCAGAGCTGTTGATCAGGCCCACCCCTTAAACTGGGTGTCATAGTGATGAGGCTTAGGCAATAGCAAGGTAGTGCTAAACTGGTGGAATGGAAACCGGATCAAATCCCAGAGATGTGCAGCAGCAGCAGCAGCAACAAAGTCAGCTATGCCTACACGAGTAAGCCCACAGGAGAGTTTCATTGAGGCTTTTCATTTCAGCAAGGCTATTATGAAAACAGCACTCAAATAGCAAACATTAGCTAAAGTAGAAGCCACTGAACCCTTTTGTACAATTGTTTATATATTTTAACAGAGTTGAAGAAAGTAGTCATGACATGCATTATCTTCTTTTTTATTTTTGTTGGGTTTATTTAATAGTCATTTGGGAAGTATATGGATATACTGACATCTGGTACTATCCAGAAAATGCAGAAATAGCTATACTCAGCTTCCTATCTTTCTTGGGATGCTAGAAATCTTCCAAGTATATGTCCAAGCAAACCCAGTCTTCTTCACATATTTCCTACTTATTATTGTGAATTGTCGTACTGAATTACTGATTAAATTCATACTAAGAGAAATTCTAGTGATATTATTTTACTCCAGTGACAGACTAAAATCTTTTATTCAGATAACGTATACAACTTATGACTATTTATCATGCTACACTGAAGATTTTTTTGGCTTCTTAATTTTGGCGGTTCCTTATTTCAGCTGAAGTTCTGGAAGACGTAATTTATCTCAGCTCATGGCTGACATTCCTAGTTTTTAAATGAAGAGCGCAAGGACTTCTCATTTCCCTGTCCTACTGTGCAGGTAAACATAACCTCAGCCTCTGATAGTGAAAATGGCCAATCTAGCAAAGTCAGAAAACTCAGCTGACCCAAAATCACTGACATAACTGTTCATTGAGAAAAATACAAACTCCTCTGAAATGGTTCACATGGGAAAACAAAGTAGAATTCATCCCCTACAAGAATTGCACTTATTCATGTAAACCCAGCAAAAAATTTCTTAAGTAAGTCCCTTGATCACAGTTTTCCCTTGTTGTTTTTACAAGACTGCCTTTAAGTCTGCACTGACAAACAAAAAAGCAAAAATGCCATCAAAACCAAGAAACTTCTGCACTGCAGCTGTCAACCACCTATTTCACATTTGGTGTCATCTGGCTGAATTGCAACAAGTCCTTCATTTTGTAGACCACAATCCATTCTCATCTGTCCAAACCTCAGTTACCCAAAACAGGGCGATAGTCCTCCACGTCTGTTAGTTGCACTGATAATTCCCATAGTTACTCAGACACATTCTGGCTCTCCATGAAATTCAGTTAAATGAAGATGCACTGCCTGTGAAGATCTGTAACTTTTAAGGTCCCACTCTAACTCCCATCATCATGCAGTCAGCAATAGCATGATTGCTTTCTTTTCTTGATGCAAAAGCTCCTAATATGCGACTACAGCAGAGATAAAAAGTGACAATAAGTCTTCAAAGACAATCGCTATTATTAGCAAATGTAGTCCATAAGAGAAGAACAGTAGTAGTCACTAAGCATAGATGGTTTACTCACGGTGTCATCAATAACGTTATTTGTGAATTCCTGAGATTTTTCAGGTGATGATTCATTCATGATTTTATTTATTTTTCTGTATAATGGAATAGAATGGCAGAAGGAAGGGATTTTGGCTGATGCCACAAATATCTCCTTATTTGTCAAGATGTTTTTCTGTACTTCCCAGCGCAGGAAATAAAAGTTTAGAGGTCTAGTCTCTGGAAAACTCCTGGACAACCCTGGAAAGTGCTGTGAGAGATTTTGTGTTTGGTACAAACCGGTACTGCTTTGTAGGTACAGCAGATGATTACCCAGTGACGGTAAATTGGTCATTGCCTTTAGTGCTAAGCATGCACTAAAGGGGATCAACCAGTACAATTTCCTGTTTGTCTAAACAACTTGAGCTGCAAAGTGACTTCAGTGCTCTTATCAATGATGTTACACAGTTCTGGTCCTGGAAGAGGACATTGGAAAAAATGCAGTGAAGTGCAGCCTGGTTATATGTATAGGGCAGTTTTTGCACAACGAATGATTGAATAGCCATTTTACTCCTCAGCCTGGAAGGGATTTAGTCTGGTTTGATATGATAAAGATATTTAAGACTATGAAAGATACTTTTGTTCCTTGTCTCTTCTAATGCAAGTCTTAGAGGACAACAGATTAAACTGGCAAGTGACAGGTCCAGAATAAACAAAATAAAGCACTTGGGATTGTGAAAAGCTGTGAAACTCTTTCCTGCAGAATGCAAGGATTGCCAAATGTTTGCATTGATTTATAGACCAATTAGAGAACTAAAACAAAGACACAGGATTTTTTTATGTGCAAAGATAGTATCTTCAGCTAACAATGTTAGCTAGATCACAAGCAGCTAAGAGGCTGAGAGACCATATTCTGGAAAATTATCACTGTAGATTTGCATTACTTTTAAGTTTTTTGATTGGTTTCCCTTATTGATTACTACCAGAGAGAAGATACTGGGCTGGATATACTATAGGCATGATACAGCTCAGATTTATTCAGACTGATTTGACTCAGGATACTCCCATTCCTACAGTCCTCAGGGCACAGCCTGATGCAGTACTTGGCTAAAACCACAGCTGTATTTCAACAGGGTGCAAAGAGGTGTTAATTGCTCAGTGCTTGCAAGTGTGGGCAGAAGCAATGATCTTTGACCAGGATATTAAGGCAAAGCTTCACTGCTGAATTTACTAAGTTATTAGCACCCCTGATTTGCAAACGATGCTGATACAAATAACAGTTTCTGGCTTACGTAATTCAGGTAGCTTTTATAGTGTTTCATTCCTTGCTAGGTGAAAATTATTCTACCTGCATCTTGGGCTTCTTGACAGTTGCAGTCATTGGCTGTGTTGCTGGGAGCACCAGGAGGTTTGCTGCTGAGCTCTGGTGTCTGGAGCAGGTAAGCCTTCACCTACTTCTTGGGAAGAAAAGGTCAAGTTGTATTATAGGCCTTTTTAAGCTGAAAAGAGGAGATAGAGCATTCTGCTTTCTCTCTTGAGAAGCTGTTGATCTGAAAGTCTAATAGTGATACCTTTTAGCTGTATAGAAGAGAAGCCTTCTGGAAGGATGTGGTTCTTGAGGATGCAGGAGTCTGAGCTTCCGAATATAAGGGCCAATCCTTGTAACAAGTGAGAAGGTGTGGCAGATAGGGGAAACTGAAGTAGACATTTTGCTGATGAATAGATATGTTTTCTATAGCCTGTGCTGCTTTCATTTGAGACTTTTGGTGTGCATTTAGTCTCAGACTGACCTGAGTTTTATACAGGCGGAATAATTCACTGGCACCTGCCTTGCATCTCCAGGGGAGTTTTTGCTGTTGCTGGTGGAGGATCCTTCTAGAGAGAGACTTTTCAGACAGAAAAGACTAGAAAAAGGCTCTAAACCAAGAGGAAGAAATGATAGGGGAGATCAAAGGACTGGCAGAGACAACTGTTGTGGGGATCTGGAGCTCACTTCTTCCTTGAGGCTGATGAGTCTTGTTTTGTTAAACCTCTTTAGTTATGGGCTGTAAACAGACATCTCAAGATTCAGCACATAAGCAAATCAGAAGACTCGCATAAGTTCATAAAAGAAACATTCTAAATGTGGTACAGGTAATATACTAAAATATGTCTTTATTTCCAGTAATTTCATGGAGTAACTTTCCTCACGCTGAGTTTTTGGTACCATTTTTCATGTGCTGTTGAGCTACTCTGAAAACCTAAGGAAATCCTGAGTTATTTTATATTATGGAATAACTGTGTCCCAGGAAGAGATTCTTTAGGCAAAGTTCTCCAGCCTCTTCTGGTTAAATAAATGAATTTGAGTTGTGAGACTGTCTGCTTGCATAGACATTGACCATTGTGTTTTGACCTGGAATAAAAGAAAGACTGACTGCATCGCCTTTTTTACCGGGATCCCCACATTCATTTCTACCCTATTGATATCTCTTTTTTTTTTAACAACCAGAACCTTTATATCTGTGTAATGTGATACAGTAAAGGGAAACCTGCCCCCAAGAGGACACTGCATTGATTCTTTTTCTAATGCAACCATTTACACAAGTACAATCGTGTTCTAGGAAACATGAAGGCTCAGTTTTGTTTTAGAAATTGTTCTACAGAGTTATCAGATTTTTTTTCCTTTTTTTTTTCCTTTTTTTTGCCTGCTCAATTTTTCAAGAACTAGCTTTAGGCTGAACATAAAGAAGATTTCCTGACAGCAAGATTCATTAGGCTGTGGAATAATCTCCTAAGGGAGCAAATAGAAACTTTGTCACTTGGAATTTTTAAAGTAGCTTGAGGTGGGGGAGGGAGAGAACCAACCCAAAACTCAAACATTTAAAATGTACCACAGGAGGAAAAACTATGTTAGTAGAGAGGATGGTCTAACTGGCTTGATAAGGCTATCTTTTTATGTCTAGCTTCTATAGATATTTGCACAGAAACATGAGCACTGCTAATTAACTGCTCATCTGCTTCATGTGCTTATGGCTTACCAGCTATAGTCAAATCCCATCTGTCACTTGAGGACAATTAAGTGGGCTGAGAAGCATCATTTTATGACTGCACCTGGCCAAGAGGAGGTATTCCAGATGGACAGCCTGGGAAGCAGGAGATACCTAGAAGAGGAAGGGGGGAGACTGTCTCTTCAATAGGTAATTGCAAGTTGCTGTAAATCTATTCATACAAGAAGAAAAAAAAATTGTTCTGGGGCGGTAGTGGTAGTGCACGTAGAACTCATACTTGTGGTTCCAGTCTCAATGCGAGAGCTGTGCAATTTTCTTCAAACTGCTAAAGTCTTTTTCTCCAATTTTGTATGAGTGTTGTTACTGGAGATGGGCAAAGAGATCTGGGAACTGTAAGACCTGGGCAAAAGAAAACAAATGGCATGAAGGACATTAGAGACAAGGAAGAGACAGTATGCATCCATATTTCTAAGTGAGGCCCAAAACTAGGAATTAGGTAGTGGTGTTTTAGCATAGCTATAAGATACTCTCACTTCATGCATTCTTATCCAGGCAGTTCTTGCTGTCTGCTGCCTGTGGTTTATGATGCAAGTAAGCATTTGAGTCAGAAAATACATAATGAATAATTAAATTTGTCCCTAAACACAATGTTTTCTCAAAACTCTTCAAGCGGTGTCAGTGGCTCTTTAGAGGCCATTTTCAAAGCTTACAGCAGTATCCTCTGGTAATGAGGTAATGATATTGCCTCAATTATGTGCTGCAAAGGAAGATGAAGACTTAAGCTGCAGTTCAGCTTTAGAATTACTGCTGTAATTTTAAAGGCATCCGCCCTCCCTTTCTCTTTAAGCAAAATCATCCCACCCCATTTGTCAAGATAAAGCCATCCTGGCCAAGAAGGGCCTCTCCTTGCAGTGATAGCTTCCACCAGAGGGATGATGCTAACAGCCTCGTTTTCTAGCACCTGAGTCCATATAGTTTAATTCATCCCAGTTCTACCTTTTTGGCTGTTACTGGCCATGTCTGTTGGTTATGCATGATCAGGAGACTGAAAGAAGCCATTGACATTTGTGCTGATACTTCCCAGCAAAGATATATATAAAAATGCATTTATATATGAATAGGTGTATGTGAAAGAAAGATTTTCTTCTTAGTAGGTGAAAAAATCCCAAACAAACCAACCTGCAACTTTTCCTGGAGGTTGAGACTACAAATCCTGTCCTGGTTACAAATTTCTGTGGGTTCTGGGGTACCTTCCTGCAGGGCTGTACTGTCTGCAGCCCCGGGGTTGGTGCTCTGCAGGGGAGTGGTCAGTACCACTCTGTGGTGTATGTACCCTGCTTCTCCTTTATTTGTGGGAAGACAGACAAATGTCTGGCTTCCCTGCTGCTCCTTGTACAGTTTCACGTGGGGGAAGGTTTCAAATAAGTCCACCTCTCTTCTGGAGAGCAGGGGGGCTGCAAGATGGTTGTGAAGAAGCAGTGGGAAATACAAAGTCTTGCTGACCATAAGCATTCAGAAATCATCAATCTGAACATAGAATCAGATAAGCTTATGTAGCTTAATCTACCTTTTGTAGAGCTGTCTAATTTTAGACTCCCTTCTCTACTTTACAAACTATTGTGGACCGTCTCTTCAAAAAAATAAAAAAATAAAAAAAATTCTTCCTTAACCACAAGACTCCAGGAGCTAGAAAAGTACGAACAAAAACCTGCTTTTGAATCTTGCAGTGAACATAGAAGTTAGTAACTCGGAGTCCTTACTGTCCATGCTTTCTGTGCAGCTGTATTAGGGGCTGTTTGATGTTATTTTCTCTTTGTGTATTTCAAACTAAAAGAAGACAGTTTTTTAAAACCATTTTGTGAGATTTTATGGTTTTCTTGTTTGTTTTTTTTTAATATTTTTGTTAAAAACAGATTACATAATATAATAGCAGCAGAAGTTGGTGTTTTGTTTGTCTTTTGGCTTTCAAATACTTTTTTTTTAATATTGATTAAGTATTGAGAGCAATAAACTTGAACATGAGTGTACCCGTTGGTTCAGAAAAAACAGGAAATGAAATGGATTCTTATACAGAGAGAAACTGATCTGTTTAACCCTGCTGATCAAGACAAGAAAGATGAAATAAAAGCCAGCAACATAACAGGAGGAGAAAGAATTTAAAATACTTTAATTCTTGCCTTTGCAAAAGAATTAGTGTAAGGAACGTAGGAGAATATTTTAGACTCTTCTCTTTTTTAAAGACCTACCTAAACAGATTTTCTTAACCAGAAAAGTCAGATGTAAAATAAATACATAGAAGTTTAGGCATGCTCCTTCTAACTTGTACATCACTTATATTTTTCAAATTAGTATCAATACCAGTCCTTGGATTTTGTAAAACTTCAAAACCTGTAAAAGCTCCTGAGAGCTGTTATTAGAATGCTTAGTTGGCTTAAGTCTCATCACTTATATTCTCGTAAATTGCTGATGCCTCATGAAAACTTGGTTGCTGTAGAGAAGCCAGGTTTCCAAATTAAGGCTTTTTTTTTTTTTTTTTTTTTCCCTCCTTCCCCCCAACTCTGAATCAAGCTCTAAGGTCTTTCATAGCCCTGAATGAGTGATGATGAGTCATATATATTTTAACAATATATATATACACATTTTAATTCTGTTCTCTCTCTAATAGAGATTCTGTCAAGACAAAAATCACTCTTTGATGGCTGTATCTGACACAAGCATAGCCAACAGCCTGAGATAAAGTAGTGAATAACAAGGAAGAATATTCAGACATTTTGGCAAACTAGATACCCAGTTTCAAATGACTGTGATTACACTTTTCTTCCCCGTTCCTTTTCTCACTAACATGACAGCAAGCACATTTCCTTCAAAAAACACATTTTGAGCCTGTCAGAGATAATAATTTAAGGTCAGATTTTTCAGATGTGCTCAGCATACTGAATGCAGATGGACTGCTAAGCTCTTCAGTTTTTGTGTTTGGTTGGTTGTGCGTGGTTTTATTTTTCTTTATTTGATCCTACAATAGGACTTCTGGGTACAGAATAACTTTGGAAATTCAGCTTTTGTGTAAACACCTCAGGTCTGTGATAGCTGGTTCTTTATAATAGTCTTTTACTATTTTGTAAAAGACATCTTGGCTGTGGGATTTTCAGGCATTCTAATTGGCCAAATTCTGCTCTCATTGAAATCAGTGAAAATAAGTCTAGCTTAAATTAGTACTGTCTGATGTTGACCCGATCCAATTTGAACACTTGGTCCTTCTTGCCATCTTTACCGCTTGTCCACCCGATTTGTCCAGGAATAAACTTCATCTGAGCTCACAGAGTACCAAAACTGTGCCTCAGCATGGGTCCAGGCTCTCTGTTCCTGTACTGTAGGTGGACCAGGCACATATGGTACCAAGAGACTTACACCTTAGCGTGCTAACAGGTGTACTAACTGTGTTTTTTTCCTAAACCTACAGCAGACATCTGGGATTTAGATGCCTGTATTGAGGTTTTCTACATGTGGTCCTTTAGTATTGGTGAGAAGAAATTCACTTCTATGGTACAGTTCAGCTCAGCTGTGGTAAATGAAGCATCTACTATGGTAGAAACCTACAGTAAGGTTAATGAATCATGTCTTAGAACTGCCTAGGTCTTCTGATTCGTCCACAAGGGCCACCAGGTTGACTCACTAGTACGTGAATGTCTATACTATAGGCCCCAATGTTGAGATCAAGACCACTGCTGGACATGCTTGTCGTGTGAATGTAAAACATAGTGGCCATTCAGCGTGCACAAGCTCTTCATCTCAGATTTGAATCCTTACCTTATTTTTGCCCCACTATCTTCACTTAGGAAAAGTAACTCAGTGTTAACTGTCTCTGAAATCTTTACCTACAGCTCAGGTGCTGTGTAGCTGTATGCTCCATTGTGGCCATTTCCCTTTAAAATTGCTTGGCTTTTCATTGTGAGGCAATTTGTCCCTAGGACTGTTTTAGTACCAAAGACACAGAGCAGTGACTAACTGATTCACTCTAAGACATCATTCATTTAGTACTACATCCTTCTGTGGTATGAGGATACTCTACTTTATTTTCTTATGTTCCATGAACTCTCTAGATGCTAATTTAGGAAACCCTCTGTTTAGTTTTTTTGGGTAAGTTTTTATGTTGATATCACTATTATTCCTAGACAATGAGCAGAAGTAGATATTTGGTCTATCTGCTTGGGGATTTTTCTCTCTTTTTATGAAAATATTCTTATTTTTAACAGATTACCCTAGGATAAAAGAGACTAGATCCTAGCATATCAGTGCTTTTTGCTTCTGTTACTGTAAGTGGAATATATTTTTCCTTTGACTTATCACAAGCCAGTATAAATCTCTGGGTTTTGTTGTTGTTTGGTAATCCTCCTCCCCCCTGATCTTGATCTTCTACCTCTTATTTTTTTGGAGCATATGCTGAGGATGCCACCCATAGCAGAGGATCAGTGTAAAGCATCTTTTGCAAATTATCCAAGTGAGATTGATTGATTGATTTTTTTTTCCATTTTATGCATTAAACTCTCTTGATCTGGATTTCAACTTTAATTTCAGTAATGATACATGCAAGGATATAACTGCTACAGAGATTCTGAAATTCAATAAATCCAACTTTAATTGGTAATAAATTGATATTTATTCACTTGTAGACCTTATATATTGCTAAAAAACCTCCAGGAAACCAATAGGTTAAAACATAAAGAACCCTTCTGAAATGTTGTTTGTGGATTAGGCTTCCAGGAGTGGCTGGCACTGAAGTTTGAAAGTGGCTGATTCTGGAACAACTTGTGCTTCTGAGATTTATAGCAATCTTTCTAGGATTGTTTGAATAGGATTTACAGCGAAGCAGTAAACTAAACTAGCAGTAAAACTTCTCAAATTATGGTGCTAGGCAATCTTCTAAGCTGTACTGCAAATGTAACCACTTTCACTTATGGGTCTTGATTTATTGTTTCTGAAAGAAGCCCTGTAGTCTCGTATTTTAGTCAACTTATTTTGTTGTGGCAATAACTGCAATGTACCTTGCATTCTTCCTCTACATCTGTCAGTATTTACTGCTATTAGTATTTACTGCTATCAGTTCAACAAAGTTAGGAAGATAAGAGAGTAGGAAATCCACCTGTGACCATATCATATGGAAGAATGGATAAAGGCTCTTTGTAAACCAACCAAGTGAAATGGATAGAGTTTTCTTCAGCCCAGTTGGAACATTGAGTACTTGACTAGCAAGATATTTAAAGAGCTCAAAACCTGTTCCTGTTGGAAATGTGAAAAAGCAATTTCTCACCACTTCCATGAAATATTTGTAGATGGACGAGAAAGGGAGATGCTGATGTGGGATCTCTAGCTATACAAGGCAGTCTCAGAAAACAAAAGGTATCGGAGCTGTTCGGGGTGTTCTTGTTTGTTTAGTTTCTTTGTTGAATGAAAATTTAGGAATGTGAAACTTTCTCTGCCTTCTTACTGTCTGTTTTTTCCCTTCCCAAAAGGGACAAGATGATCTGAGCCTAATGTTTTCAATGTTATGTTATGATACTGCAAAGCCTGATGAATAGGCAACTGCAGTTTTTTTAGAGTCTTGACACAGAAAGTCACTTGACTTTGAAACTCAGCTGAGACTGTACATTGAATAACAGATCTGTGTAAGCAGCTGTAGCATTGTTGCAAACTATAGTGTAAGGAATCAAGAGTCATATTCTTCATGAGCTTATGGGTACTCCTTATATTCCTAGCATTCTATTAAACAAACCCCCTGTAGTTAGGAGCTAGTTCACATAAAAGAAAAGTTTATTCTTTGTAGATCTGCTGAAACTGGGGAAAATATACAGATTCAAAAAATGGTGCAGGCAAACATACCATCTGTCACCTGCTGCAGAGCCAGGGTGAGAGGTGCTCTCCCAAAGCACAAAGTCAGGAGGTTTCAGTCTCCACCACCACAAGACAGAGATGTGGGCACACAGCCGGGCTTGCTCCTTTACTCTGCTGCCCAACAGGAAGATGAACACAGATGGTCATCACCACCACTGATTTGCAGGGAAGGGAAGGAAAGGCCTGGGGAGATGCAGTCACTAATGCAATGTGGTGGTGCCTTTTGCTGCCTACCTGCCTTGCAATGGGTGTCTTGCTCTTTTTCTGGTCCTCAGTTTGTTGGTAGTTGAGCCTTCCTTGCTGCTTTTTTTTCCAGCAGGTGCGTTTGTTTTCTGTAACACATGTCCTCTTTTGCACTGTCTTATGCTGCCCTACCTATACCAAGGAATACAAAGAGTAAATCGATTATAAGTGACTACATGACAAGCACAAGACAGACAGAAGAGACATTCCCTGTTCTAATCTTGTGGCTAAAATGGGATTTGAGTTCTGCAAAATGTACCACAAAAGGCTTCATACAGTGTTTGGAGTTTTATTATGTGTAGCCGGAAATGGCTGTGATAGACAGTTAAATCCTGTGCCTGCTTTTGTCACCTTGCATCATGTTTTGTGAAGAGGACCAGGAAAAGAAGTCAGTCTTGTTGCAATAGTGCTATATGTCATCCTTTTACAATATTTGCTGATAAACAAAGACCTTCATTTGAATAGAGGAATTGTGACAGAAAGACAAGAAGGAGATTTGCACTGAAGTGTGTATATGGCTGCTTTCGCTTTGAGAAATCGAGTACAGTGGAGACATTTCAGGTTAGAATTGTGTCTATATCTAAACTCTTTAATCGGTAATATCTTTTGCTAAAACTACTTCATGTGAAGAGAGACACATAGTTCACAGCCATGATCATTTAGAATAATAAACAGTCTCTAGTATAGAATGGTCGTTCTCAGTGCATTACACTTTCTCAGCAGCAGCAGTATTGAGAAGGTGTTACAGCAAGGTAACGTACAGCAAACCTTTGCTTAATATGCATGTAGCACTTTTCTAGGAGGTTTAACGCTGGAGATCTAGAACGTAAATTGTTCCATCAGTTTCTGCTTTGTGGAAGGTAAATAATTTTCTCTTAATTTGCTCATGATACATAGTTTTAGCTTGGCAAGTCATACAACAGATTGGTTTTGTTTCAACAAACAAACAGGAGAAGGACTACAGGTTCAGAGGACAGACAAAATGTCTTGACTCATCTCGAATCTCATTTAAGTAAACCTAAGCCTTCAATTATAGTTCAACAATGGATGAATAAGTATTTATTTTCCTGGAGTCCCAGCAGGTGTCCCACTTGCCGACAGCAATTCCTGAATCTCAATAGAGCAGATAATTGGAGCTAAAGTACACATTGCCCCCTCACCTGGTGTTCAGAAGGCAAGGAGGTGATAAGTGTTTTCTGAGGTGTTTCTGATACGTGGGTTTCCCTGAGGCTGTGAACATTGATTACAGAGAAGCGAGTTGGAGTCCAGGGAAAAGGATATTTCTGCTGCATAAACCTGCACAGTGTGATTTCACTGCAGGTCAAAGATTGCCTTCTGTCAGAAAGAAGAAATTGTATTAACTTTCAAGGAGACCCTTGGAGTTAAGGGCTGGGGCAAAAGGCATCAGTTTTAGTAGAGGTCTAGAAACTGTTTTACCCTGCAGAGCAACCTTTGTGGTTTCAAGCATCTTCCTGTTGCTTCCATGTGGAAAGGTGGGATAACTAGACTCAAGTGTTCTTCTAGGATGTGGCAGTCTACATTCAAGTACCTTTTCCTCTCAGTGTAGCCCAGGAACATGCACTCCTGTTTCCTACCTTCTGGCCAGACACTAATCTGGCTGCTCTGAAGCTTGCTCCTGGTTTCTTCTGCTGCACACAAACCATTAAAACAGGCAGATGTCCAGGCGTGGTGAGAGTGAGTGAGCGTGACTGGCGATGAGGGCATCTGAGATGCAAGAGGTGCTTTTCTAGTATCACCTCTGAGTTGGGAAAAGCAGAGACTGAGTGTCCTGCCTTGAGGAAATGACAGTTTGATCTAGGGGCTCTGTTTTTCTGCCCTCTCTGTGATTTTGAGCAGAATACATGTAGATACCTGCTGCTCTGTTTTATGACTAGCCTCTCCCAAAAGAAACAAATAGCATTTCCAGCTGGTCCCCAGTCAGGTGCATCTATTGAGAGGAAATTTAGCTCATCTAGATGGTATAGGCAGCTGAAAGCTGTCTATGTTTCCATGAAATGTTAGAGACAGCAGTTTCAGTACTTGCTCTTTGAAGTGGCACTTTTTTTGGTTGGAATTCTGCCACCCCAGTGTGAAAATCTCATTCCAAACTAGAAATAGTTAGTCTCCTGCCCTTCCCTCCCCGCAGCTCCCAAACTATCAGAGGGAAAATTAAAATATCAAACCTAGGAGCCTGTATCTATGCAGCTGTAACTATGTAGTCACACTGTAGATGTTTGATTCTCATATCCATGCCCCTAATGCAAGAGTAAATTTTTTGCTCTTTTCATAACTTAAAATGAGACTAATGCTGTCAGAAGTTCCAGATTTGAAAAACCTGGAATGTAAAGTTCTCTTGCAGAAGAGCACTGTAGATAAGATCTGAAATGATAGGTCCTTACATATCCTAGGAGTCATAACCATATCAATTTGGCTTCTTGCTGCGGTGCAGTACTCCTTGGAACAAACAAGAGTTTTTGTGGCATAAGCTTTTATTCACAGTGAACAGTAAGGATTCAGTTTAAAACTTTCTTGGGTCCTGTTTCTTTAATACTGATAGCATTTGCCAGGCTCCTATGTGTTTGTTTAGTCCACTAATAGGCATTATGGAATCCTTGGCTCCCCTTTCCTGCCTGATGAGTGTAGGTAAATGGATGGAGAAATGGGTTAGAATTTTTTTTTCCAAGTGTTACCAAGCACACAATTTATCCTAATTAGCTGGAAGATATTCGTTTGCAGAAATGATGTCATATTGGGGGTAATTAATTTTGGCTGCCTAGAGCCTCTCAGGGTGGGGGTTGGGGGTGGAGGGGAAGGTAGGGAGGAAAAAAAACACACAAACAGAACCAAGCAACCCACTTTAAAAAAAAAAAAAAGGTCTTGCTCCTCTCTTGTCTTGGAAAAGCATTTTGCTATTAACTAAAGCACATGTTGCACGAACTTCCACAACTAGAGCTCTTATTGTTGTTTGACAGATGGATATGCTAGTTTTTAATAGTCCTGTTTTGCCTTGATTATCTACATCGTGTAATTTCTGGCTGAGCACAACGAAGCTAGTGAATATGTTGGTACATTTTAATGTGGACTATCTGTTGGCAAGAATATGCTTACAACTATAACGTTACAGCTGGATTTAGCATATTTTTTTTTATGGCTCGACTGAAGCATGGGATTGCTTTCTGGGGTCCATGAAGTTACTCATTTCTGCAATCAACATTTGAGCAAGACAGGGACTCCTTTTTCCTACTGTCCTCCTAGGTACAAGTGGTGTGAGGGCTTACAATGAGTGCCAGCCTCCTGCAGCCTCCTGTCATTAATGGGTCCCTCCTACTTGTCACTGCCACCTGTTTAGCGAGAAGCTAGGGTTGGTTTGGGGTTTTTTTTTTGTTTTTTCTTGAAAGAACTGAGAACAGCCCTGGGTTTCTGGACACAGTTCTTCTGCTTAGAAATGTAGCACCTGTTTATGCCTGTGCACTGTATTCTATGCTGTGGGTTTTGCTGAATTAGCCAGCAAAATTGTCAGGACTGGCTTTAGGCACAGGCAAAGAGGGTGCTTGCCAAGTGAAGTAGGCAGCTGGGGGGCCACCATGCAGCTTCTGATTCTCTGTGCTGTTTTGTCTGTGTTTAGAAGCCCAGAAAGCTGAGCCTGAGAGGCGGATTTTGGAAAAGAGGCACTAGTTGCTGCTGAAGAAGTACAACCACCATCCTTCTCCCTGGCAAACAGCAAATTTGACCCTCTAGATCTCTATTTCTGTCTCTTGTCTTTATCTTGTTTCTTTCCATAGCTGGAGTTATGTATCCCTGTTAGAGGCTTAACTTTTCATCCTCAGGGAAGTGATATTCTCCCTGCGTTCCTCAAAAGCCTTGAGGTGGCCTCATCCACCACTGAACCATCTGCATTCCTCTACCTTACTTACATAGCTACGCAGTTTCTGAGTGTTATGGGTGCACTGGAGCAAATAATCCACTCACAGAAGACTAAGTGCTCTTCTGTTTTTTTCCTTGTGCATCACTGAGCCCTTGTGAAAACATCTCTATTTCTATGCTTCTCTAGCATCTGAGGACTGATGGTGCCTTTACTCTGCTCTACCTCAACTTTCTTCTCTCTGTGCCCTCTCCGAATGGCAGCACAGAAGTTCCACAGTATATGGGGAAGACATAGGTTTTGCACATACTTCACAAACGCTGACTATCGCATGGACAGTGGAGCTTTTCCACCCAAAGAGTATGACGGAGGACTTAATGCTGTGTTAAATGTGAGTGCAGAAATAGGCCACGGGTGACTCCATAATGTGAATCCCTCTCTGCAGGAGTAAGTGCAGTGTGCCGGAGCAGCATGAAGGGAGTGATGACAGCAGGCAGGGCCCAAAGCACTGCACAGATTTTTGGGGCAGTGTGTGAGCCCCTCCAGCCTGGAGCAGAGCAACTGTTTCACAGTGTCCAAGCAACACTGGACTGATCAGAGGAAGTGCCAGTCTCACAGAAACCTTGGGGGGAAAAACTGGCCAGCTTTCAGCATTCAAGGCTGCGGCACTCAGCAGAGAGCTGTAATTGACACACATGATCATGTTGTCGTTTATCTGTCTGCTGCCAAAGAAAGTGGCATGGATCCTTAGCATCCCCTTTCATCATGTTAGCACGCAGGCAATGAGTGGCTGCAGCTGTTGAGCTCTCAGGCCAGCCTGGCTGTCTGCCATGCACCTGCAGGCTGAGCCCTGGGTGCTGGGACTGGATTTCAGTGGGTGGTTTTCCTTCTTGTTTTGGGGTATGTTAACATCCTGCCATACCCCTCTGACTGGTAGCTCTCCCATGGTGTTTTTCTAGGAGAATCTCCTCAAAACGCTATGTGGATGTCTCTGGGCAAATAGTCTTTCACCTTCAAATGCCATTAGCATATCTGAAATGAGCTGTACAGTGCATGATCATTATCACTTGTTAAAGGAGTGGGCTCTGCTAAGTCCCAAACGTGAATGTCTACATCATGTGGTCTTTCACCACACCTGGTAGACTGGTATTTCTCAGATAGCTCAGCATGAGAGGCGCAGATCAAATGGCTCTCCATAGAGTCTCTGAACTCAGTTAGCACCCTGAGGTGTCCAATATGAATTGGATCTCTTTAGGGTATGATGGGAAAGCCAATGTCCAACCTTAACTTATTTCTTTTATTATTTTATTTTTTTTAAGGCTCCTGTGGCTGATGTTGGTGGAATATTATTTCTTTTTCCATTGCTGGCAAGAGAAACTGGGTAATTACAGTTGGGACTGAGGAAGTCCCAAGAGCATGATAATGTGCTTCACTTTCACAATTACTGCTGTTATGCGTGTACATAGATAGAGCAGTTGTGTGTACCTATAATGCAGTGGTGACCACAGATATTACTGGAGTTACTTTTCCTATGGGTGTGTAAGTGAACTGGAGCAAAAAAAAATTACTAGCCCATATTTCATTCCTCGAGTTCAAGTCAGTAGCCCATAAACAATATAATAACTTTAGAACTAAGGGTTCTATTTACAATTGTTCAGGTTTCCTTTGCGTTAAACACGAAAACTCATGAACACTCCCATTCTGCTGAGTACTGTACTAGGCATCAGCTGCTAGAACCCATCTGACTTTGAGAATACATGAAAATAGAAATGGGCAGAGAACAAAATCTCATACCTCTGTCTAGTATGGTCTCAACATCATTTGTGCTTCTAATTGTTTATCCTCTACAGAAATGCCAAGTTCTTTTCAGTGGTGCCCAGGGACAGAACAAGAAGCAATTGGCACAAACTGAAACATCTGGGGCTCCATCTGAATATCAGGAAACCCTTTTTCACTTGAGGGTAACCAAGCACTGTAACAGACTTCCCACAGAGGTTGTGGTGTCTCCATCCTTGGAGATGTTCTAAAGCTGTCTGGACATGGTCCTGGGAAGTCTTCTGTAGGTGGCCCTGCTTGAGCAGGGAGTTGGTCCAGATGACCACCAGAGGGCGCTTCCAACCTCAGCCATTCTGTGATCCCTGTTCTTGTCCCTTTCCCTTTTACATGTTAAATGATTTCTTCCAGGGCAGAGAAAATGATGTGAGGGAAAGAGAGGAATGACAAAGAATGGCAAGGGAAGCATTTGGGAACCTTGGAATGGGATAAAGAGACACGAGGGAGTCCCTGAAAACTTAGGGAACAAGAGGTGGTTGCAAAAGAAATCTGGAAATGCAGAGCACAGGCATGCTAAGGACTGGCCACAGATGCAGCAAGCTCAGTCCAGAGAATCTAAGAAGCATACAGTTCTCTGTGTGTGAACTAGGACTGTAAAGAACATCTTGGATGTTGAATCCTGTTCCTTTTTGACACACAGCTGTGGTATGGCTCAGTGCTGTAATATCAAGTAGCATACACAAGCTCCCTGGCAATTCTTGATATAGAAGGGACTTTTTCCAGGACCAGGTCATTTGGCAGTATGGTGCTTTGCTGTTCTGGGGACTTAATTCTGTCATGACCCTGGGGGCTGCACAGAGAGTATCAGCCTCCTACAGTGTTAAACCAGACATGCAATGAACACAAACTGAAGCAAGGACATCTATTTCTTTATAAAATTTGAAGTTGTAAGAGAACAGAAAACAGTCTGTGTTTATCACCTTGATAAAACCAGGAAGACTGCCATTTTCCTTCGCTTCTCATTTTTCTTTCCACGTGCCCTATGACAATGTCATTATGTCTTTTCTTTGTGGAACCCTGGGGGAGTCACTGATGCTATTGTCATGGGAAAGGTCCCTACATATTATTGAGACTGTGCCATTTCCATATATTATTTTTTTTTTAAATTGAGGAGTTCTGTTTGTTCAGTCGTTCTGCCCAGAGGTAAGTGGCAGGTGCCACTCCTCTGAAGACAGATTACATTGAGGTATAAACACAAAAGTCTTTTTAGCAGGCTATCATACTAATGATAGCTAGCTGCATTAATGCTTGATTCTCCATACTTATTTTTTTTTAATCTCCATTGAATAAAAATATGAAACCCTGATATTGTTTTGGCCACTTTTGGCCACAAAGTCTAAGCAGAATACTTGTTATGTTATTTATCTTTCCTTACTAACAGTAACTTTCTTAGTTTCTAGGAGATTGTTCCCGAGATTATTTTCTTTCAAAGAGGCAAGGGTGTCCTGTCATCTTTTACTGTTGTCTTTCTAGCAATTCTTGGCCTGTTGATGATAGTTATGTCTGAATATAGGCCTACACTGTAATAACACTTCATAACTTTGTTGTTTTGCTAGTCACCTTTTGTGCTTTCCATCAGGTCACAAGTTCTTGAAACTAAATCTTCTTCCTTAACTGATTCTCTGGGGTTTTTTTGCTGTTTTTCTAATTTTAAACTTTATCAATACCCCTTAGTCTAAACCTGAAGTATCTCATGAGATCTGATCTGTTTCCTGGGAAAATGTCCTCTGAAGTAGCCTGAGAATGTCCACTGAAGTTTTGAAGGCAAAAGAAACTTGCCAGGGCTCTGGAATGTTCAGAGAAACTTGATGTGTTTCCTGGAGATGCTCAAATGTTCTACGCAGCATCTCCCAAATGTTGAATTTTGTTTTCCCTATGGCATTCACATAATATTTTTTCAGTAATTGGAAGTTACAGAAATCAGAGCTTTATCATTTAATAACCTTCCTACTGCTGTTTGCTCAGCAGATCTCATTAAAAATGTTATGTAAATATCTTTATAAACAAAAAGTAATCAGTCTGTGGAGGGAGGAATGTCAGAGCAGGAATATACTCAAAATAAGAGAGAAAAGTAATATACCTTGACTTGATTTCAGAAAATTCTGATCATTTCCAATTTTATGTGAAAATAGTGCATGTGCTGACTTCTTAACAGCTATGAAATTCTGCCTTTCTTGTAAAGTGTTAACTCAGGGTATTTGGCTGACATCAAGTGAAAGAGGCTTAATATCCGACTAATCTCTTATTAAGGTACTTTATTCTCAGTTGTCAGAAAGATGTTTCCTTCCATCTTTTATGTCTGTGATCTAAGATCTAGTCTTCTGCTACAGATTATAGTTGGGTTTTTGAAGTGACAAAATATAATTCAGCAGCAGAAACAGAATAAAATCTGGGTACTTCAGGGAAGGGGAGAGCGAGGGCACCTGTTTGTGTCTGTTTGAGCATTCTGCTTTGAGCCACTGCATATTTCATGAGAATATGAAGTTGTGCATTACTAGAAGAAGTATCTCAGCGTGACTGTAAGAGTACTTGATAAAGACCTGGTGATTTGATCGGTGTATAGGAGATCAACTTTTTTTTTACTTTACTTTCAGGAAGCAGAAATATAAGGCCTAATTTCACCTGTTTTGGGGTAGAGTTGCTATCGGTGGAAATTGGAAGTGTTGGTGGCTCGGGGAATTCAGTACCTGGAAAGAAAGCTTTGGAGGTTTCAGTCCAACATAACTGCTTGAATTATTTTTTTTTTTTTAATAGAGGATCATGATAGTAGATCAACTGCATAAAGACGCATATGCTCTTGGGCTCCGTGAACAATAAAGGACTCCGGTTGTTTAGGCGAGGAGCCAAACACACCGCTCTGAATTGCGATGCAACAGGTGCACAAGCATTCTAACAAAACAGATTGGGACAGCTGTATCTTTCTTCCCTCCTCAGGTGATTCATTGAATGCTGGTCAGTGAGCCACAAAGTCTGTATTTGCACAGGGCTATTCTCTCAGCTGTTTTTCAATAGATCCATAAATCCATGGACTTTTCCTTCCGACATTCAGATCTAGCTGACTGTCCTGACTTTATAGATTTGACTAGCTTTACTCAATTTCTGCTCAGAGAAGTCTCTAAATCAACATGTAAGGCAGACATTAAAAAGTAAGAACATGACTTCTGTCCCAAACCATCTCCTCCCTCCCAGGGCACTTGTTACAAATTTTATTGGAAACTGCTCCTGGCAGTATGTGCCACTTATTTTCCTTTAATCCTGTTTTCGTCTCGCCTCATAACGATTTCAGGAATGTTTTTAGTTTCCAAAGCCAAGGAAGCAGTTTCTTCTAGGCGGCAATTGCATTTGCTGTTAAATAAAAGAAATGCGTTCTTCTGGCTAAGCCCTATAAAGATGATTCTACAATCTGTACTGTATGCTTCGGAACTGCTGCAACAAGACATGTACCATATGGTGCCTGTGGCATCCCCTTACCTTGAGTGTTTCCTTAGTCAGGCTGGCACGGTTAGTAATGAGTTCATTTTTCTAATATAAAGAAATATGGGTGATTTTCTTCACGGGGAGGGGAAGCGGAGCAGAGGTTCTGTACACGCAAGAAGAACAGGTCGAAGAAATGTTATTTTTCCTCACCTCAGCCCATTCTCTCATAAGCGTTAAGTATATAAAAATCAGGAACTTTTTTAGGGAAAAAAAATAGTCTGTTGAACAGAGGGTTAATTTTAACAGGATGCCATGATAGGAGTATAGAATTTAAGTAAGAATGGTTTTAGGTCCTCCTTCCATCTGACAAAAGCACAGTTCATATATTGGAAAATAGCCAAAATAAGGAGGTGAAATGCAATGATCAGCTGGCTTTTACTGCGTGAAAAAAGAATGGGTGACCTGTTATCCTTGGGAAACACCTCTGTGTGTTGTGTTCTTCTTAGAAGCCACCTCATAGTAAAACCTGAAGAGTGTGATACAGAGAAGTCAAAATTTCCTGTATCTGTGTGCTCCTGAAAACCAGAGGCAGAGGGGGAAATCAATTTAGACCATCACTGATTTTAGGCATAGTAATTTCAGCATGTCACCATCCTTACCTGATCTGTCCTAAGCAGAAATAGCCAGTTCAGGGAAACTGCTGACCTGTATGGCCAGGCTGATACAAAACACTGTTGCCCACTGCCAGGTGTACCAGTCACGGTGTGTATCCTGGTAAAGGATATGGTCTCTGAAATAAGTAAGTACTAGATAACATGAACCTAAAGAAGCTGGAAATGGCTTTTTTCCCTCTAGCTCTCACTGAGGTGTTCTATTCTACTTTTATTACAGATGAACTCCATCAAAAATGGCATGCTACTGCCACTTAAGAGCGTGGAAAAAAATCAGCGTGCATCTTGTGCACTGCATTCATAATAATGAATGACATTGGCCATCTCTCTAAAAGATAAACTGACATCAATCTGTTTGCAAACAGATTGATATTGTTCTAGATTTTCTTCTCATAATGAAAATAACATTATATTCTATGCCTGCAACAACATTGTAGCTCCACAGGCAGCTGTGAGTCCCTTTGGGCTATACTACCCTGTCCCATTTTCATGATGGGCAAGTGTTTATTCCAGTGTTTTTGCAATCAGGACTCTGTTCCTTGTTTTCTTTTTGCTTGCCTTCAAGAATCTATGCCCAAACCTTTGTCACCCTCTTCTACTTATTTATCATTGCGGTTGTCAGGTATGTAGTCTGAGGCACATGCCAATCAAAAATACTGCTTGTTCTTCTCTAAATGACACTTGTTTGCTATTGCCAAGTCCATTGTAAAAAGTTAATCTGAGAAGTCTGAAGGTCCTTTTGGCTTTGTTTCTGGAAACAGATGTGGATTTGTGTGGTGGTAGCTGGTTTGCTAAAATGTGCTGTTGGTAGAGATTCAGTTTGGAGAATCTCCAAAGGCTTGTAGATTTAATTTGGAGAAGCATCTGGTGATTTGGATTTCCAAAGCCTGTGGTTGACAGCAACCTCAATCACAATATAGTCAGGCATATTAGGAATGAATGTCCCTGACACATTGTCTCACACAGAAATCTAGAACCGAGTTAGGAGGCTTTTGAGTTTACATTTCCATAGTAGTCTATTCTGATGTCCTAACATAGGGTGAATCATGAGACCAAAAGGATTAAGTTGATGCTAAATAAAGGGAAGATCCTTTGTCAAGAGCCAAAACATGACCTTTTCCTACAGATGCTAAGTGCTACAAATCCCGTATAGAATTTTCCATCAAGGACCATGACGCTAACCTGAGAAGAAGGTGAATGGATTGTAGAAAAGAGGGATGCTTGGAGTTGAAACTGCAACTACGTATAGAGTGAGCTGCAGGAGAAGAAAGGGGAAATAGCAGCACCCACTTGTTCATGTAGTGAACAAAATGAGCTTGGAGTCCTATTGTATTTACACAATGAATATTGTCAGAATGTGGGAATATGCCCCAAGAGCTGGCAACTGAAGGGACTCCTAGTAGAACTTCTGCCATGAGAGTTGTGATGAGTCACTTTGGAAAGCAAATAGAGAAGGAACTTCCCTGCTGATGATTCTTGCTGCAAGGTGATTCAAAGCCCCAGGCTCCTTCCTTGAATGAAAATGGTCCTATTACTCCCTGAATTTTAGGAATGTCCTTTATGTTGAGTCTTGGATTCTCACTTTCATTACCTGGGGAGAAAGTATGCACAGAAAATGGAAAAAAAGACTGCACCCTTCTTGTAGTCCACTCGTACTGTTTTAGCTAAAAATACCTCAATGAGGATTCATGGCAAGATAAATATGTATTGTATTAAAGGGGAAAAAAATAGCTAATTTTATGAATTTGACAGGCATCAAGAACAGAGTATTTGATTATTAGACAAACAATATCTGAATTTTCTAGGCTTAAATTGACATCTCTTAATTAAAAATAGATTTATTATGCAATAGCTGTTAAGAAATAGATGATTATATGTGACTTATCACTAATCTTATTAAAATCCAGGCAAACACGAGTTCTTTAAATTGTCATTATCTGAAGTTCACAAAAGTTTCTTACTGCATGTTTCTTTGTGGTGTGCTGGGGAAGGAAAACATGCCTGAGCCAATCAAATTTCTTTGCATATCGTAGTCACAAAAAAAGTAATTGCATGTGTGTATATATTTACATGCTCAGCTTAGAAGTCAAATACTTGCCCATTTCTCTGTACAGAGTCAGACTTTAATTGTCCACTACTTTATTTCTCATCACTTATCAATCTGCAAAGGAGAACATAAAATGCTACCATGCTGATTTGGCAATAGTCCTCTTGCATTAATTTGCACTGGTGCTGTTAAGCAAAGGAGAATCAGAACCTGAAACTTCAGAGTGTCAGTTCAGAAAATTGTCAGACAGGAATACAGTTCCTTCTGCTCCCATGTGGGAGTGGACTTGAATTACAAATCCCAAGTTGTATTTACACAGTGGATTGCTATCTTCCTGGGATGCACAAAGCTAGTTCAAGGTCAAGGATCACTTCACTCTGATGTGTGAATGAAAGCAATTTTGCCACTAGTAAAATAGTCAGGGGCCACCAGAGGGAGAGAGATGATTCAAACCCATGTTTCCTCAAGAATAGCCGATCATGCTTTGCAGGATAAACAGAAGACAATAATAAGCCTTTGGGGGTTGTGTTATGATCTCCTTGTCTAAGAGTTTCAGAATATATTGTTTTCCTGCTATATAAATATCATAACTCCTGGAGAAAGGGCTTTCAAACAGAATATCAAATATTGTAACTGTGGGACTAATCCTAAAGACTTTTCCAACATTCTTGCTTCCAATAAGAGCCACAATGTAAATAAGATGTTGATCTCATTTGAAAGCCAAATACTCCATGAAACTAGATTGTAAAAGTCAAGATAGGGACAATATGCAGTTTCCACAGAGACTTTCCTTTTGGGTTTCAAACCATGGTAGCTTTGAGGTGGTTTTGTTATGAAAAATATCTAGCTCTGAGGATGGATAAAGGTGTACAAGTTCTTTTTCTGCTTGAGGTGAAGAAAAGTGCTTTTGTACCTCTTTCCAAAATCAATTTAACCACAAGGTTTACCAAGGCATATGCTTGCCCGCAGTTGAAGGCAGAAAGCCTTAAAGACACTTTACTACCTTGTAATTAGTCTTACACATGTAAACGTAAATCTTCCTTGGGATTCTGAGCTGTGGAGATTGGAAATCTTCCCTGTTACATGGACATGGGCTTAGGTGAAAAATCATTGGATTTACTAGGAAATCTGTTTAAGATGCTGTGTTTCTCTGAACAGCCTCTTGGCCTGAGCATACCCCTTACTTCTCATGTTGTTACATCAGGAAAGGATGAGCCTGAGAACAGCATCTTAGTTGCTGTTTCTAAAACTGATTATCAGCTTATTATTGGTGCTGCTTCATCCATTTAATACACACTGCTTTGTACATATGTATTGTATTCCTAATAAATGTTTACTACAGATCTAAAAGCAAGTGGGCTGAACCCCACCATAATCTGCAACTTTTAATTTTTAGTGTTACCTGGTCAGTCTGTTTGCTGACAAGTTTCCATCCTAAGTCTGAACTCTTTCTGACCTGTATTCCACTATTACAAATGTGTATTGAACTATTTACTTTTCTCTCACCCCCAGAAGACAAGAAATTTTGCTAGAAGCTCATTTGTTGTTCAAAAAATAAATAAATAGAAAATTTACTACTTAACCTTTATAGTTGTCAGTAGAAACTTAGGGAATTGACCTTTGCCCCCACAGCTCAAAATCCAGCAAGCAAATAATAAATCATCTTGGCGTATCAGTTTTGAATGTCTCCCTTTGTTGGCCTGTTTTATTATTTTTTCTTTTTATTATTTTTGAGTTGACATTCAGACCCCTGAATTACAAAGATCTTATTTTAGACTTCCTGAAGTAAAATTCCATAATTCAGTTTTTTGGCTGAGTAAAAATTCAGGGGTGCCTTCATTAAAATTGTAGCCCCAGCATTGTATTGCCACTCTGAGCAGAAATTAACTTAATTTCTCCAAAAATCATGTGATGACAGTTCTGTGTGTGAGTGAGGACATCAGGACTCTAGAGTGGAGCAGAGAATATAGACCACAGTATAATTCTCTTCTGGCCTCTAAGAATCAACGTTACTTTATTCTGCAACCACTCAAATCCTCTTTGAAGCCAGACTGCTTGAACGGTCATGATCAGGAGCAGAATAAGCATAAGCGTCCAAGCTGAAATCGGGTGAAAACTGAACACTATTTTTGGCTTCTCCAGGGTTCCCAGGAACTCCTATTTCTCCTTATTGCCTGACCCATTCTTGGCCAAAACCCTCCACCATGGGTGTCTCACTCAGTGTCTAGAGGGAGGAATGGAGGAGGCGTATTCCCATCATCACCAACAAGGGCCTTGGTGAAGTGCCAGCTTCATACAAATAATAACAACAGGTACAAGACACATGTTTCTTTGCTAGGGTGGAGTCTTAACACCATATGGTTGTCAGTGTTTACAAATGAGGTGCTAGTAAGTTTTTCAGTTACTTACAGAAATGAAGGGAAATGGACTGGATGAGGAAGGAGGAGTGACCTTGAGTTAATGGAGACTATAATGACGCACTATGCAATAAATAATCCCATAGTTAATAACTACCTTGTTTTCATCCATATCTCTTTTCATTTGTACCTTCCTGTATTATATCAGTGATCAAGTAGTCAGTGCATATGGCTGGAGGCAAGGAATTAAAAGGTATAAAAAACACACACTAATTGAAATCCAACTGTGAATGCCTGGCCTCTGTAATTAAACCTTTTATCACATGGATTGTCCCACCACAGGTACATTCGTATTACTGAGAAAACGACTTAGTTTTGGGGGGTTGTGTTTTGTTTTTTGTTTTAAAGCACATCTTTCTTTTAAATGTCCAAATTGTCTGAGAATTTCTTGACAGTAAGAGGGCAAGTACTGTGGATTTAACAAACTCTTTCTTGCATGTATGTAAAATGCTCCTCTAGTCTCTTCTTTTCAGACATTGGTGGCAAGCACTTTGAGTACACTAACACTGCAAGAGAGAGCGAGCATGAGAGCTGACATTAAATACACCGAGGGTCAGCTGCCTTAGGGTTTTCCATTCCTGTTACAGCTCATTAATGTGGTTCCTAGGACTTCTTAAAAAAAATAATAAATAAGTTTAAAAAAAGCCTACCAGATGGGGCTAGAGCTGACTTAGATCAGCTTGTCTCCTGTCTGCCTAGGGTTGCCCAAGTATATAAGCATGACGATGGATTTCTCCAGGCTCTCAGCCTCCAGCAAACTTCAGTGCACAGGCTTGCTGAGCAGGCTGCTGAGCTAGCAGTGGGACTCCTAGGCGGATTTATCTGGGAGAGTAGATCAACGTTTGCCTGACAATAGGGGCACTGCTGGTGTTATCCTTTACACAATGTACAGCAGATTGGAATCTTGATTACTGTGATAAAAACTGGAATGATAGTGGTGATATTTATTATAGATCACTTCATGGGTAGACTACCTGCAATGCCAATGAATGAATGTTTTCTGGGGAGTGGGGAGAAGGCTGGCTGTTGGTAAGGAGTTTGGTTTGTTTATAGCTCATCTGAAAAGGGTTTTTCCAAGTATTATCCAAGATATACACCTCTGTGATGCAATAACCAGAGTGAAAAAACATTGTTCTTGACAGCAGGACCCCAGTGTGGCTTACATCTGCAATGTGTTGGACTTCTCTTAAAAACTGAGTGCTAGTATGAACTAGATGCTTGGTATTCCTTAAAGAAAAATGTGGAGGAAAATCTGTGTCCAAGCTACACAAAAAGCTGATTGCTGCAGAGAATGAAAGAAAATAATCCTAAACCAAGCTCAAAGTCCTGCGTTACCAGTGAATAACCCTGATAACGTATTTTAAATTACTCGGTGAAAGATATTTGGCTTCTCTCAAGGAGATTTATCAAATAAGACAAGCCTTTGTAGAATGTTTTTGAACCTAAACTACATAAGAGGCTAGTAAATACAACCCACCAAAAGGAGAAAAGGGCTTTGGGAGCCATTAGAAATATAAATTATTTGGTTTTACTGCAGCATTCAGCTGGCAGGTTCTTCCTTGATTTAAACAGATGCTTGGTTTTCCCCCTTGCTGTCCACTGTGTTTGCACTTGTCCTGCCAAATGTCCAAATGCAGTTAAGCCAGGTAAATCAAACAATTGGTTTGTGGTGCTCTTAAGCAACCTGGTCATATTTCTAGGGCTGTAGTAAATGTGTAAAATGAATATGGCACTGTGTAGAATTCTGGATTGGAAATCTAACTGAGAAATCTTGAGGGCAACAAATGCTGGTAAAAGGAGAACCTTGAAACTGATAGCACTAGTTCTTCATCTACAGGAGCTAACAAGCACCACAAAAGCTCAAAAGCTGTTTTATCCTTCACACAGCACCTCAGGTTTTGATCCTAAACTGTTAGGGTTTTCTTAAGTCTTACAATTTTTTTTTACTATACTTAAGTTGCTATAAAGGAGTATGTGTTCCATGAAGCACATCCCTGGCCTTTGAAAGTAGAGAATTCAATAGACTAAATTATAGAAAGAAATAGATTAGGTTTTTACACCACATCCTTCTTGCAGAAAGGATTCCCCAAAGCCCTTTTCAAATCAGCAGGATCCATTCCAGGCAAGGACATGATGAGGGCTCACCCTGTTGCAGCTTAGACCAGGATTTTCTCTAATGTATATCTATCAGCTTCCCTGAGACTGCTTTTGCTTTGAAGCAGGGCAGGAGAAAGTAGAATCCTGCAGGGACTGTGCAGGCAAAAGGAACTGCTCTGATGTACTCTACAGTGGTTCACGCGCAGCTGGGGATGTATAAAAGCTGTTTTATTGGCAAGGGGGATGTTGGCCAAGACACCATGGTTATACAGTAGTGCCATGGGACCATTAGGTTCCACAAGAGCAGGTACTGTGCATTTTGAATTACTGTTGACTCTAAAACGTAATGCTGCCAAGAGTGCTGTACCTCCACACAGCGGTTATCATTCAGCACTCTGACTTTGTCAGCTGTTCTGAAGTTCTATTGCAAATCAGTGTCTCTTCTGTATTTAATGATATCAGATCCTAATGGTTCAATGTCATCCTGATAAAAATGAAAGCCTTTGTCTTATGAAAAGCCTGGTAAACATGAGAAGGCATACATTGTGAGGAATGATCCTGTGTTGCTGAGCTCTGGACTGCTCAGGAAACGACATATGTCCTTTCTGCTTTGGGCCCCTTTTAATAGCTCTGAAAGAATTCAGCTTGCCTGGAACTTTCTATCTTTGTGCCCATCGGTACGTACAAGGTTAAAGAAAAAGCAGTGAAAACCGATGGTACGTGTTATACCAAAAAGGAAATGTTTCCATCTTGTTATACATGTGGAGAGCATATAACATTTGTTGAAGATGGTAAAAAAACCAAACCAAAAAAACCACAAACCACAAAACTCCACAAAAACTAAACAACCCCCCCCACAAAAATCCTGGGTGGTTTTATCAAACATTAGATCCTACAGTTCAGAGGCTGCAGAACACAGTAGTCTAAGTCAGAGTGAAGACTTACTAGAAGGTTTGATCGGTTTATGTCAGGGTAGGAATAAATCAGGACAATATACAAAGATGGATTATGACCCAAAGCAGTCATTGCACACTGCAGTCTTCCTGACTCTAGCTAACCTACAGAATTGCAGCCTGTTCAGGCCCATCTACTGAACAAGTCTAAGCTGTCTTGTGACATGTCCTCCTACCCTTGATGGAAGCATACAATTCTTGAGTCTTCAAAATGTCCTGGAAACCCCTTATTCTCAAGTGCAGGAACAACCTATGGTATATTAGATATCACAAAGATTCACAAGTCTCCCAGAGCATAGGGAAATGTATCTTGATAAAGGAGTGTTGTTAACAGAAACAATGTCTCTGCTTTGAAGATGATCCAACCTGTCTCTCCTTGTGTAGAGGTGACCAATGTCTTGTGGCACTATACACCTCTATTGTCATAATACTACTTGCAAAATTTATTCTATGCGAGTGTATCAATTGGTGCCAAACGGTCTCAATTTTAGAGTGACAGTCATGTTAAGAAACAAAAGAACAAATAAAATGGGATTTCAAGCACTTTTCAACAGCAGGCACTAATTATTTTAATTTACTTCCTCCAGAACTGCACCAAAATCTGAGGTGAATTTTGTAATGTTAGATTTAACTTCAGTATTGTCAGTAAAAATTTGGTGCAACTGCACTTGAAATTATTGTCTAGGAGTGAGACCAATGGGGGAAATGGAAGAGAGTGAGTGAGTGGACTATGTATAAAAATTATTGGATTTTTCAGCAACAAAAAGTACTTCCCTCCCTCCACCACACCCCCCTTCCCAGTTGCTGTTGAAAATATGGCTATCTTACATATGTGGATTAGGTCTTGTCAACACTAGGAAGTTTGCTTTTTAACTGTGCTGATATCGTTAAACTGGCAAACAACTGTAGTGTCAATACAGTTATTACCAATGTAAAAGTGCTTATGTCGGTATCTTATTCCAGTTCAGCAGGAGAAATAACTTACACCTCCATAAATCACCTTATGGTGTTCAGAATATACTTGCACTAGGGTTTTTATTGCAGCACTTCACTGGCAGTCAGACTCACAAGCTCCCTTTCTACCCTGACATAGAATCAGGATGTGCCAGTAGGCACAGCTTTACGCTTGCCTGTGTTTCAGTTTTCCCTGAGCAAGCAAAAGGTAATTATGAGATCGCCAGAAAAAGGTAGGAGTTTTCTCCTCTTGGAAAGTATAAAATCCTTTCAACCTCAAAAGGTAAACATGCAAAATTTCAGCTAAATATCTTCATCTGAAACCCAAACACTTCAGAAGTCTTCCTCTGTGTTTCATCAGAAATGTGTATATCGTTCATGTTTCCAAACGCTCCTAACACCTTCTGTGACACTCATTTTCCAACAACCAGTCCTTCATCTTGCAGGCATGTTATAACTCATTCTTGTCAAAGTGCAGTGGAGCCAGGTGGTGAATGCAGCTCATAAAGGAGGACTTTTACTGCCTGAAAAGCCATGGAGGTACTTACATGTGAAAAATGGGAGAGAAAAGTTATTTGCCACTTGTAACTTTTTTACAGAATCATTGGATTCTTGTTTGCGATAAAAATTTTCACAAGAAAAAGGCACTTTGAGGGGGAAAAAGAAAAAAAAAAAAAAACCAACCAGAAAAATACCAAAACCAAAACCTTCACAAACACTCTTTCCTTGGTCGAAGAGCCTATTTCCCTTTCTTTTTCAAAAGGAACAGACTATAGGAGAAAAGGCGCAGATAAAACTGATTTCCTTTTGTCAAGAAAGTTGGAATTAAAAAAGCTCAAATCACCATTTAGGAGTTAAGTAGTGTGTCATAAACAGTGACTGAGACCATTCCCCTCTTACAGCTGAATATCCTGTATGCTTTTCACCACAACAGCTAAGATGAACATGTAAAGACTGAGTTTCAGGAGGTCATTAAAAGAGGCTGCCGAATAATTTGTTTTAAAAGCAAAGGATGTTAAACATTAGCAGAAATTAACCCATAGTTACAAAGTATAAATCCAGATGACTGACACATCAGATTTTCACTTCCTTTGAAATGGAACGGAGGTCAGCTAACTTCATTATTTGCCCTGTTGAATGATCAGAAATGGAAAGCATAGAGGGGTCACACCTGTGGGGAGGAGCAGACAAGACTGGTAACCCAAAACTGACCAATGGGGTATTCCATCCCATCTGCATCATGCTCAGTATAAAAGCTCAAGGATCAAAGGGTCATGTCTCTTTCTTCAGTGGCTGGTATCCAAAAAGGGCTCGCTCTGTTTGTCTACCTTTGATCCTAATCTGTGCATTCCTTAATCCAGATCTGGAATCCAGTTCCCATCTGTCACTGAGTCCAGTCTGAGCCCTGGTTGAACCTCATGTTGGGCACCAATAAATATATTGTGGTTTGGACCAGACTGGCCACTGAAACAAACAATAGATGCTCTCTTTTACTTCTTTCAGGGAGAGAAGGATGAGAGAGGAAAGAGACTTATGAGTTTAAAATAAAGAAATTAAACTAATGAAAATAGTAATAAAATAATAAAAGAAAAATAATGGAACATATACAATAGATACAAAACCATATCAAGCTTCCAGGATGACAATCATGTCACCAGCAGGCACTGGGAAGGTCCCAGCCTAGGACCTGTTGAACACTGTCAGAAAAAATATGCTGGTAATTTCAGAGAGTTCAGTTAGTTAAAAGATGTTTAGCTGAAAAGTAAAATTACTGAACAGAAAATCAATTCTCTTTTACCTCAAACCAGGACATATGCTATTTTACAATGTTGTTGTTAGTGTTTGGGAATCAGTGTACAGGGCCTCCTCTCTTCTGCCTTGAAATATGTTTACCATAATATCTTAAATGTTAAAAGGTAATGTTCAAAGTATCCAAACCACATTGAACACTAGCTTCATTGCAATTAGAGTTCCTTGAGTTAGATTAGTGGTAAGCAATTCCTCTGAAATGTAGAGATGCATGTAAGCTAGGGACCCAGACTGAAGCACTTACTGATTTCCAGAGAATTTAAATCTCAATTCAGGAATTTTATTGATGTGTTTATTTAATGTGATGAGTGTTTTGTTTTGTTTTGTTTCTTTTTGAAAGTTTCTGTCCTTTTAGTTGCCTGTCTGGATACTGATGTAGTATCAGGAGAAAACAAAATATCTGCAGCTTTCGTAGCCTAGGTAGAAGTGGGAAAGATTTTAAAACATTAAGAAGTCTTTCCTGGTTTTGCCGCATTCTTACTTGCATTTTGTATTTCCAAGCTTTTGGGACAAAAATCTGAGGTTTATTTGCTTGCATGAACAGAGCACTCCCATCTTTTGAAGTGAAGTCATTCCTAGTCACAATCTCATCAAATTACAGATGGTCTGAATGCTCATTATCCAAGCCTTGTTTTTTTATTTGCGTGATGGAGTGTTCACCATGGGATTACCAGGCTTGATAGTTTGAGAAGTCAGGATTTTACTGCCTTCATTTTCATACAGCTCTGCCTTAGCAATCAAGTGTTCACGAATGGTTTGACTGCAATCAGTCTTCTGGGAGGCTGTGCCCCCAGTTAGTCCAGTAGCTGGGCTGGCTTCTGAGTCTGAGCAGGAGGGAGGGGGATCCCACAGGATGTCTCTCGCTGTACAGCCTGTGACACCAGTCTTACTTGCTACTTTCTAGCCCCAATTCCCTCTCCCGAGTGCTTCACCCTTGCCCAGTTTTTGTAGCATAGTCATATTTATGCCTGCCCTGTACCAGTTCATGGTGTTCCCCCTATCCTGCTTGACTTTACTTCTGGTCCTTATCGCCAAATCCCTCTATAGCTTTGTGTTTCTGAGACCAGGCGCTGGCCTAGCTCTGGCCCTTCAAACTTCTTTCCCTCAGTTCTGCAGGGATTCCGATGCTTCTTGCTTTTTGACCTTGTTTCCATCTTAATCTTCAAACTGGAGTTTCCTTGGTTTCTCCTTCTTCCTGATCCAGGCCAAATCCTGCCCACTAACCATGCTTTATGCCAAACATGGTGGTTTGCTGTGGCTTTTGCCTTCTCTATGTTCCTGGTTTGTATTTGGTTCAAATTTATTTCATGGATCTGCCTTGTTTTTACTTTAAGTGCTCCCAACTGAAGTTTACAATTTTTTACATCCTCGTGAAGAAAAAGTCTGCTGTACCAAAGTAAGAGCATTCACCTTCATTACCCTTGATTAGAAAAAGCATTTGGGCAACAAGGAGCGAGCTTGCCATTTTCTCACCACTGATCCCTGTGGCCAGGCAAAATGTTTTGCCGTTCCTTCCTTGATTCAGCCACTGGCCATTCTGTTGCTCATCACTGTACGTCCCTTTTATGTCCTTATATGACGTTTGGAATGATCCTGCAGGCAGGCAATTTATGATAAAGGATCTCTCCGTGCATTTCAAATTGTTACTGTCCCCAAGATACATTTTCCAGACCGCTGGTTCAGCACGCAGAGGCTCATAACTCAGTATCGTACATCAATGTCTTATGCACATTAGGATTGTCAAGGGGATTTCGTCAGGACCATTTGCAGAAGGAGTGGGCTAATAGAGAAACATTTGACTCAGTTTGCAAAGAATTTGCCAGGCAATGCCTATTAATAATAATGGCGATAATGATTGTTATTGTTTGTTTCACTGGGATGTATGTCATTCAGATGTACATTTTGGTCTGTTATGACAGTTTTATTTGTGATCCGATTTTCCCAGGGGTGTGAATGGATTGCTGTTTACACAATGCAGCTGTGTTTTGGGTAGACTGGTACATAAGCTTTGGACATGATTCTTCTCTGAAAGGCTCTGGTTTTATTTCTCTGTGAAACACTAATATGTGGCTTTTACAATTGGTATGAATGGTGGATTTTCTGCAAATTCATCAGAAAATTGAGGAACACAGACTTTTTAAGCAATTATAACTAGTACCAATTATGGAGCTACTGTAATTATGAAGTTACACAAAAAGGAAATAAAAACTCAGAAAAAATCAGGCACAAATAGAGATTTGTATCCAGATTAGTACTTCAGGATTGGGTCTTGTCCTTCAAAACACATCACTAAGTTAAATAATACAGGACAACCAGCTGCATACATGGTCTTGCAAACTCCTGCAGGGAATTCTTTGGAATGCTACCATTAGGATAAAAACAGGAAAGAGAAATGAAGAAAATAAGATGAGGCAGGTATATTTTTTAAAGCATATAATATGTTAGATCAGGTTGAAAAGTACTCCCATCTGTCCTGGTTTGGGCTGGGATAGAGTTAATTTTCTTCCTAGTAGCTGGTACAGTACTGTGTTTTGGATTTAGGATGAGAATGATGTTGATAACATACTGATGTTTTGGTTAGTGTAAGCACTGCTTGGCAGCAAATCAAGGACTTTTCAGCTTCTCATACTGCTCTGCCAGTGAGGAGACTAGCGGTACACAAGAAGCTGTGAGGGGACACAGCCAGGACAGCTGACCCCAACTGGCCAAAGGGGTATTCCATACCATATGACATCATGTTCAACATATAAAGATGGGGGAGTTGGATAGCAGGTGGCAACTGCTGCTCAGGGCACCAGTCATCAGGTGGAGAGCAACTGCATTGTGCATCATTGTTTTGTATATTCTATTATTATTATTAATAATAATAACAATAATATTTTCCTTTTCTGTCCTATTAAACTGCCTTTATCTCAACCCACGTGTTCTGGTTTAACTCCAGCTAGCAGCTAGGACCACGCCACTGCTCTCTTACCCCACCTTCCCTCCCCAGAAAGGTAGGAAGAAGAGGGGNAAGGGGTATTCCATACCATATGACATCATGTTCAACATATAAAGATGGGGGAGTTGGATAGCAGGTGGCAACTGCTGCTCAGGGCACCAGTCATCAGGTGGAGAGCAACTGCATTGTGCATCATTGTTTTGTATATTCTATTATTATTATTAATAATAATAACAATAATATTTTCCTTTTCTGTCCTATTAAACTGCCTTTATCTCAACCCACGTGTTCTGGTTTAACTCCAGCTAGCAGCTAGGACCACGCCACTGCTCTCTTACCCCACCTTCCCTCCCCAGAAAGGTAGGAAGAAGAGGGGGAAAAGGAGAGGGAAGGGAAAAAAAAAACCTCATGGGCTGAGATAATGTCAGTTTAATAGAACAATAGTGGAAAAGGAAAATAATAATAATGATGATGGTAAAAGAATATAGAAGACACAAGTCACTGTCACTGCCTGATGAATTGGTTGCCCAGCCTGATCTAAGCAGCAATTGCAATTTTGTGCCCCCTGGCTGATCCCTATGTGGGGAGTGGGGCACATACTGCGTATGACATCTATGGTATAGAATATTCTACTGACCATTCCATTTTTCTGTCTATGCTCCTTCTCAGCTTCTATGGGAAGCTGAAAAAAGTCCTTGAATATTATAATCATCTAGCAACAACTAAAACAATATGCATTATTGACATTCCTTTCATACCAAATCTGAAACATAGCAGGTACGAGAAAGAAAAATAACTCTATCCCAGCTGAAACCAGGACACCATAAGTTTTACCTTTTTTTTGATTATGTCCCCCATACAACTGCAAGGAGAGTGAGCAAACAACTGTGTGGTGTTTAGCTGCCTGCTAGGTTAAATCACAACACCGTCAAAGCTAGTATCATGCCTCTAGCAGTGACTAAGATCTCCAGCCGGAAACAAGAATGAAATTCACCCTGAATGTACTTAGGCAGTGGTGGCTCTCTGTTATTGGAGAACACAAACTGAAAAGTAATGTTCCTTTGTAATGTATTCATTGAGTTGGGTTGATGGGATTGGACATAAGAGTTGATACTATCCCTGGAAAAAATATGGCTCTAAACTTTCACAAATCTCTGTAATGATATGAGGATCCACCTAGTGTGTGCTGGTACCTACATCAGCGAAATAGTTTAAAATCGTTATCTAATGCTAATACAGCCCTTAAGGGAGAACGAGAGAGAAACATCTGTATGTGCAAGAATGCAAAACAGGGAAAGATGCTGCCGCTTTCTGAAAAAGTAGATACCAGTTCTTCCTGCTCTTTGGTTTAAGAGGGTCTGGGAATGAGAGATGAATGTATACAGATCCAGCCTCACGGTGCTTACAGGACATCTATAGTTGAGCATTTTGGAAGAACAACCAACCAACCAAAAACATTAAAAAAAAAAAAAAAAATCCCCAGCAAGCCCCTTTACATCAACCCCCTTTCCCCACCCCCCAAACAAACAAACAAGCCACCTCAAAAACCAAAAAGCCCACCAAACCCAAATCACCAGACCATATGCTAATTTCTGCAGCATGCCAAGTGTTGACCAATTTTAGATTGGCCTGTGGACCAAGAATATTAGACCTGATCAAGAGTCTGGATGCCTTTATTTTGGGAGTCCTCTCCTTCTTTTGAGAGACCAGGTTTTAATTTCTCATTGCATATGTTTAGATACTAGTCACGAATATGCCTTAAGATACCAGTCACTATTTAAATCCCTGGCCTTCTGTTATGATATTCACTCCAACCTCTGCATATGCTGGAATGCATGTATCAGTTTTCCACACACTTGTGAGCAAATATGGCAACTGCTTTTCTAGCTGTGCACAACAGATGGGAGCCAAAAATGAAAATATTCACATAATGCCCACAGATAGTTGTTTATTGTTTGTTTCTTTGTATTGCTGAAGGTAAATCAGAGGAACTGAAGGAAAAGGGGAGGAGGGGAAAGAGTCAAAGATTTGAAACACATCAAAGAAATGGGAAAGTAAGCATGGGAAATGGTTTATGGCTGCAACTCTGATGTAATAGCACTGAAAGAAGAGGAATGCCATCAGGAGGTAAAATGTTATGGTGGTTGAACCCTAACTCATCAGAATAACCAGGTCTCACCTTAATGTAGCTATTAGTCTGCCATCAAAACACAGATGTGTTGCCTTTTCATTTCTATTTCATTTTCTCTCTGCTGCTGTTCTTTTTTCAAGGGTCCTTCACATCCCAGCACTATACAGCATTACAGCAGGGCTCTGAGTCTGTTTTCATGTGCTTGTATCTCCAGACACACGTACACAGACAGTGTGATACATGAAGGATCCTTGAGCTGAAATATGTAAATTCAGACCTATAGAGTTATGAAGTCAATGGAGACTCTTCCTCTAAGTAGAAAACATCTTTTTCTTGCAGGAAACAACTTATAAAGCAGATCAGACTAGACTGACATAATCCTATAAATCTATCTGTTGACCTTGTGGATCAGGGTCTTCTCTAAGCTACAGATAAGATAGTAGGGATTTGCCAGCGTGGGTTTGGAATGATTGCATTACTCACAGGTAAATAAACTGAGGTGTGGGAGTACCCAAGATCAAAAAGAATGGCAAAAGGAACTCAGAAACAGATATCATTCACTCTCTAAGCAGCCATTCAGCCTAAAAATTCATAGTTGCGGCCGTGTTCAGGAGTAAAGGAAGGATTCTGTGAGGCCAGCCAATGTGGCAATGCCACCATTCCTTATGTACCACATATAAAGTTACACCACTGATAATGTTTGGATGGGATCACCAACTAGATGGATTTTGTTTCTGAGTTACAATGTTGTGTGGTGTTTTTTTGTTTTTGTGTTTGTTTTTTTTTTTTTTTTAAATTGCCATGTAGTTAGTATGGCTGCTAGTTTTACTGCTGTACCTGTTCACAAGACATACCTTCATCCAGCCAATTCCCTCATCTGGGCAGCACCCGCAGTGTCGTCTACCCTGACATTTGCCTGCAAGGAAGGTAGAGTTCTGCAGGAGGCGCGAGGCTCTAGGGGCACCTTTTCTGTTGCCTGTCCCTTTCCTTTCCCTGGTCTGCTCTATCCTACCGGGCTTAATCTACAGCTGCAGACGTAAGAGCTTTATCCTCTACTACGCTGTGCTCAGCGGTTCATCTCAGACTAATCCAGCGTCAGCATAAAACCAGCTTTCTCACTTTGCAGAGAGGCTTTCAGCAGCTTCTTACTAGATCCAGACAGCAGGGATCGCGTGGTGCCAGAAGAAGCAGGGCTGTGTGTGGACCCTTGGCTCTTGGGAAAGCAAGCAAATAAATGACAAAGTCCTGCATGGCTTCCAGCGTCTTCTATCTCTGTGCCTATTCTGGTGTATGAATTAGCTCAGCCACACCATGTTGTGAGGTGAAGAAGGAAGACTGTACTGATTTTTGCTCAGGAGGCAAATGAGGCGTTTGATCCCATAAAGGCATAAATATATATATCCACACTATATTTTTTAAATGAAGGAGTTTAAGTAACTTTATTTTCGAGTAGTCCAGGTGAGATAGAAAGGATATATATTTTTTGAGTTACAAGTGTACTGGGCTCTCATTGATTTCAACAAGAGCTGAAAAACTTCAGTATCTTTGAGAACTTAAACACTTCAGTGTCAGTCAAAGTCAACATTTAAACCCAGCCAAAAATCTGGGGGAAAAGTGATGCCTGTGATTTTTTGTAGGTCGTGTGGTCGTCATCCCAGCAAAGGAAAACAGGAGCCTTGACCCTATGCCCACAAAAACCATCTCAGCCAGATCCTACTGCTATATATGGCCAAATCATAGAAGAGTAATTGTTCGAATCATAAGAGCATTGCAGTGTGTCTGTGGGCGTGCTCCTTCTGGGTCACAGGCTGTTTCATGTGGTTAACAGCTTGGCAGAGGACTAATTGATTAGGATGAGCAGCTCATGAATTTCAGAGCGTTTTGACTTTTCAATTTAGATAAGTATCAGAAAGGTCAGGTGCTTCTAAGGATCTCCTCCCATCCCTTAACTGGAGAAATCAAATTGACAGGTGTGTCACCTAGAGAACTATACTGCAAACTGTATCAGAAATGCCAGATTTATGTGTAAATAAGGGATGTACTCTGATTATTTGCAGTTGTGACAAATTTTCCTGACTTGTTGGGAAAGCAGGTAAAGGTTTCAGAAAAAATACCTGACCTTTATACCTTAACATACTTGAAAACTTAATATTCCTAGACTTTGCCAGAAATTCCGTAAATTCCTCAAAGCACTGTAGAAATTGCAATAACTGCTATTTTCATAGATACACAAAACCAATACCTTAGATCTTCATTATTTGTGTCCAATAACATAATCTTGATGGAAAACCAGAAAACTGAATGATTTTATCTTATTCATCCCCACTTTGTCATCTAGTGGTCTCTTGTTTCAGTCAAGAGCTAGTGCTGCTCTTTATGCTACATTTCCCAAGTTTTGCTCAGTCGATGCCCACATACCTCAAATGACAAGTCTTACACCTAGGAGGTACTCCACCATCCGGTCCATCACCAGGAGATGCCTGGTCTCCCGCATCCTGCTACCTAGCCATGACTGTAGTTTACGTACTCCTTCATTTTGTATCATTAAGTAATTCTTTTGGATGTTAGTATGTAATTAATAGTTCAGAGAAACCTTTGAATGAGATTATGAGATACTAATTGTACCTTAACAGTTGTATCTTTGCAGCTGACTCTTGTTAAATCTTCCTATGAACCTATCCACTTCTGGGTCATGAAAGTTTCTGACCAAGTAAAAAAATACTTTTAGCAATATAGTCTTGTGAGAGGTTTTTATCTGTGTCAAAATGGCTGATGCTGTAATTTGATTGTATTGTGTTCTCTGGTTGCCTCATTGTTTTAAGTGTTTCTGGCTTGACCTTCCTAAAGAGTCCAAAGAAGCAGACCCTGAAATTAATCTATAACTTGAATGTTTCAGTAAAAGAATATTTTTCTATTTCTGCCCATCATCTTATTTTTTAGCAATGATGGTAAATAGGGATGTCAAAAGGCTACTCCAATGTGTGAATTGCCCAACTCCTTAAGTCCAAGGGGAGAGGGCAGGTTGGATAAAATTATGATAGGCAAGTTTATTTCAGCCATCAAAGATATCCTGACACTGATACTTAGAGCAACTGCACCAAGCAGTTAGGATAAGCAGATGGAGTGTTAGTTGGAGGAAATAGGTAGAAATGCTGCCAAATGCTTTGTTTATTTATTTATTTTCAATAAGCAGTTCCAATGTGTCTCCCAAACTTGATTATTGGGCTTTTGGTTAAATTCGGAAGCACCTGGAAATTGATGAATTTGAGCATTTTGAGGGGAATTCATCAGGAAAGCCAGCAGAAGTCAAGAGGTCCTTCTGAGCAGCAGCTGTTTCCTGATCTCAGGCACTTCCCAGCATTGCCCTGTAATGCTCTTGTAGTCAGGATTTCTAAAGCAACGGGCAGCACCAAGGAAAGTTTCACACCCCTGGGAGATGGTCAGAGAGGAAACGGGAGCAGACTTCTCTACCAGCAAGGTGACCCTTCCTCTCTGAAGGCACTTTCCAAGGGGATCTGGGAGTGAAAGGATTTCTCTTCACTCTCAGTTCTGCCTGTCTGCATAGAGCCTCCTCTTGTTCTTCTCCACTTCTTTGAAATAAAGTTATTGCCCAATAATAATCTCTTCTAGCTGATCACCTGTTTTGTCAGTAGGAAAACAAGATCCATGTGCAAATTTACTGGAAATATGTAGCCATTTCCAGAAGTGCTTAGGTGTCTTTAATTGGCACCACTGTAATGAAGTTAATAATGCTATGGACTGTGAGTTTGGTTGTAGAAAGAGAGAGGTAGGTGAAATGGGAATAAGAATATCTAACAGGCCTGACTTCTTTTTTTTTTTTTTTTTTTTTTTTTTCTTTTGTAANTTTTTTTTTTTTTTGTCTCTTGTGAATTTGTTTGGGCTGCTTTCTCTCAAAAGGCAGGCAGGAAGGAAAAGCAGTAGAAAGGCTTACATTTCTTCACTTTGTTCGCTATTTGGACCAAGTGACTGAATTTCTTTTCTCCAGATACTGATGTTGTTAGGTTGGTTTTCCAGCATTTGCTGACGATGGCTGAAAATCCCATGGGTTGATATGGAGTGGTACCTAGAATTTGTGAATGACCTGAAGTGGAAAGTATTCTTTCAATTTGGGCTGTATAATGTTACTTCAGTAAGGACGGAGATAGAGCCCCAGCACTGAGTACAGGGCTTTGTGCCAGGTTGTGGGGAAGATTGACCAAGGCCTACATTTAATTTGTACAGATTTTGGTCTTCCGGCTCTTACATTCACATGGTTATCAGCAGGCTGCTAAAAAAAAAAAAAGTGCAAAAAGGGGAAACTTAAAAGACTATGAATCATATTGCAGAAGCTGCTAATGATTGCCCTTCAGCTGCTAGCACAATGCCTGTAAATGCCTATTTGGAAAAAGAGCAACATGAATTCTAATGCCAGTGATCAGCGCTCTTGTGGTTAGTAGTTACATGTGTGGTGTCATTTTCTGAGGTTAAATCATATCTCTTCTTTTCCAACCAAGTGTTCAGAATTATTTTGTCTTTTTTCATAGCTCATTAGAGAAATCAGAATATTGGAAAAGCTACTGTTGTTGATGTGCTGCCACCCTTTGATAATAGGAAAGACAGTTAACATGTTTTTTCCTGGGAAGAGTATTCTCTCTTGCACAGAGACCTACAGAACTGAGAGCAGAAATACAGGTTAGGGTTTATTCCAGCCTCTCTTCTGCATGGTTACACAGACATAATAATTTCTTATGGCCCTATGTGTCAGTCCAGTAATTGTCTTCTCCAGGTCTGTACCCAGTGCAGTGTCAAGTGAGTCAAGTCAAAACAGTTGCCATCATCCTTTTCTGCAAGATACTGCTCTGCCATCTCTTATTCCTCAATGTTGTGATACCTTTCCTTCTTTTAATTATAGATTTAACTACATTTGAATTCACACCAACCCCATAACATCACCCCCTTTTCCCACAAAATTACTCTTGCTACTGAATTTTAAACTTTTAATCTACCTGTAGGCACATTTTATGCTGTCTTATTTTCCCCTATTTCCTTTGTAAAGTGGAATTCTGCAGAGAGTCCAACCATAAAGCCTAGGCAGTCCATAAATCCCATTTAATCTCTGAAACCAAATATAATGAGAATTGTTCCCTGATTTTGCTGCTACAATTTGGCGCTGGCTTGGAGTCTCCTTCAGACTCTAGATAATGAAATAAAAGGAGGTTTTCGTGGGGACCTGTCCTCAGAAGTCAGTTATATCTTGTGACTTTTTTTTCATACAGCTGTATATTTTTAACAAATCCATTCATGGTTTTTATGGATATCAAATTCAAAAAACAACAAAATCCCAAACCAGTCAAGACTTCTGAAATTTAGATTAACTTGTTTGCTACTTATTCAGAATAGGAAATATCAATCTTTGTTGTTTTTCAAAGACTGGATAATGAAATTTTTCTCCTGGATTCCGACCTTTACATACCAAATTTCAGCCCCAGAGCACAGTTTCTCAAACCAATTTTTGAGTGGAATTGGTCTCTTTCAGTATGTCAGCAAGAACTAGACCCTTGGGCTCATGTTCAACCTTATCTAGTTCTAACACTCCCTCCATGGGCAGGAACAGCTTTCAGTAGACCAGGTTACTCAAAGCCCCATCCAACCTGGCCTTGAACACTTCAGGGATGGGGCATCCCCAGCTTCTCTGGGCAACCTGTTCCAGTGCCTCACCACCCTCACAGTGAAGAATTTCTTCCCAATATCTAATCTAAATCTTCCCTCTTTCAGTTTTAAACTGTTACGCCTTGTCCTATAGCTATGCTCCCTGATAGTCACAGGCGACAAGACTAGAGGAAACGGCCTCAAGTTGCACCAGGGGAGGTTCAGATTGGATATTAGGAAAAATTTTTACACTGAAAGGGTTATCAAGCATTGGAATGGGCTGCCCAGGGAAGTGGTTGAGGCACCATCCTTGGAAGTATTCAAAAGACGGGTTGACATTGTGCCGGGGGACATGGTTTAGTGATGTGTTTTTTGTCAGAGTTGTGTTGATGGTTGGACTAAATGATCTTGAACAGGTCCCTTCCATATGATAAAGACTCCCTCACTGTCTCTCCTTTAGGTCCCCTTTAGGTACTGGAAGGCTGCTATAATGTCTCTCCAGCCTGAACAACTCTAACTCTCTCAGCCTGTCTTTGTAGGAGAGGCGCTCCTGCCCTCTGATCATCTTCATTCTAGAAGACGGACATAGTTGCAGGTCAAACACTATTCCCCCTTGAGCCAAAAATATCAAAACCAATCCAAACTGAGTTTCATTTCAACTGAGGGGAAGACTTATGGGTCTGCCAGTTCTCACTGTGTACCAGCAATCAGGCAGCAATCTCTGTTGTCCCACCAAACCACATGCCTTAGGAGGTGGAAGAGCTGGCAGGCAGGCAACAGGGCAACATTTCCTTGCCAATAATATCCCTACAGATTTCAAATACATTAAGCTGGTGTTTTTTCGGCATAAAATAATTCCGTGGACACTTCCCTGCAGCTGCTGTTCTGACAATGGTGATTGACAGAAACAGGCTGGGAAATGTTCTCAGAGCTCAAAAGAAAGGCTGAGGAAGGCAGATAGAGTGGCAAGATGAGGTGGGGGGAGGAACTATGTAGAGCAGGAGTCTGAGGAGGCTTTTCTCTGTTCCTAATATTTTGCATCATGAAGAAAAGCCCCTTGACCTTTATTGTTCTTATTATTTAGTGGAGAACACACCAAGGATATGCAACAACTACTGGATGGGACCATGTCTCCCACGCTTTTCACTATGCCAAGCACAGCATTTTTCATATTAACAAATAAAATTAATTTCTTCTCCTGTCTTTCCTCATTTGTTGGTATTGTGTTCTCTTGATTGAATAAACACTTTCTGTTCTGAGTTCTGAAAGACTGATACCTGTCTGTTAAAAAGACAGATGTGGATTTTAAAAGCAAATGACATATCATTTTTGTCTCAGTAGTGACATTGTCACACATAAAGAGCTATCTCTGAACATGATTGTGGATAGGCAAGTATGTATATTATATTTATATTTAAGGGGTTGCTTTGTGGCACTAAGAAATTAGTGAAGGTATGTATCTGACTGTTAAGAGATGTGGTACCAAAATAACAGACAGAAGTCAATGAGGATGTTATTTTTGATCTGACTACTACTTTGATATTATAAATTTCCTTATCAGAAAATGCAAATATCCCTGAAGTATTTTGACAAATCAGATATTTTGATTAGTCTTTTCTGAAGCTTGCTGAACCCAATGAGAGTTTTTTCCATTGACTTGTAAAAGTTGTTTTTTATGTCTGTGTTTTATGGATGGAATCCAGGATGGGGGTATATGCTTCTTAAATTTATTTTCTTGTGACGTAGAAAGATGTTCTCAAAAATTGCATTCCCCAGTTTTGATGCGTTGTCTTTCATATTCTTCAACCTTTGGCTGCACAGAAGTTCTGGATGTCCACTATGACTGTGGCACAATTGCTATCTACTGTTTGCAGAACACAGCTTTGCACAGTAAGGTCTCCTTGTTTTAATGAATTATTTCCACAGCCTTGTTTGGGAAGTCAGGGATCTAGATTGGTTGACAGCTGTGAGGGTACGAGCTGTTTGCTCACTTTGCATTAAAGTAGGCTGAGATAAGCTAAGTACAAACTCCTTTCCCTAGGGTTTGGGTGTATCCCATTCAGGAGTCCAGAGTATGAAATCAAAGGGGAGTTTTACTGGCTCTTAATATAAAGAGCTTATACAGAGCACAGCATCCTACTGCGTTGTATAGGATTGTGACCAGACAGTATAGCTCTTGAATTTTAATGCTAGAACACAGAACTGGGAAGAAAAGGGAGGTGTAAAGCTAGTTTATTAGAGGTCATTCATAATCTGTTATTAAGATATGGAAGGCTTCCTCTAAATAATAATATCATCAACATTTGTATTCATGCATACATTTTGAGCCATATTTGCTTTAAATGTAAGCCTTTTTTCAAATTAATGTAGGTGACATTTAGCCCTATGAAGTGGGTGGCACAAGGACTGCAGAATTTTGTGTTTTAACATGGCAGAGACAGTGCCTCTTGCTGTGTCCTTATTCAAAGACTAAACTTCGTCATTGTCTTGTTCGTCATAAAATCCTGATAGTCTTTTAAGATGCTGGCTCCCCAGAATTGTTCCTTGAAAAAATATCAGGGAATAACTGTCAGCTTCTGTTTTATCTAAGGTCCCTTCAGGTATTTATAATGCCTTTTTTGTGTGTGTGTGCAAATGGTCACCTGATTTCCTCTTTTGATCACTTGAAACAGGGAGATAATGAGAGGTAAGCCTTAACAAATACTTAGCTTCTGTTAACACTGAGGAAAATTTCATTAGGAGTAAAAAAAACAGTGTGAACAATGAAAAAGTTGCTGTGGATAACAAGGCAGATTTTCAGTATTTGTGAACAAATTGCAGATCTGGGTTTTTTTGCTTGTTACTTTCTGGTTTATTTTATTCCCAATGGAAATTATGCTATATGGATGATTAAACTATTGGCAAGATTGTTACATTGGAACAGAATAGATAGATTTTTTTGGTCCAGAAAAAAATATTTTCCTTGGCATATTCAACAGCATAAGCACTTTGGAGATACATCATGTTTATCTATATACATCTCTAAACAATAGGGAGCCCGAGGAAGGTATAATTTTAGACAATGTGTTGAATTTTAGAGAAAAATAAATCCTTGCAATCAGAGGAAAGGAATTCCACCCTCCAAAACATACAATGCTGCTTTTGTGGCTAATATGGCTGTGCCTGCACTGAGGAAACTCTATCTTTCCCGGTCCAGCTTCACAGTTGTCCGTGGTAGGCAATCTCTCTGAATGAAGTAGGGTTCACTTGCTCAGATTTGCTTCCAAAGGATGATGTGCACACCTAGAGACCAGGTACCTTGTAAATACACTTGATGTTTGTTTAGCTAAAACTTACATTTAACAGTATCCTGTGCCAAGACTATCACTTCCTAGTAACTGTCTGCCATAATTACTAAAGATTGTGTTTAACTGAGTGATGGCAGAATGGTTGACTTATCTCCAGCCTTTTGGCTTTGTTGCTGAAGACCCAGGGGCCGCATCTGTGGTACAATTTACAGCAGAATAGGGAGTTTCATTCACTTATCCCCAGGAGGCTGAGACAGTTTACAAGCTTTGTGCATTTGATAAGATCAAAGGGCTTGAGAATGAAAGAAGCTGTTCAGATTTATTAGCATTATTATTAACTCAAATGACAGTTTATGGTCAACAGTGTTTTACTCCATTAATGGCAGGATGTTTCAACTGCATTTGCAAATGCTTCTACAAATATTTGTGGTAGAGGTGATTGACAGGTCTTTGAAGGTTTTAAAAGTAAATGAGAGTCTGCTACACAAGATGACTGCAACTTGACTGACTTATGCCACCTCTTTTTTTTTTTTTCTCAATTTCCCACTGATATTCTGAAATATTTTCTTACCTGATGATCTATCTCATCTTTTTCATCTAGAGTCAAAACAATAATGGAAAGTTGCTTTATTTTTTAACTCAAATGGTAAACCATCTTAGAACCTCAGTTAATGTTCTTCAAATCCCAAATTGCTCCACGGACTGCTGGGAGGTTGGTTTGGACTGATGCCTTAACACAAATTATTGCTAACCTTTTTCTGAAATTCACAGAGGATTAAAGCCTACAAAATCAACTAGCATTTCATGTCCCTATGATTTAATTATGACAAAAACTTCAAGCATGTTAACTAGCATTTTAACATCAAGGCTTTGGACTCTAATTTAGGCAAATACTGCTGTCATTATTGGTATGTACCCTAACATTCCTGAAAAACTAGCAAAGCTCTAAAATTCTGGTGTGCATATGGATAACTAGGGAGGCAATATGGTTGAGAGGTCTAAAAGCCACTCAGAATTAGGACATATGTATACAATATACAGCAAAATAATCTTCTTTGTATGTATTGTATACATGGTTTGCTTTTTTAAAAAAATAAATAAATCAGGAAGTGGCATAATTTCAACACTAATGTACTCAGCTGAATTTCCAAAGAAAATAGGTACGTTCCTGTTGTGTTGCTTGAATCTAGTATCATAATCCTTAAGAAGTTGGACAGTTTTCTTCATAAACATAAAAACAGTATAGTTACAAAAGAAAATTGCTGTGATATTTGTGAATTATAAAAGCTTTGTGCTTCACACAGTCCAAAGAACCGGAATGAAGAGCATTCAGTTTAGAGATGATTTCCTGTTTTCACAGTTTTTGCTTCTGCTATTGTTTCAACACAAACCATATTTTCTCTGTTCTGCTCTTTCTTGGATGCAAAACAGTAACATTAGGTCATAAAAAAAAATCATTTTATTTAATGCTGCTTCATTTACCAAATCTCTTCAGACACTTTTGTTAATGGATTTATTATTAACCTTTCTCAGATAAAATCTAACAACAAATAAACCAAAAATCTTTGGGCACTTGAACACAAAATTAGAATAACCCTAACTTATGGTATCTTGTTTTCGGTTTACTGTGAGTTATCTCTTGAAATCAACTTTCTCCATACAAGCAATATACTAATGCTCAGCAGTCTTCTACAGAACTGCCATTTGACTTTATGCCGTGGTTTGTTGTAGTTACGCATTCTCATCTTTCTCTAGCCTCAGGGAAGCACTTTTTCCTTTCTGTTCCTTCCTTTTCTCAGCAATCTGTGAGATTCCCATCCATTTTCACCAGGCAGCAAAGGTGAAAGCATTTCTGTAATGAAAACATGTTTGAGAAGAACAGAACAATTTACAATGTCACAACATTATGACACTGGCATCACAACACAACGCATGAATGCTCTGCTCCCAAGCAAGGAGCACGCCACAAACCTGCTCCTGGCAGGGTGTCAGAACTGCTCCTGACTTTTCTTGTCCCCTGCTGCAAAACATATGAAAACTTCAATTCTTATTATCCAGCACTATTAGGATATGGGGTGTCAAAAGGCAAGGGGAAATGGGTGAGACTGTCTTGAGGTTTTTAAGGAAAATTAGCCGTGTCACTGAGGGTTTTCTGGTTTTAGTTAAGAACACCAAAGTAATGCTCTTTCTGGGATTTAACATTCATGATGCACAGTTTACTTTTTGGATAACAGCTATGAGGACTGACAATAGGGTCAAATCTGCTTTCAGCATCTCATGATCCAAAGTTGGCCCAGTGAATCAGGCGTGATAGCTGTGTAACAGACAGCTGCAGCAAAGACAACCCTACAAGCTGCTGAATATCAAGCACTGAGCCCCAAGGTTTATGATGACTGCCATGCTGTATTTCATGGGTTAATCAGAGTTTTATTCAGCCACATATAGCTTGCTCTTCTTCTACAAGCTAAGGGAGCTGCTACCTTCAAAACTCATTAAGTGTTTTCAGGTAAAGAATGGATGTGAGCTCCTATCCTGTCCCCAAGCTCCATCTTTGCTTTTCATAACACTGATGGCTGATCATACAGCCTGTCATCTCTCTAGGACAGCCCTGCTGGTAACATTGGTAGAGTATGTGAGGGAAGTTTACCAGAGTAGCACTACAAAACAGGCTCATCTAAGGTAGGAGTAACAGCCATGGGCCACAGATGAGATCTCTGAATTATCTGATGATCATCAAGAAGAATATCACCCTAGCCAAAATCAGACACATTCTGAGCGACCACAGAGCCAAAAGGGTTTGAAAATGGTGCTTTGCACTTCTTAACCAAAGGACTCAGGGGGGTTTGTAGTGCACGCAAGAAAGATCCATTCCTCAAAGAGTTGGCATGGAAAGGGTAAATGTAGGTATGCAATCTCTGTGGAGATCAGGTCTAAGCCTCACAAGTTAGACCTTGCTCTGCAGGTTGTGGAGAGCAGATGGAGTATTTTACTGGTGGGTGGTTAGTATTTTGTAGCAGTAGAAGCTATTTGGCACTAGAAAATTCTTTTTGGTACTGATGATTTTGCTTAAGCACTCAAAGCTTACTCACATTAGCTCAGTACCCTGTGGCTGCAGCACTGTGCATGCTCTGTCAAAGGGGTGACTAGTAGTGGCTGTCCAGCATAGCCACTGTTACGCTTCCACCCTCCATCTCCTCCAGCTTTGAACATGCTGCCATGGGGGCCAGGGAACGAATGAAGACAGAGGAAATGGAGGTGGTGTAAATCTGGCAGTGCTATAAATCAGTCGCATTACATTGAACTCTATGCGGCTGGCTACCAACAACTGGTCTGTGTACAGCATGGAGAAATCCTTTCCACAAACAGCAGTGCTAGCAAATAAATAATTGGGAGTAATGATGTAATGGGGAAGCCTAAACATTCACCCTGAGTTCTTGCCACTGAAAATTTTCTAGTGCTTTATAAAGAGTGGCTAGAGTGGTACTGCTTATTTAGCTGCATGTGAAGCAGAAAGAGACAAGGGACTTGCTTGTTTTGATCAGTGGGGAAAAAAAAAATTAAAAAAAACCAAAAAAAATCTGTTCTAATATAAACATTTTGAATCCCTGCAGCTATCATGTAAAAGAGATATGTAGAAACTTGATTTTTGTTAATCCCAGTTGTGTCCTAGTTGCTGATTAGCAAACTAAACTAGTGCTGTTGAAAATCTTGCCATTAAAGGACTTCATGGGAGCAAAGGAGCATCCTACCTTGTCCAGCTAACAGAAGGGCTGGCTTGAACACCTAGGGTCCACCATCCTCTTCTCCAAAAGTGGGTCCATCAATTTCTCCATCATTAGTGAGAGGATGGTGTTAATGGTTGAGCTTAGCTGGCCAGTTGTGGGTGTCAGATACAACGTGTTGTTCAGAGCCAGCTCTCAATAGCATTTACTCTCCAGTGTACATTATGAATGCCTATAGACCTCAATAACCCCTTGATCTGTACAGCTGCTTACTCTATCTAAAAGAGGGTAAGGGCTACGTGCTGTGATCTAGCCCTTTGTCAGAAATAGAGACTCATTCGCAGGAGAAAGGAAAACATGCTTCTAAACAGTTTGCAGTACTGTGGGTTTGTGCAGGAAACGAAAGAGCCTGTCTGCTGTTTTGAAAACTGAGGGGATAGTTCCTTTCACAGTCATTAAACCTCAGTAAGGATATTTTAAAAATAATCAATTGTTCTAGTCTGAGCGAAATAAAATGTCTTGTTGACTCTGTATTGTAAAAGCACATTTGAGATTCACTTTCTTTTAGATATCTCAGCTGATTTGATTTAACAGAACGTCTTTAATGGCTTGCTATGGGAAGAGAGAGAACTGGTATGTGGCTGAATTACACCGTGTGCCAGGATGCTGAGGCTCAGCAGAGATAAGATAACCTCACAAATAAACAACAGATGGCCGATGGCCTAATGCTTTGCTTTGGGTGAACATGACAGGGATTTATTCTTTCAACCTGGAGAAGGAGCCTCAGAAAGGCTGAAACTGCAGAACTGCATGACATGTAGGCAGACACAGTTTGTTATGGGGATTTGGTCTGAGCAGATGGTATTAGAATACAGATCTATTATTAGGCATCTGCTTCCCATCTAAGTTATACGATGCATAAGATTTAGATTAAATTCCCCAAGGAATGCCTGGATCACTTACTAATTTGTACGTGCATATCTCTATGTGCCTGTCTTTGAATTCAGATGATGGGATGCATCCTGAGCCAGGTTAGAGATGTGCATTTGTAAAGTGACAGTAATGTAACTGGAGGCAGCATCTGATCTGTGTTCTCACTGCATAGAGAACTCTTTAGTGATAACCATTAGCTAAGGACTAATAACCAAAACAGGTAAAAACCTCTGTGTTGTCTGAGGAAGTAGCATGGATTCACCCACTGAGAAGGCAGCAATGTGTAAATGTTCTGTAAGACCTGCAATTAGGTAGAAACAACATGGATCAGGATTTCTGCTGCCTCATCTCTATTTCCCTAGAGTTTAGGTATATCACAGGATGAGTGCTATGGATGCCTTCATGTCAGCCTCTGCTGGACTTAAGACAGGAACTTGTGCCAGAGAGCTGGATCCACTGACAGATGCCTTGTCGAGAATAGCCCAACCTGGGTCAAGGATATAATTATGTTTTACTAGCACCCCCCCACACCTCCCCCGGCACCGGCTCCCTTCCCTCACTTCTCCACTCCCACCAAACTATGTGTGACATGGGGGGAAGGGCTATGAGGTGTGAATTTCCCTAAATTAACAGTCCCACTCTGAATCCTTAGAACAGAGAGAGAAACAAAATTTCTTTATTCAGTAATGCTGCACAGCTCTACCCCGGCAGCAGTGTCCAACACTCCTAAAAGCAAGAGGACCACAGTTTCATCTGCTTGATCTCTCTAAGGTACAAGTTGTGTGGAAACTGAAGGGAAACTAGCTCAAAGAATTAGAGAAAGTACCCTAAACAGAGCATCTCAGTCCCTTCTCTTCTAATATTTGGTAATAGATACGGTTTGGTGCAGCAAAAGTGCTGCTCTAGATGCATCTCAGGGCTAGCTGAGGCTGTTGTGATATCTACTGGGTTGCAGTGGAAGGAAGAGAGGGATACTGAACTTCAGCAACAGCAAATATATAAATATGTATAGCAAAATTCTGATGAGATCAAAAAAACCCTAATGTATCCCTCAAGTTGTACTTCTCCAAAGCAATTTCAGGCTAGCATAAGTTGCTCTATTAATAAATAAATATACAGATTTAACAAGCAGTTCTCTCTCCTTACACAGAGAATCTCAGGAGTGAAACGTAACCACTAAGGTCATTCTTTTGCCTTTGAACTCCCATCATCTTTTGCAAAACAAAAAAGTACATTAATTTGTTGTTCTTGTAAAATTCTTTGCCATGCCATTTATGGTCGAAACTACTATGCTTAGGACTGGGTGTATGGTACCAAAGTTAGTAGCACTTAAGTGTGAACATGCTTTCACATCTGATCGCAGCTGAAGTGGGAGAGAAGATGTCAAAATTCCAAAGTTTACCCAAAAGTTGTGTTACCTCCATAGTGAGCTGAGCCTGTATCCTAGGTCTGCTAATGTAGGTGAGAGGACCATGCTTTGTGGCTGAAGGCAATGTCCAGCTCAGTAGTAATTCAGTTCTTCAAAGTGTGTCAGGATGGGGTTATTGTACCATTGAAACCATCCTAGTACAGGACTTCTGGTAGAGTTTTGGGGCTGCACATCTTGTCTGCTGACTTTGCTGATCAATATGAGCATGTAGTCACTGTTGGTCCTGGATTTCCAGGTGCCCGTCAGCTTTGCCAGACTGACAGCTACCTTTTTTTTTCTACTTGGACAAGTATCTCAGCTACACCAGACAGTGCTCATGTGGTGGAAAGGAAAAGTGGACACCTCTTTTCTGTTCTTTCTGTAACTATAAACCAGGCTCGCTCAATTAAACCCAGCTCATATGATGGCATGAGAACAGCAATATCTCTTCCAGCTGTAGCGTGGTTACAACCTTATTTAATTGTGTTGTACTTAATTTTTCCTGACTACTGGGTCAATCTCTTTAAAGGTTTGAAGACAGATGAGGTGTGATAGTAATATAGTAAGTCCTCCGGGGAAAGTTTTCTCTCTAAGGACAGGGTGGAAAGGGATGGGTAGAGATCTGAGATCCCAGTAAGCCTTTGCAGGTGGGAAGGGAAGTTAATAGCTTGGGGACTAGTCAAACTATTTCAGTCCTGAAAAAATCAGTGTCAGAGGCCATTTAACTGATCCAAAAAATGCTGAGGATTATTACGTTTTGCATTTTCATTTTCAGTACTAAAAATCATTTGAAGCGGAGAGAAAAAATAAATACAAAAATGGGAATGGGGAATAAAGCCCTTTTCATGAAAAGAGGCGTAATGAGCAGAGAAAATTGCCTCTTTTCATTACGGCCTTAAGCTTGACCTCATGCTCTGTCTCACAAGCTGCATTTTTCATTATTATCCTCAGAAATATCTTATATTCCATGTGCTTTTTCTTCCTATTGAAGAAACTCGGACAATGACAGCAGTGATGGCAATGAGGAACCCAGATTTATGGGACCTAACCTGTGGCTGTTGTACATCCACTCACAGCTTAAAAAAAACCTGAAAGTGTTTCTTTCCCAGCATTTGTAGTCAATTAACACTTTTCACCTTCAGCTGATGATATTTCAGATTGAGTAAACCCTATCTGTCGTTAAAGCAGAACTGTCAGATGCATGAACCCCAGTTTTCTTTCATTTTTAAAAAAAATGAAGGGTATAAGCTTTATAGATAGATAAAGCAAGTAGGAGTCTACCCTACCATAGTTTGCAGATGGCATAAAAAGAAAATGTCAATCTTTTATTAATCACCAGCAACAATTGTTTCTTGTTAAACTTGGCAAGAGCATTATATCTAATTCTCTCAGTATTTTACTGAGGAGGTAAAAGCTGATGGTGAAAAGTAGCAAAAGTATTTATACCTCATTTAGAAAGTACAATACAGTCAATCCTAAGTACAGCATTTTACTTCACTAGAAACAGGGGCATTTTGAAGAATGAAACTCACTGATGTAGCTAAAATCTTAAGTTAATGACATAATGCCATATCCAGCTAACAAGATCTAGAATGCAGAAGTGGCCAGAAATATGGAATGAAATGAGCTTGAACAAGGAGAAAACCATCTGATTTTTTTAAAATTTCTGTATTCCATCTTTTTCCTAGGAGATCAAATCTCACTACCTGTTAGTCTTCACCACCATGCACTATTTTGGGAGCTTGAATCTGAGTTGCTTATCAGCCATAGCCTGGAGGCTTATTTATAATCCACTGTTTTCCAGGATATGGGTTGAGGTTTTGTTGTTGGGATTTTTTTGGGTTTTTGGGGTTTTTTTCCTCTGTATATATGGCTTGCATTCCAGAGCATACTACTGTGCATTTGACTGTGTTAAAGAGACTCTAAAAAAATACAAAATAAAAAAAAGAAATTAATATTTTATAGAGCATTATATTACTGGCTCATCTCATCATCATTCACAGGTTTTCTTGAATCTTTTTTCTTCATTCTTTTCTTCTCAGTCTCTCCTCACGAAAGACAGTTTCCAGGCTCTTGATGAGTCAGCCTGGTTTTAGGTGAAATTTTACTTAATCCTAGTTTTTTCTTGTATTTTGGAGATATGTACTCACAATATTCCTTTATTCTAGATTAAAATTAAGTGGTTGTAATCATCTGAATAAAGAATGAGTTTGTAATTGGGTGGAAATTGTATTGAAAGTATTCACTGTCTTTTAAAATATTCCAATTTTCTTTCTTTTTTATCAGAAAAGCATATTCAAAATACGGCATTTTTTTGGATAGTGAAATGATTGCTTTTCCCATCCAAGTTTTTGCTCAAAAGATATTAATTATTGATAACCAAAAAAGAAAGAAAGAAAAATGTAATTTTTCTTCATAAATGTAATGTTGCTGTTATTTAATGTGTAACCAATACAACTCCACATTAATTCTGCTAGGTTGTACCGTTTGGGAGTCTGAAACAATTGTCAGAAGCTAAACTCTTTTTTGTGCTGATCTGGTTCAGCTGTGCATTGTTTGAGTATGAACTCTCAAATCTCTTCTAAGATGGGCAGATCACTTATCTGAAGTTGAATAATTTAAGGATTTAAGGTGCTCCTAAGAAACATGGTTTGGAAGAGCTGACACGTTTTGAAAGTTGGTTGACACCATGCATCTTTAACAGAAGTTGACAAGACAGAGCTCCTGCTCTTCCAAGTCTCTTTATGTGGTCTTAAAAAACCAAAATCACCTTCCCTACTCCTGCATCTGTCAGGATCAAATATTCATCATTAGACAAGATACCATGTCCATTATTTTAGGTGGGGGGGGAAGTGACGATAAATCCCGTAACACATCCAAAAAGCCTAGCAAGTTTAATTCCCTGCTCGTGCACCACTGCCTCACAATGAAAGATTTGCAATTGAAGAGGAAAGACCTTCTCAAGCAAGTGTTTTCCTTATTGACATGATCTTTTATTGTTTATTCATGCTCACTATAGCAGGGAAGACCTATTTTCCTCCAAAGAGCCTATTTATACTGCTTTCTAATTTTCCATTTCAATGGCTTTGTGACTTGTCCTTCAGCTTTGCAGAGTTTTCTCTGCTAGAGGAGTTTTCCTCCTCTCACAAGCTGAGAGGTACAACTTGAGAAAAAGGACAGTGTAGATCTTTTTTCCAATTATGCCAGGCAAAAAAAAAAAAAAAAACCACAACCATGAGCTGTGACCGTGCTTTCTGCAGTTCCTGGAGATGTCCTTCTGGCCAGCTAAGTGATTTAAGCCTCAATTTAAAAAGCCTTAATGGAACAGAAAGGAGTATGAATGCAAAGCCATATCTAGAGCACAATGGATTCAGTGGTTTTTGCAGCTGTTTTGCAGGTACAAGAGAGGTATGTCTGTGCCTATTTGGACTTGGCAAGAGTGAAAGACCCCAGGGACTCAGTGACACTATGGTTGAGTAATCCAGCTCCATATCAAATGTTGACATGGATTGTTTCACTTTTTCAACCAAGTGGTTCCTGTAATTTCCCATGAAAGCAAAGTAACACACAAAAGAAAAATAGTTTATTACTTCCTCCTGAGGAACCACTGTGAGTTAGAAAGTGAGTTAGAAACACCCAAAGGAAACCTTGGGTGATTTCTGGAGTATGCAATATCTAGGTAGGTCCAAAAGGATTAAAATTCTGGATGTTCAGGGAATTCACTACTGTTGTTTGGTTTTGGGGTGGGGGTTTTTTTAGGATATGCTACAAGATAGGGCATTGCTCCATATAGGGAAAGTAAGGTTCTGTTCTTGAAAGCACTTTGTAGAGGTGATTAGGCTGTCTCAGAGAACAGAGATATCCCCACTGCTACCTTTCTCTGTGGAAAGTTAAGGCCAGATCCTTCTGATGCAAACTGTGCTGTCTGCAGCTTGAGGCACCAGGGACAAAAGTCACAGCCACTACCTTTGTCATCACATTGGTTAACTCTTGGGTCTTTCATGTGCTGCAAAGATTTCTCAAGCTACTTTTCATTACTCTGGCTGCTCAAAGTTCCAGGCTGCTTAAGGACCTAGAGACTACAAAACATGATGTTCAATTTCTACTTTCACCTGTCTTTGTGGCACACATCATACAGAGGAGTGAGAAGGGCTTGTTACTGGTTGCTCCGGTAGATTTCTGCCTACTCCACATGAAGCCTCAATACAGACCACGTTTATTTACTCTGTGAGTGCCTCATTAAGGGATGGGAACAAGTCCATAATCAATGTCTTTATCATATAATCATAGAAAAATATATTTTGAAATGGAACTCAGGAGGTCTCTAGACTGACATGCTGTTGAAAATGGGGTCAGCCCAGCTTTATCAGAGCTTTATCCGGTCAGATTTTGAAAACTTCCAAGGATGGAGACTGCTCCAATGCTTGACTGTCCTCATTTTGAAAAAGTTTCTTCTTGTACATGGTCTGAACCTCTCCTGATTCAATTTATTACCATCTTTTTTTTGTTGTTCCATCCTGCTCCTCAGTATAGAACCTGGCACTGTCTTCTCAATGACTTTCGTGTAGGTATTGGAAGGTTAGGTGACTCCTAAGCTTTTACTTCTCCATCCTGAAGTTGTGTTTAGGCAATTTTCTTTTGTTAGTCACTAGTGCAACGGTCAACTAACACCAAGTTTTTGGTTGTTTTGTTTGTGCGTCTGTTTATTTAAGAATTAGATATGTGTTATAAGTAAACCAAATTCCTCACTCACTAGAGTGACCCACTAGTCTATAAGCATTCATCAGTCTAGTCCCTGTTTAGCTAGATAGAAATTCTCTGTGATTCAATCTTATCTTTTTAACACGCAAACATTCTACTGCAGCTTTGGAGGCAACACTCCTCTGCCTCAGCAACGCACTGCAGGGCCTGCTGTTTCTTTGACATTGTGGTGGGACCTGACACAGAATTACCTATTCACTCATGGGACACAACATCTGTGAAGGGTTGAAGACCATTTTCCTAGCAGGCCTATATTTTTGAAGACTTTTTAATAATTAAGGTCATGGCTCACTGGCTAAGAAATCTGTGTATGAATTAGGAGATGTGGTTTCAATTCTCTATTCCACTATGAATTTGTTAGACTGCATGAGTCTAAATAACAAGGCGATTAGCTGATCTTTCTTTATAGCCAAAGAAGGAAAGCAGGGACTTCCAGCGAATGATTCCATCCTAAACCAGACACCTTAGGACAGTTCAGTCCCATAAGTACCTCTTTTTGTCTAAGGACTCTTGAGGAAAAGCCTAGTTTCCCTGCTTAGATGTGCTTAGTTTCAGACTTCTAAAATTAGGTGAGATGATCTTACTCTCAGTTTTTCTGACCCTCAGTTCTTGCTTTTAAAATTGTCAGCTGTGTCTCAGGAGAGGATTAATCGGAAGGATAAGAGCCTTAAGGATTTTGATGCATCTAGGTGCCATGTAATAGAGGGAGCTAGGGACTGTGGTTTAGTAACATATATGCATCCAGTAAGGTGTAGGTAACGCAGCTGTGTTCGGTGAAAGCAGTACAAAGAATATGATGGAAAATCTGTAGCTGAGGCCCTCTTCAGAAATAGGTACAATTCACCTCCCAGTTTCTCCCTCCAGATCAGTGCATGGAGAAGGTGGTACTGCTTCTCCATGCAGGTGAATCTGTCTTTCAGCAGCAGCACCATGCCAAAGAGGAGGAACCAAATTAATGAAACTCAGAAATTCACCTCAGCTTCCTCAGTTCTAAAGCGTGCTTTAAATTTTTATGTGGAATGGTGTGATGGGTATAATGTATGATTCCGTTTCAGGTAATTACATTTTGCCTGCTTAAAATTCTCCCTGTACTTTCCACTGGGAAAACGATTCTTCATTTCTCCCTCTTGCACCCCCCTGGGTAGGTACTATTGCTGTCAGAGTGGCTGCTGTGTGCCACCCCCATGCCCTCCACGTACATACATACACAAATTGCAGTGATGTTAGATTGAGCCCTGTATATGTAGATTTTTGTCCTGCCTGTGACTGAAATTGGTTGGAATTGCCTGGGCGTAGCTGAGAGCAATATTTGACCTGCAGTTTTCAAATCACAGGGAATGAAATAGTCTGTGAAAATTCAGTGTTATAGTCAGTGTTTGTATCTAGATAACAACTTTTTATCAAGGATCCAGAATCCTATAACTCTTACACATCCCTCAGCGAAGCAGTCAAATATAATTTGATGAATTGTGAGACCAGCTAATCTGAGGCAGGGAGAGTCAAAGCAACTTACCAGCTACCAGGTAGTGTGAATGGAGTCAGATGAGTTCTTGTAATATAGTCTGAGCTGCTCAGGAAGGTAACAGCCTCCCACCGGGATTACATGGTTCTACAAAAGGTAATTTAATTGGTCTGGTTTACCAGTCAAACAGCCTAGGAGGACCCATATGGTCACTGCCAGTTGGAAGACGTAGTAACCAGAAGCAGACAGGGGATAGGTTGTCTTAAAGCTCCAAGCAAACTGCCAACACTTTTTAACTAGGCACTTAGTCAATGGGAAGACATGGCTAAAACACAAGTGGATACCAGCTTTTCCCTCTTCTGCCAAACCCATGAACAGAGCAAGCCTTATTCAGTGGTCCTTAAGGCTAGCTCCAAAGTTCATCTGGGTTTAAAACTCCCTAGGCATGCATGGGTTTTTGGGTTTGTGATTGTTTCGGTTTGGTTTTTTGGGTGTTTTTTTCTGTGCTGCTCTGTCTGCCTTCCGAGGCAGCTTCAGCATTGTGGTGTGTGCTAGCATGGGAACCTGCTTCCTATGAAATGAGGCAAGAAGACTCAGGTCTTCACTCTGCAGACTGTACTGCTTTATTCTTTTCCTACATTCCTACAAGTGAACAATTTTTCCTTTTTTGATTTCCCTCCCTCCTCTCCCCCCTTCCTTTCTTCCCCTTTCCCCCACCCCTCCAGTTCCCTTGCAAATGTTTCCTTCTCAAGATATATTTACATTTTATTCATGACTCTGTCAGGATTAATTTCAGCGCTTCACGCTGCCTGTGACTCCTCATGTATAATGAATGAAGCAGCAGCTGCTGCAGCTGACAGCCTGGGCACTCCAAGGGCATATATGCACCAGCATCATTGGCAACTTCTTACCAGAAAGGATTTTTATACCCCTGCTGCCTGAACTGCACTTCTGGCCAGGGCATGCTTTAGGAAAGAATTCTGGCAACTCTAAGCAGAAGGTACTTTTCAAATTACTTTCTTGCTCTTTAACTATGTGTATTGACAATAGCAGAGACTTTGGGTTCATCAGTATCTAAAGGCTATAAGATGCTGAATGTCTGGACTTGATTACCTTCGTGAAATCCTGTGGAATTACTTAGCCATCTCATTACTGTAAGAATCTGAAGTAATACACAGACATAGCCTCCGTTTTTCCTTTTTCATCACAGAGAATCACTTATTTATGACATAGCTCTCCAGAGGCCAAGGATAGTTTTGCACCCAATATGCTCACAGGGAGTCAGAATGATCCCTGGCTCTGCCACCGAGTGCTGATGGGTAGCCATCAGCATGTCGCTTCCGCTTGGTGTCACATGCTCTTCACATGCAAAACATGGGGCCAATATTTTTTTTTTTTCTCCCAGCATTTTGCCTATTTAGATTAGAAGTTTCTTTAGAGATGTGTAGTAAATATTTACATCAACCCTAACACTGGTATCTTGATCTTTCTAGGGTTTTTTAGTCCAAGCCATAACAAGTATCACTACAGTAATAAAAAAAATGGTTTGGGGATCCCTAATTGAATTTCTACTCCAGACACGTTCAGCACCCAATTTGCAGTCAAGCAGAAAAAGAACTGTAGAAGGTATCTTCTGTAGAACTGTAGAAGACACTGTTTTTTCTCTTTTTTTTTTTTTTTAAAATGATGGAAAAATCAATTTTGAGGTAATTTGGAAAAAGGTATTTCAGATTAACCTTTAAAGATATCAAAATATCAATATTTCTAGATGATCAAGTTTGCTTAAATAGAAAAGGTCATAATTTTAAGTTTCAACATTTCTAATTATTATGGACATCTTCAATTTTGACTCCATAAATACTTTTAACATTTTGGCTTCTTTGCCATTTTTGGGTTGTAAATCAACTTCTAGCATACCGGACTGTCATCTCAGACTTGAACTCTATTTTCAAACCATGTCAGTCAAAACCTCAGATGACAGAACTCTCTTTCGTCTTCACATCCTCTTGTAAACACTGCCCACAAGGTAGTGACATAGAATCCCCTCTAGGGCCATTGTTAACTATCATGTTTCTTCTGGTTCATGAAAGCCATTCTTCCATTAAAAAAACCAAACAATCAAACACCCTGAAAACCCCACCCAAACCAAAAAAAACATAATCAGTGTTGAGTCTTACAAGTCTTAAATCTTCTTCCAAAATGCTGTGTAAATATTACAGTTTTACAGAATAATTAAATGCCCAATTCCAGAGAAATTGGACAGATTAACTAGGTGAAAAACTATTCATCCAGGGAGTAAGGTTTTGTGCTCTGACTCTTACTGACTAATTTTAACACTGTCAATTTGACAAATGAAAGAGTTTGTTAATTTTTCACAGGTGGTAAAAGTGAGGTCTGTGATGTGCAGATGGTTTGTCATAGACTCAGTCACCGGAAACATCAGGATCACCACTCAGAAGGATTCTTAGCCTGTAGCACTGCGTAAATCCAATATGCTCAGTTGGTATCAGCAGCCTGAAATAGTGAGGCACCACCCTGAAGAAAGCACATACCTTAATGATAGACTTTGCAGAGGAAATGGCTCTGGCCCTTCACTCTTCCCACTCCAGCAAGGAAATGCAGGACGACTATTCCTTACAGTGTTTGAACAAGGGATTTTTTCCAGCTCACTTGTCCAGTGTTTTGTTAAAGCAGTTACACCCAATTACTGCGATTTCCACTAATTCTCCCTTCCCACAGTTCTTCTGTACTTGCATCTGCTTTTTTTTCCTTCCACTAGCTGAAGACAACGCAAGGTAAATTGTCCCTTTCACAAACCAGACATGTCTTCAGACAAGAAGTTCAGATTCATTTGGATAAGCTGTCACTTAAGTAATTCCTCTTTACTCATGTGTTCTACCCTTGCAAATTTTGTAACCAAAACAGGTCAAAGAGTATTTATTGAACAGGAGATTCCAGGTGCTGGCAACTCAGAAGACGCTAGTTTCCTCTTTGCAAGTGTTAATTTTTTTGAAAGGTGATGATCAGGACATTAACCAGATCTGATCCCCCACGCGCAAAGCTGTTCATCCTTGTGATTATCAACTGTAAGATAACTCCTCTTTTGTGAGACTTAACATCCTGGCCGTGGTCCAGGCTCTACTGTTAATGCATTCAACATACAAATTCTAAAATACACCCTGCTTTTTCATATGAGTACTGTATTCTTTATTGGTTCCCATAACGGTATGTGTTGTTGCTATGCGCAGTTAAACATTGAAGGACTGCTCTGCATTCATGTGGATATTGCTATTTTCTGTACTGCATTTTCTGCTATAGAAACCACTAGATTCATAATTCCCAACTTGTGAAAGCCAAGTCTTTATTTTCTCTTAGGGAAATAAAGCCAGTCACACATATCCTGACTCCCACAAGATGCTGAAAAAAGACCTATTTTTGCATAATCCGCTTCTTGGACCTTCATATGCCCCAGCTCAGGATGCCTTTGATTTTATTGTATATGGTATCTGTCAATAGCCTGTCTTTATAGAAAGCCATGAGACCCCCAGCAGATATTGTAAAAATATTCTTAAAAGCTGAGAGAGCATGAGCGTAACATAAGTATTCTAACTTTCATATGCTTCCGTGGAAAGGTTGTTCTGGTGCTGAGTGCCTCTGAGAAGAGGATATTCTTTGTATTGAATGTCTCCCTTATCCTTCTTTCATTTATTCAGATGTATTTATATCATAATGCCACTGGCTGTTTGGCTGTTTGATCCCAGCAGCAAGGAAATTAAATTGTTCAATTTTTTGTCATGGAAAAATAATGGAAAATCCTGGGGAATGTCATTTTAGTCATCAAACAAAACAACTTGTTAATAGCAGAGTGGATGTCTGTCCCTGGACTCTCCTACCTGCACCTACCTGAGCTGGGGGAGATGTGTGGTTCCATTTTCGTGGCTTGCTTCAACCAGGCCTATCTGAAAGACTTTCAGGAATAAGTAAAACTCAGCAGAAGTAACAGAGTCCAAAAGTAGATGATATTGAGTGGATTTTAAAAGGGGTGACCATGTGCGCAGTAGATATGCTGACCTCTGACATCTTCTACTCCTGGGGTGGTCTATGCCATTAAGTACTGCTCTGAGCAAGGAGAAGGCAGGCAGGCATATCTGCTGATCTTGGTTCTGACTCTTCTCCTATTTGTTCAGTTTGCTGTAGTGTTTAATGAAGGGCAGTTTATTCTTTTCTACCTTTGAAACTGTAACTACAGAAATTTGCTCACTGATGGCAAGACAGTCATTGTCTCAAAACTGAGCTAGAGGGGCTGAGTAAGCCTTGCTTATTGCTGGCAGGGAACCAGCCAGACTAACCTCGTATAGTCTTATAGGTTGAAAAGTTGAACTATGTGTATGTATATGGCTATATACATATATGTATTTAAAAAGTTACCTTTATTTTCAGTTTGCTAGCAATCCCTAATCCAAAACATTATAGCTTAAGCAAATTTGGTACAGAAATGCTGAGCTTATTAGAGTTCAGGATTTTAAAAAGTGCTAGAAAAGGTTCCTGGGCACTTGAATCCAATTGTTCATACTCTTACATTGCTAGAATGGTCCCTGGAGGGGATCCAGCCCATGCACTCTCCCAGACAATCGCTTGGGAGTTAGCAGGGGCTACAAGCCTCTTGCAATAGGCAGCCTGGTTGAAACTACCCGGTTGTAATAAGGGATACCCTGTTGTGATAAGGGAATTCAACAGTACAGATGTACACCAGTCTGTAGCTGTTCTTCTCAGTGCTAAAGAGAGTACTGGCATAATTAATTTATAAGCATAAGAGGCAAAATCAGAGCATCTCTACATCTACACGCAGCTTTTTTTTCCTTTTTTTTTTTTTCCCCCTACAGAATAGATAAGGTTATTGCTGCATGCAGGTTTCATTTGTTCTTATAAATTCAGAATAGCAAGACAGAAATTAGTGCAAGTAATCCTGATGGGCCAGTGGCAAAAGAGATCAGAGACATATGCGAAATTCTGTTTCACTTTTTCACTTCTGTTTCACCTTAGACTAAGGTCTAAAATCACAAATATTAAGTATCACCTTACACATAAAATATCTAAACATGGGACCAATCCCCTCAAATTACCCAGCAGAGTGCTTTTCTATTCAGACCTTTAGATTCAGTAACAGTCCTTATTGAGTAAAAGGAGACTGCAGGCAGTATTTCTGCAGTCAGTATTTAGAGTGCACTTGATTGCATTAATGCTTGTATATAGTGTGTTACATAAGCAGAAAATGATTAAGACACATTTGTTGAACTGTAGCAACTGTTGTTCTTACCAATAATAACAGCCACCATTATGCATGTGAAATGCAATCAGATGCCGTGCTTCAGGATGTCAGATGATTGCTGCTGTTACTGAAGTTATGCAGAGGAGGGTCAGAAAGCAATTTCTTGTCCTTATGTATTGCCATAATTTCAGGGTTGAAGGAAGGTGGACATGATGAACTGCTGGTCTTATAGAGAACAGCACATATTACTAAGATCCAGGTTAGATTTACCTTGGTGCTTTGTCTGGGCGACTAGCATCTAATAAGGACTCCCTCTTCTTTTTGTTTTTGCTGTGCCATGAAGGATTTTCAGAAAACTGGGCTTGCCTCCAAAAGGCAGCTAGACCTTATGTGTAGTATCCTGCAAAAGTCACTGGATGAGCAAGAAAGGGTAATTCTCATTTTGGGGCAGAGTAAGGGAAGAAATTGCAGTGAGGTGAATGCCAATATGGTCTTCAGTAAGCAGTTTCTCTCTCCTGAGCTGTCAGAAAGCTGATTGTGTCTCTGATTAACCATTTCTTACCAGAGCACCCACTGGGAATATGCTGGCTGTGTACTCTCTCTTCTGAAAAGGGTAAATCTTATAATATCATGCAGGTCCATGTGACCATCCTGCTACCCACCTACTTACCCAGGACTTGTTGAAGCCAGACACTGAGGCAGGTCAGTCAGCATTTTCATTTCTCTGTGGATCATAAAGATAGCCATAGGCTTACTATGACATACACCAGCACCAAGTTAGCTTCTGAAGCCTAACTCCAACTTTGCACTAGAAGAAGAAGGAGCAGATTTAGGCCAAGCAACTGTCTGTGAGTGATTAGAGGCAAATGGGATTTGGCAAATATCGAGTTGGCAGGAGGCATTAGAGAAGCTCTTCATCAGTGGGTTCCCCATGGTGCTTTGAAGGGTCATTGTGTGTACTGGCAGGATTCTCATGTTTTCTTGCTTCCTCCTTCCCAGAGGCATTTTGAGGAGGAAGATCATTCTCTGCCGCATAATCACTTCTTTCCTCCCTCCCCTCACAGCACACCCTTTCTCTGTGGCCTTGTTTATCATGCTGAGCAGCGATGGGAGGTTTTGATCTTCTGTTTCCCCCCTGCCCCGCCTTCTCTCCTTACATGAATTTTTTTTACAGAAGCAGATCCTCAAGAGATTTTTGATCAGTGAAATAGTCAGGACTTCGTGAATTGCTTCTAAGTCTAAATGAACTCTGCATTTAACAGGACACTTAGCAAGGGACTGAGTGAATTCTAATGGAGTGCTGGAAGAAGAGGTTCTCCTTCAGGTTTATCCTGACAGACGTCTAAGGCAAAGCTAAAAAAAGTCTTTAACTCACTACTGTGATAGATACATCTTTCTTTGCTCGAAGAAAGGGGTAGATGCTCAAGAAACTATTGAGTCTGTGGTTGTTCAGCCTTTTCTGGCCATTTTCTTCACATTGTAGCAGATCCAAGCAAATTTCTCTTGCTGGGCAAGGGCATTTATCATATTGGGGCTGTATGGTGCATCTGGAGACTATCAGATCAGACAGATAACCAGAGATCTGAACTCCTCCTAAACTGCTGTATTCCATGTGTCTTATGGGTTGGAAACATCTGAAGGTATAAACTCAGTCAGAGAAAAATATTAGCATGGGGACTTGGGTGAAATTTGGGTCATTTTTTTCAGGGCTTTGTTGAATTATTGACGGCTGTGGCTGCTTTGTAACATTAGCAGAGATAAGGTTTGCTGTGGGGAGTGAGATAAGGGTCAAAGAGAATTTATGTTTATGGGGGAAACGGGGGGAAACCAGAACCAACTAGCAACATTCAGGCTGGAGGATGGATATTTATCAGGCTAGAGTGAAGGGGAATACAGGGCAGTATAAAATGAAGTTTGATTGCAAAAGGCTGAGATAGCTTGAAGAAGGCAACAGTTTTTTTTCTGCTGTGGGGGATATAGTTCCTCCAGACAGAAAAACAGGCCACCATAGACCCATGGGTTGAGTATTTTGGTGTCTGCAGGTCCACCACACAGATGTGGTGCAGTCCCCATAACAATCAGAAGAAATATTTCCATGACTGTGTCAGAACTTCCCAGATTTCTTCTCAACTCCCTGAAGGCTGACTTTGCTGGCTGAGACTGTCCTGGCTCAATATCTGCCCTGGCTGCTAAATGCAGTTGTATTACCGTGCCTCTATGCTGGAAGTGGATTAAGTTATCCATGGGTGGGGGTGCGGATATGCACTTATCTCTGCTAACAAAACCCCAGGGTTTGTCAACCAGCAGGTTTCAACTGGCTTGAGGAGTTTACCTTGTTCATCCATTCTGTCTGGTTCATACATTCTGTCACCATACATACTGACTAGTCAATTACCTGAGTCAGGTTTTGCATGCTTCGGCTGTAGACAGCAAATATATTGAGCAAATTCCTAATGAACTGATTACTCAGCTTAGCATTTGAACTGCCACATTTAACAGCCTTCAACCTTCATAAACATATTGAACTACTAAAGGGGTTACGGCTGCCAGGTTTGCTGCCTCATTCCTAAAAATTAACGTAGGGGTTTAATCAAAGATATAATCAGAAACAAAAATAACTGAAGGAGGTGCTGTGATGATAAGAAGTATTTAACTCAAAGAAATTATTATTTTTTTTGTACTGAGAGTTCATTTTTAGGAAGGTTTGCTGAAAGCAAGTGTAAAGGACACAGGTGCAATATTTCCTCTAAATACACAAACAGTTATATATTGTGTTTGGCCATTTTTAGCAAACATTTTCACGTTCTCAGGTGGGTTTTCTCAAATTTTCCAACACCTTCTTCCAAATTTGGGAATGAAGGGAAAACTGCTGGGATCTTTGAAATCAATAGTAAAATTTTCATGTGCTCTGACTATTTCAAACCTCACTGATGACATGCACACCTACAGGAAAAAAAGACTGAATCATTTCCATCCATTGAAATCTCCAGACAAAGTCTCCTGCACAAAACCAAATCTTTACTATGACTATAGAGGCAACAGCTTTCATGAGTGGGTAGGTTTTCAAAGGAATTGACGACACAAGATGGTCACTTTTTAATTATGAGACTTTTTTCCCTTCTTGAGATTCCTGCTTTTAAGTTGTTCCAGGACTTGACAGGACCCAGCCCTCTGCAGCAAATCAGCACAAACTCTGTTTATTGGAAGCAAGGCCCAAAATGATTAATCTGTATTGTATATATAGGTAGCTAGGTAGATGGGGCACATTTCTACTTCACAGAATGCTAAGGATCATAAGCTGGCTCCCAAGGACCAAATAATAGCCACTGGGAGATGCAGAAGATCTGAAAAGAAAAATAATCCAAGAAGACCACTTAGAAGACAAATTGGTGTGCTGATTTATAAAAATAGCTACATCTCATCAAATTTACAGATGTTTCTTGGGGTCTGCAAAGGGGAAAAAGTCCTTTAACTTGGGAGGAAGACAGAGTTATCAGTGGAGAGGCATTAATACAAACCATCTGATAGAAGGGAAGGTCATATGAAAATGCCCTCATTTGTCAATTTTTAAGGAAGGTACACTGCAAAAGCTGCGTATAATGCTCACTAGATAACAAGCCTTCAGCAGTGATCATGACTGCTAACACATGACTCAGAGACAGCTGTAGAAAGATTTCTGTAGACTCTAGTGAACTTCAGCAGACTGCTGTTTCTATTTTATGATCTCTTGACACCATGAAGCCACGTTGGGGAAATTGCTCTTCCTGGAAAATGATTTTCGCTCTGTGTTTGACAAAAGCAAGATGTTTCTCTTGCCATTCTTTTTTGGTTTATGGCTATTAAGGAGTGTCTCTTCACGCTCCTGACATCAGGTCTGTGATCAGAGCTGGAAAGCTCTTCCAAGTATGTTTCTTGATCTCTCAAATGTGATGTCTAGATCTTCAACAGTTATTCATATAGCACAGCAAAGGTGGATTTATCCATAATTTTCTCTCCCTTTTGGAACTCTGCTATCTTTCATCTTACATGATTCATCACTAGATTTTTCCAGAGAGGGACAAGAGATGAATAGTATAGAAAAGGACCAAACTGGACCCTCCAGATACCCCTAGGTGGCATTACTATTTACCAAAATTCAATCCACATTGCCATCCTCCATTATTCTCCTTTTAAGACCTGAGTTATGGCAATGACAATAAAAATTGTTACAGGCATCTCTTAACTTTTGGGACACTTTGCTTTCAGTTTGTCACTTTACTGGTTTTTATAAATTTGTTTTCTCAAACCACAGCTCCATTGTTTTCAGTTCTAGACAAAAGATGTTAGCACTCCTGGAAACTGAATCACCAAATGTCATGTTGAATGATCAGAAAATGTTCTAAGCACTGTGAGCACTCATGCAAATCTTCGTTAAGAAACTTGCTGAACATCACCCAAGAACTCATCGGCACAGGCTTGGCCTAGGCACAAGTGTCGAGAACAGTATTTGACTCTTTAAAATCAGGCAACCACCCACAGTCTTTCTGAAGTTTATACTCTTTCACAGAAGGTTACTGGGAAAGATACGTATTTTGAAAGGCAGCTGTCCACTCTGAGTAGCTCTTCTGCAAGGAAATTGTATCATGGCAAATCCCATTGATAAATTTGTTTTCCTGTTAGCAAAGGGTATAATGTAGTGATTGTTTTTTTACATAGAATAACTTCTTCATTGCCTTTGGGTCACGCCTCCCTTTCTAATGTCCCTGTCTCCATGTTATGACCATATCTCTGTGAGTAAAAAGTATGGTGCTTTTTGGACATCAAAACTCTAGAAAGCTTCCACATAGCCCACAAAGAGCTAGTGAACTGAATCTTAGGCTAGGCAACAAAGTTTTTCTAGGAAAGGTTTTATCTGTGAAAGAGTTAATTTTATGGGTGAATTATGTATTAACTTCTCTGTGTCAGCACTGATCTGAATGTTAATGAACATTAGAGAGTTAACAGATGTTCCATTGATATTTATTGTACCTGTTCCATTCAGTTGCTAATGTATAAATTGTAGAAAACAAATGAAATGAATCAAAGTAGAAATTTGGCTCTGGAAAGAAGTCGTGTTGCTTGGTAACAAGTACCTTGTGCCTGCCAGACATTGATCATGATCCCCCTGCTTTGTGCGGCGTTCAAGTCAGAAGATAACTATTACCATGGGACTGCATGAAGTTTATCATGCAACTGCATAAACTGGCTAAATGAGTAGTTATGGATGTTACTGGCTCCTACATTGGCCTTTCTTGAGCCATTTCCTCTGGACACCTCCTTTATCCAGAGTATGATAATTTCTTATTTCTACTGTGTTACACACACCATTAATCTTCCATCTTGTCTTAGTTCTTGCTGTCACTTTCTTTTGTAGCCGGAAGGGACATAGCACTGCCAAACAAGAAGCCTTCTGTACTGTAATCTGGTGACAGCACAGCGTATCTGTTCCTAGCAGGGGAGCTTCAGGGGCTGTGCTCCCTCATGAACATCAACCAAGGAAGAAGGTTAAGAGTAAGAAATTCCCTCCTAACCCATCAAACAGGAAAATGCAGAATAAACAAAAAATAAATGTATACATATAGAAGTAGCTACTGTCTGTAGTGGAAGTGGTTCCTTGCTTGTTGAGTTGCCCTGTACATTTTTAGCCTTGCCTCGTGGATTCAGAGATTTATTTGAAGTACCAAGGGATGTCAAAAACAGATCTAAAAGTTGTGAGAGTATGGGGTAAGTGGCAGAAGGTGGCAACTTCCACCCAACACCCAACAATACTTTCACCTTCTCTAAATATTCCAAACAGACAGAGAAGACACATGAATATGTCATGAATGAAAAGCAATAATCAGCTAGGAGACAGGAATAGTAGTATTATGCTGTATGGCATAAAAGAATGGCTAGAAGTACTGGATAGACTAAGGTAAAGTATCATGAGGCTGGGCAGGAAAGAGAGATGTTGAAGGAAGCAGAAAATGATAGGTGTCTTGTTCAGTATAACTCAAACAGGTGTACAGAGGTCACAGCAAGCCCCATCAAGGGGAAGCTGTCAATGTGATCTGGAGCAGAAAGTAGCATTTTGGTGTGTGTAAACTGAAAGGAAGTTTCTCTGCCCTGGCATACATTATTTCACTGTCCAATGCCCTGTATATATGTGTGTTGATCCAACCTCTGAAATGTGCATCAGCTTCCAGAAGTTTACGTGAATCAGTAGTTACTGATGGTAGCTGCTACTGACTAATTTAGGCAAGCCTGAGTAGGCGCAATGTGCTCCAAGAGGATCCTAGGGTTTTAATTAGGGAAGGCACAGGAGCAAAATCAACATTTTGGTAGTTGTTATGTTGATCTACCGTTTCTTGAAGAAACAAGACAATTTAAGCTCGTCAACTGCTTCCTTATCACAGACAAAATGCAACATCACAGCAACAATAATGCTCTGATTAATTTTAGACAACATATCTGTAATTATTTTTTAAGTATTTTTCATCTCTTCCTCTATTTCTCTGGGTTTCTGTGTATGCATCTCTCCCATCTGAGAGCATAACTGATGACAGCTCGGTGATACCTTACTGGTGTACCAGGAAGTGCCACTTTTGTCAAGGCAGAATGTATTTTTCCATGTGCCTGATCGAAGAACACTCTGTACTGTATACGTTTCCTATGCTTAATACACCTGCCTCTTGTCAAAAGCTAGCAAAAGGTAGAAATATGCTTGCTCTCTACAAAAGAGGATGTTCTGCTTGGATGAATGCTAATCAAATGATTAAATTCAAGCCAAGTTTCTCTTCAGTAGAGTGCTATGGCCCAGCTACAGGGGATTACTAATCAACAAGTTTTGGATGAAAATCAGGTAGTTCAAGACCTCTTTTGACTAATGATCATTAGACATTATATCACTAATTATAACCAATGGGATTATATACTTAGAAATACTTGAGATAGTAAAGCATACCACATAGCATTATTTTGGCACTTCAATGCAGACAGGCAAACTGAGGCCTTGAAAACCTGCATGTGTTCCAGAAAAAACATGCTATATTTTTAAACTGGATGAGAGCTTAGTTAGATAGTGTTACATAAATTAACACATCAAAGGCCTCAGGATGGTCTTGTTGCTTCATACCAAGAAATGCCCAAGAAATGCAGAGATGGTCACATCAACTCTGACCACAGGCTGGGAACAGTCTTACTGGGCTAACACAGTGTTTTAGTTGGCTGAATACACTTATAATCCCACGTGCATTAGCCTATGAAACATTTCTCACTGTCAGAGAAAAAAAAAAGGGTGAGATGGCTCTTTAATCTGAGCCAATATTCAAGCTTTAACTCTCATATGTCCATTAGCCCTAAAAGTATTCAGTTTGCCATTTGACATAGCACTAGTCAGAGAAAATCTCTGGCTGCCCAGAACAGTCAGTTATTAAAATCATCTTTTATCATTATTGCTTTCTTATATAAGTGCTGTAAACTATGCTGCTTGTGTTATGACAAAGCTTTTTATCTAGACTATTAGACTAGGAGGTTGGAAAGCTAGGTATTAGTTTCAGATATGTTACTGGTTTCTAATACAGCCCCAAGCAAAATACTTCTCTGTGCTTTTTCATCTGTAAAATGATGATGATGATGATGACAGAGCTCTGTGAAACCATTTGACCATATTAAAATGGAAAATGCTGTTTGATAGCTTAGAGCTTATTATTATCACCATGCATAATGCAGGCCTTGCAAAATCAGAGCATCATGAAATGCCTGCTGTTCTCACTTATATAACTTACTCCATGAACTCCAGAGCATTTCCATCTGAAGATGCACATCAGATGGAAATAAGTTATAGACAACGAACCTTCCATATCCATTTGGTGTTCTGGATCAAACTACCAGCCCTAGGAAATTATAGCAAGGCTTGTTGATCTTGGCCCTGCAGGATACTAGCCAGTGTCGCCCAGGGGGCTGTAAACCAAGTTACCCAACCAGCCAAAAGGGGAAAGCTGATCTTCACCTCAGTAACTCCCTGGCAGCCTCTGCTCAGACAGGCAGGTCTGCTGCTGCAAGTCCCCAAAGCTTTCCTTCCTCTCACTCGCTGCAGCGACTGAGTTGTCTCTATTGTATTTTCTGTAACTTGCAGGCATGTGTGCTCCGTTCTTTTCATAGCGTCATTTCTATTTGTAGTGCAATGTTGCTACTGGGCCAATGAGGCTATTTAATGAGCAGATAATCTTTTTCCTTCACAAGGAAAAATTACTCAGCATCACAGTTTATCTACAGAGCAAACAGATTGTCAAATAAAATAGCATATTATTCCCTAAATAATTAAATAACCACAGAGATATTTCTCATTCTGCTATTCAGCAGACTGGTGTCAGCTGAGAAAGCAGATATCTTATTTCAAATGATGTTGGCTTCTCTTTTAAAGTGAAGTTATGGAACGAAAGCAATTGTCAAAACGGCAGTGTGGGGTTCCATATTTTTTCTCTCTGTGACTTCTTGAGCAAATTTGTTCTGTTTATAAGCCACACAATGATTTTTCTAAGTGCCAGCACTGCAGCCTCAGACTTAGAAAATTGTACCAGGAGTCTTCTGTTTCTCTTGTGCCACTGCAAGAGGAGATACCACAATCACCATTCAGCTGACAGGTTTGTTGATGAACAAAATAAAATAAGAATATTCTCACTGCTCATAACAACAGTAGAGAGATTTGTTTGGTTGGTTATCTGTTTTTTGTTTTGGTCATCTGGGTGTCAGTAGTGGTGGAAGATAGGAGTGGTAGAAGGAATGCAGTACTTTTTCCCAATGATGCACAGTATAGCTTTAATGAATAAAGAGCAAGTTTTCAGCCAGTATGGCAGAGATATTTGGTTCATTGCGCAGTAAGCAGATAAACTGGACAATAGTGCATGTTTTCAATTTAGTGCAAGATGCTGTTCCAAATATGCAGTAATATATGTATATATTAATAATACTGAGAAAGTATCTGTGGTTCTAACTTAGATTTCAGAAGATACCAAACCTATATGTGTGTGTGTTTATGTTCTTGCCCACTCCTGGCAGATTTTCCTTCCCAATCTTTCAAGTCTTTCATTTATAGTCACAGGCTCCAGTTCAGTCCCAGGCTGTTTAGATTTGTTGCCTTGCAAGTCATCAGAGTCAGAAACACCTGCTGTGTCCCGTTGGAAGGAGGGACTGTGAGGCTGTGATATACCCAGCATGTGCTGCTTTTTTTTTTTTGATTTGTGTCAAGTTGTGAGCTATATGACCTTAAAAACTGCACACCCCTCCCAATTTGTAGGCACTCCAGCTTAAGTAATATTTAGAGGTATACAAAATGCATAAGTATTGCCTTTCTATCACTTCCAGAACTGTAGACATAACTAAATCAACTGGCTTCACAGACATAAGAGATACAAAAAATTGTAGCAATAAAGATTTTATTACTCTAAAGTATTTCTAAAATAACCTTTTCCCCTCTCTCTTAAATGGGGAGTAAATGGAATACATGATAGTGTGGCAAGAGTGTTTTATTGACATGCTTGAATAAGACAGCCATTTCAAACTCATGCCAATAAAAGGCCAGCTCCTGCTGCCATTACTCATTTGTACAGTCCTAATGACTTTGATACGATGATATGCTTAGCAATTTAAGCAGGATTCCGTACAAAATATTCATTTCAGGGCTGTTTATTGGAAATTAGAAATTTTTATCGATGCTATAAATAATATTTTGGACTATGAAAAATCAATTGACATTTTAACATCTAATTCATATTTCTAAAATAATGGCAACCTTTCAGGATACTTGTTTACTTTTGCCCTTCTGTCTGCTGGACCTGAAAGTGGACTGCTCTGCTTCATTTTGTATGTTCAATCAATCTCACTTTTCTATTCTCAGTTCAGGGACGGCTGCATTAAAGCCAGAGCAGTTACTTTCATTAGCTTCTCTTCATGACTTTGCTCTTCATCTTGAAAATGAACCAATTCCGAGTAAATCCCAGCTATGGGACATCTGTTTCAAACAAAACTTTCGCTTGGGGCCTTATCTCTTGGAGTCTTTTCTGAAAAGGCTGCTGTTGGCCCCTGATTCATCTCTCTGATGCCATCACCAGCTCTGTAAGGACTAGGGGAGAGTGTATTGTACATCTCTTCTCTGAGACTGCTGAGAGCTGATTTGATCCCCACAGGGGATAAATCGTCCCTGGCATCCCTGAAACACCAACCCATGGGATCACCCCAGCCATGTCCGTTGGCATCATTGTCTTGCCTCAGGGCATCTCCTGCTTAGTGACTAGCTGTGGAGGCTCAAGTAGAGCCAGCAGAGCTAATATGGGGCTTTCCAAAGAACATCTCTACTGTGTGCGGGGCTCCCTGAGAATAGCTGCACAGCTGCGTTACTGTGGTGAAAAGATGGTTTCAGGCAATTGAGGAACAGACTCATTGGGCTGATTCTGTTTCATTCACTCAGTGAGAAGCCGGTTTGTGACTAGGGCTCAGAACAGCTATGGTGGTACAAACGCTGGCTGGTGCTCAGCAATTCCTGTATCCAAGCTCTTCCGACAGCAATAAGGCTGACATTTCTCAATCTGTATGCACACACATTTAAATGAAGAATCACGTTATTGGTTTTCCTGTCTCATTCTTCTTAACCCATCAAACTCCCACTGTGTCACCATTTCCTGTTATCAGACACTTGTCAGTCACAAGCAATCAGTCAGCTACTTCACAATTAGCAGGGAGAAAAGATGCAATTTCTTTGTGTTGGTCCCAGATGTTTAAAGCCAGGAGCAGGGTAAGCCAGAAAAGCATTACACCCTCAGAGTCAGATTCCTGCAGCATGACTTGTTTTCTTGGCTATGCCTTGTAATCTTTAGTAATAAGAGAAGAAGAGGATGTCCTTGACATATTTTCTTTGACGGAGTGCGGTTTAGCTTCTGCAGTCATTGGCTGCCTTTGCATAAACCTTGGATTATTCTGTGTATTCAGTTTGCTCACAAGGATTTAGTACTGAGATGCTTCAAAACAAGCTTGATAGAAAAACAAGAAAATAATTTCAGAAGGATTTTCTTTCACAAGGAAAAAATCACTAGTTTAAGGTAAAAAAGAGGCCCAGAGCCATCTGCACCGGCAACTAACCCCCTCCAAAGCAATTGTTGGACAGAGTATTTGTTGTACTTTATCAGGCTGACACTGGGGGTTTTCTTTTGAGTAATTTTGCATCTGCACAGGTGGGTAACTGAGATTAGAGTAAGTGTCTGGTCTGTGTAATCGAATCTGTACTACTTATCAGTAGTACTGAGAGCTCCCGATTGTGACTGAATGTCTGTTGCCTGTGTTCTGGTTCACATGCAGAGAGAGCCAATGCTGCAGAGTTTTCAGTCCAGTTATCCAAGACAAAATAGAGCTTGGAGGAGAGAATGGTCCAGAGCAATGAATGACTCTGTGCACTCATTCTGACATAGAAGATTTCCACTTTTGCATGTGTATTGTTTTGATAAATGTTGCTAGATTAATGGTTTAGCAAGAGGCCTGGCTATGAGTGTTTTGGAAAAGCGCAGGTTTTCATCTTCACTGGGAGGAATATGCAATAATCAAGATACAACACAATGGGAGAAACTTGAGAGAAATGTTGTATGTGGCTATCTTAACCATCTGCCTGTGAACAGCATTGCGGAGAGGATGGACTACATGGACACCCAGTTTGAACCAGTGTAGCTGGTTTTATGTTCACAGCAGCCATAATAGAAAGAAGTTCACCCTGGAGCACCTTTTAGTTGTAACACTTAAATTAATTTTTAAAACTATTTTTGCCATTTGACACAAAAGATGGCTATTATATCCCTATTTCTACGTTATCTTTTGTTATCTCGGCACACCAGAACAGTGTGTATCTGAAACCAGTGTACCAGACTATGTTCTTGGGTACTGCTGAGGGTGGAGGCACTTTGAAATCCCATGAAAATACTGTTCATAAGAGATGTTGAGTTTATTTTTAAAGATCTTAGCCATGAAAACAAAAGGCAAATGATTCAAATATTTAGTGGTAAATGCTTACAGGAAAATATTTGTTTGTGTAAAGCCAGGAACTTTCAATTGAGGGAAAGCTACTATGACTGCCATTTTACTTCTGTCTCTCTTGATGTGCTATCAGGGGTTGGCATTCTTCTTCACAGGTTTCAATTATCTTGGCAAACACTGATCAGCCAAAAGTTATGTTGTCACTTAAAAGTGGATACAACAGACAGTCATCACGTTTTTATTTTTAGGGAAAAAGCAGTGCAGGGTAGATTAAATTATTTCCCTAAGTTCAGGGGAAAAGGTAGAAGAGAATGGAAGAATCCCAACTAGAATTCAATTCTGAAGCAGCTTCTAGTGTTTTGAAAATAGTTTTCTGAATACCTATGCCCAAACAGTACAGGAGGTCAGGAGGCTTGTGGAGTGGGAGCTTCCAGAACGCCATTCTGGGTTTCTCCTTTTCTTTCCTCACAACTGAGTAGTGATTCTTGGAACCTCAGAAATCTGCCTGCCAACCTTTCCTCAGTGTTTCCACCAGGATTTCAGCTGTGGTGAACAAGCATGTTCTGTTGATGAGACATTTTGCCAAAATACCTCCCAAAGGTTTTGGACCAGTCTGTTTGCACTGTGTTGTTAGTCATGAGGTGCAGTTCCCACACTCAGATCGAATACAAGAGCTCTCTTGAAGAGTTTGTGAAAGAATCTTTTCCAGCTCCTATTAGAAACATGTTAACAAGGATTGACAATATCCATATAGATCAAACTCAAGGTCAATAACAGCAAGTGGGTGGTTCCCGTGGGCTGTCTTGGAGAACAGTAAAGAAGCTTTTTCCCAGATGGCATGACGAGCAAACTACCTCTCACAGCTTTATGGCTGGTGATATTGGCCCTTTATGTCATATTGAAGTTTATGGCTTTGGACAGGAAACAGGCAGCAGCATGAATGGGCAGCCAAGTGATGCTGGTGTGCCTCGGGGGAGGAGTAACAGTGCTGTGGGTCAGATTTTTACCATTTATGATATGACATTAAAGAAAGATAATTGAGCTATGAAGCTAGAAATCATTAGCTCTTTTACTTCTTGAAGAGAATTTTAGTGCTGCTGAAAAGTAGCAGATTGGCAGCCCTTGAGTCTGGAATTCTTTTGTTTATCAAAGAACAGGTACTGTATGAACAGCAACAATATGTTTTTGCTCTTCCTGAAAACTTCCACAGTGATGAGACTGCTTACTCGCAGCCTTTCTCATTTTCTTTATTTGCTATTGAGACTGCCCCCAGGGTGGTCAATTTTATTGGTGATTTTTGTGTGCATTGAGTGCCTAAGTTGAATTCAGGCCTGCTCCAAAACCCACTGGTATAGATGGACAACTCTTCGTTACTATAAAAGATGTTTGTCTGGAGCTCTGTGGATGATGATTAGAAATCTTCAACTTGTGGCCTGTAGGCTGCTAAACATCCATTTGACAGCATCATCACCTGAAGGACCAGCATCCTGATGGCCTGCTGTCAGGTTCACCAGAATGATTCCCTCTTTAAATTGCAAATGATCAAATTGTATGCCTTCTGACCTTCCTCAAAGGATTGCAACTCATAACATGCCTACACACCACTAAGTACCATGACCAGTAAAGCTAACAAATATAAATCTTCCTCCTGAAAGTTTTGACCCTTCTGGAACTGCAGGTAATAGCTGTGAGCTTCTAAGTGTCCTGAGCATGTTCTTTGCCTTCAGGTATTTTCCTGTATATATGTGAGACACCTAGAGGATAAAGGTGTAGCCATAAAGCCCAGAAATGTCCTCTTTTTCAACTGAAATAACAAAGCAATAAAACCTATAGCTCCGTATGACTTCACTAGACACTGGTTTTTTTTTAAGTTATTTTTTTTACCTAATGGTTTGTATAGAAAGGTGAGACGTATTAAAAATAACTTGTCTTCTGTCTTTCCACACTAAATAATTATCTGCTATTTATTTTGGTATCTTTCTTAACCTAGATCTTTGGCGTTTGTTACCTCATTGACTGCTTTTGACTTGGAAGTGATACTTAAATGAATGAAGGCAGTGTCTCAGAGAAAACACACTCAGTCCTGCTAGCTTTACTGTGCCTGGATATCAACATGTTAAATGTCTGCTGTAAGCTGATTGTTGCAGTTTCCTCCGTAGTGCAAGACAGGCACCACAAAGCCTCATCTGTTCTTTTTTGCTCTAACATGAGTTGAATTATCTATTGGAAATGCCTGTTTGCTCTTTGCCTATAAAAATAGCTTAGACAATCAACTCTAAATGGGACGTTTTAATTTTAGGAAATTAGGTGACATCATTCCTGCACCCAGTATGCAATATAATCATTAATATTTGTAATAATGACATCTAGAAGTAATATTCACCTTCCTTGGCCAAAGCTGATGTAGATTAGACTGTAAAAAAGATTCGCTTTGTCTGAGCTATTCTTGCTGAAGTGACAGAAGAAGACTTCTGCTTCAGAGGGGGTAAATCTCTCATCTTAGGGAACAGAAAAAAATTACTTAGAAAACCTAAACTGAATGAGTTGGTTGATAGGAATCACTTAACTTATTGAAATACATTCCTTTCTCAGTTGTTTCTTTTCATCTGCAATGAAAAAAAAAAAAAGAGGCTTGTTCTTATCTTTTAACTTTTTATGAAGTGCACACTTCAAAGTTTGTATTAACATTTAAAGTTTTGTTTCGGTGCATCAGAGCCATGCAGCTACTCTTTCCTTGTTTTAGGTTGGTCCTTCCTCTTTGAGTTAGGGATCTTAGATCTTCTATACCCTGTTGAGAATGAATGTTTAGGTACTCAGAGAAATCAAAGTTTAAAGGATTCCCAGAGATATCAAGAATGGACGTTTCCTGAAATAAAAAAATCCTGAAACCATTGGTTGGAATTATGAGATAAAAAGAAAAGGAAGACTGAGCATAAAATGAAAAAGTTAAAATAAAGAATTAAAATTTATGCACTTCTGAAAAAGCCTTTTAGAGTTAAAGGTCAAAACTTATCTGTTTCTCCCATCAGCTTAGTCTTAATAATAAAAATACCTTAAAGGATAGCAGAAATCTACTACACTGATTTATAGTGAATTAAGAAATGTTTTAGTCCTTAATCCACTTGACTGTGCATGAGCATAACACATACTTTGTGGAATCCTTTGTGTTCAAAATCTAATCTAGTAGCTGAGCAGTGGATCCACAGAAGCCAAAGCTGAAAAATGTGGTACCGGTAAGTCGTCTTTTCCACCTCTTGTTAGAGCAGGACCATTTCCGACTAGTCAGTGTAAACCAGTTTTTCCTATTGTGTATGACAGACCTCTTTCCTTTTGCTGAGATTTCCATAGTTCATAATTTAATATGAGAGTTTTAATGAAATTTCTTATTCTTTTTATTCTCTTCATTTTTTTGTTGGACCTCTTATTCAAAGTTTCCTTACTCTTACTCTTCAAGACTGTGTAGACAGGTGTCATATCCCTTTTTGCATTGATGGATTTACAAAATACATTAAGTCTTTTTTTTGTTTGTTTGTTTCACTTGTAAAGTGCCTGTGGGTTAACTCTATAAAATGAAAATTGGAACAGGTTGCCCAGAGAGGTGGTAGATGCCCCGTCCCTGGAAATATTCAAGGTCAGGTTGGACAGGGCTCTGAGCAACCTGATCTAGTTGAACATGCCCCTGCTCATTGCAGGGGGGTTGGATTAGATGACATTTAATGGTCCCTTCTAATGCAAACCATTCCACGATCCTATGATTCTAAGTCTTATCTTGGCTTGTAGACAATAATGTGAAATATGGGTGTGCGGGGAGGGTAGCATGAGTTTCCTTCACTTCCTAATACCTGTAGTACATTTCCTCAACCTCCAAATTATATCACATTTTGATGCAGCACAATGAAAAGTATGTCGAGGGAATCCAGGGAAGGAGGTCACATTCCAAACACGATGAACAGAGCTCTGTTTAAATGCAGAGGCCCCAAATATGGGTGGATACAGTGGGTTACAGCAGTAACACAGCTTTGTCTGGGGTGGCAGGAAGGGAGGGTGAAGGAGAGGAGCCAGCATTACAGTACGGGTAATGCTGCACTTTAGATATGGTATGTTTGCAGAAAGGTAGAGGGTACTTCTGTCTCAAGTAAGTGTTGCAACTTTGCACAGTGACACATTGGCTGAGGCAACTAAAACAATCTGTAACACAATAAATTGTTTTAATTGTTTTTTTGATTGGTTGTTTTCGTTTTCTACCAGCTGACTGGCTCATCACATGCCAATACACCAAATTCATAGATGAAATTTTATCACGTACATGTTGCAGCACTTGCTCTTTTCCCTCACGCTTAGAAACAACAATTGGACTTAGCTAAGCTTCAGAGAAAAATAACAAACCAATTTACAGCTTGATGAACAACCCCCTTTTTCCACCTGATTGCCACAGGTGCAGCTCCACTATGATGGCAGGAAACTAAGCAAAGACAGTGGAAAAGTGAACACATATATTTTCCTCTTTGCTTTTTCCTTAAGTACTTTAAAGCAGAATTTAATGCCAAGTTCTAATATAAAGGTCTTAGAGAGAGCACTGGCTGTCAGCCACTCCAAAATAAATCGACCTGTTCAGCCGTCACTTCAAGAAAGTGTTGACAGTACTACAGTGAATTTAAGTAGCAAATTATGGTTCTGTTCACCTGGCTTACTTAATTTTTAGGACTGTTGCTAAAGAGGCCCTACAGATCTTAAACTCACTGAGGACCGACATGTTGAGCTCCTGTCTACCGGACCTTAATGCTAGAATTGAGCTCTGGGTGGCAATGCTTGTACAGGAGACAATCTGTCGTTTCTTATCAGGCAGAGTGACAGAACTGAATGCGAAGTAAAGAATAGGGGGGGTGCCTAATTTTTGAGGGCTCTTTGGCTAACATAAAACACTGATTCTGGTTCTTTTTAAAATTCTGTGTGGGATTTAAAAAGCTTTGGCTCTAGGTTATGGTGGAAATCAGCCTTACACGTCACTATTTCAGTGTGTTGTATACAGCTGTGTTTCTACAATGCTGTTGGGCAAAGAACCCAGTCATCTTGTGGAATGTAGTGTCAGGAGGGAAAAAAATGAAATGAAACCTCTTTCACTCTTTGTTGAGTGTTGTCATTACAGCTCTCCTGGCCTCTTGTTGTATGAGTAACTATGAATTAATATAGTGAATCCTTTATATGTCTAGTTTTCAATCAAAGGAGTCACAGAATTCACCTGCAATCTCTACTCCTTTGTGTGCAATCTCAGAAGTGTCCAGTGTTACTGGAAGTAAAGAATACCCAGAATGACCAGGAAATGTATTTAGTCAACAATTCACAAAGTTTTTATGAAGTACTGTTCAGACTGTCAAGCTTTCACTAGCAAAATACTCACTACAGAAGTCTTGATGTGCTTCTTGCCAGTAATGTCCCTGGAACTAAATGCTTTCATAGGCATATTACTTCCTTCAGATCAATGCAATAGGTATTTGAGACCTCCAGAGCTACTTGAATGAATCTAGCCCAAAGATTAAAACCTCACTGCTGGAGCAAATTTTGTGCTTTGTCTCGTACCGACCGAAGTGATAATGTGCTAACATTTATTTTAATGCATGAAGATTGTACTTCAGAGCAGCTGGCTGACATTTGCTCATCCTCTTGGGGATAGTAGAGCCATTTATGAAGGATTTGGCCTTTTTCTACTTGTTTTATCTCCCAGTAGGAGATAGAGGATCCCTTTGCATCTGAAGTGGACAGTACTGTTGACTAACATTATAGAGGAGCCACAATTCATTTTCCTAGTAACTTCAGGAGACTTAAATGTAAAGGTCAGAGTTTTCCTTTTATGTTGAATTTCTATTGCTTTTCAGTGGTCTCTTGAAGGATTCACTGGCCAGTTCCTATCTGTTAATACTTAAGTCAAATATACACACCTCCTGCTTCTTTTCTCAAGGTCAGGCAGTTATATCCAGCGAGCTACACAAGGAAGTTCTACAAAGCCCTTTTGTATATTAGAAGACTCTACTGCAGCTGCTCTCTCTGTTCACTAAGCTCCCTGAAGCAGAAAGCCACTCCTAGTAAAGTTGTGGGCAATAGTATAAACCCATCAAATTAAAATTAGTTTCAACTTCTGCAATTAAAACTGGTATGTGGACCTGCAACTTTTTAAGATGGAAGGTGAGGCAGTTATAAGGCCAGTATTAGTGTTGCTGTTGTAAGAATAAAATAAGAAATTTATACCCTGGGGAAATACCTGTTTACTTTTTATTTCCCTTTACTAGGACAAAACAGTCAGGTCTGGATTCATCCTGTCTGACTTGTGGCAGCTGAGAGCATAGTAGTCACTTGAGCCTAAATCTGTTGTCCAAGGAGGGAGGCAAACACCTCCAGATGATAATTCAGTTTTGAGTTATGACGAAAAGCCCATCTCAGACCACTGACCACTGAGAGAGACCGTAGACTTACCATACTTTCAACCTGACTTCCTCAAAAAGGCCCAAGAATTTGATGGAGTTATGTATATTAAAGCCAACTGAAGTTTCACCTGGTGATAAGTATAAAACAATTTGTTTTCTTTCTAGATATGCAATTCCTTTGAGCAAATGAGCTGGGAGAAAGATGAGAGAATATTTTAATTCTGAACATGAATTCTGGTCTTCCTTCTGCATTAGAGATGCTCCACGTTATCTGCACTTGAAAAAATGGGATGGGTGGGGAGAAAAAGGGAATGAGAAATCAAACATATAAACAAAAACACACAGGAAGTTGGATTTGGAATAAAACACAATGGAAAACTGTGGTGAATTTTCACTGATCTACTGAAAACTGAAAAACAAACCATTATTTTTATGAAAAGTATCATGGCTCTTCCCATCAGATAGCCATATTCTATTTAAAACTGCGGGAACAGAGCTGACCAATCTTTAAAAAAAAAAAGTAAGAACTCAGAAAGTAAAGAACTAATAATAATAAAGGCCTAGTGTTCAGTAATCTGAAACCACAACGCAAATATTAATTTTTGAGAAGTTGCAATACATCAGTCAGTCAAAATCAATATTGGTGGCATATGAGGACAAAAGGAAACGTAGCTGCTGGTCCACCACAGACTGAATGAAGAGATCGTTTGCCAAAGTGGGAAACGGATGAGGCGATGTGTTTTAGGCAAGTATCTGATGTGCCAGAGATTAGAGCTACAGAGAGATGGCAGCTACTGCGAGACACTGCTGTGGGACTAGTGTCTGCCTCTTCTCTCAGACCCAGTGATAACGTGGAGCAATCTTGTTCCTAGTGTACCGATAAGCCGTGACAACATCCAGTCTGTCTGGGGAGAGGACAGGGTGCTTTCCTGTCCCCTTGCCCCCACTGACCACTAGAAACATGGCACTGTCCATGTCAGAGACTGTTGCCAGACCCTGAAATAAGCTAGCAAAGCTGTCACAGTGCTTTGACTGCAGGCTCAAGAGGATTGTTACAGCTTACACCTCTGTATTTACCATGTCCTCCTTTCTTTTAAAAGCTATAAAGTCACATTCGAGATGATGTACTTTCATGCTAGGTGGCTTATGGATGTGAAAGACCCTATCAAATAGAATTGATCAAAGTAACCGGAGAAACCAAACCTGGCAGCGGCTTGTCTCTTGGGTGCTTGTCATCAAGTGCTCACAGAGAGTTACAGACTTAGCTGGCCCCACCTAGGAGAGAGGCTTTGCAAGGTATTCTGCTGTGCAGCGATAGAGACAGTGGTAAATAGCATTAATGGTGAATGACAGTCATGCCCTATTTTCTCCATACCACCCAGCTGTGAGTTGGTTGCCTTCACTAGGTGAAAGTTTCCTTGGATTTTGCATAAGGCTGAATTTTGAACTGAATTATGTGGTACATAGTCAGGGCGCAGGGACATATACCTGTTGAGGCAAATGGACTAGAAATTTCAGGTTATGCACATACACATAAACAGAAAGAAAGGGAATGAGCATCTGTGAAATCTGGCACACACAGGATTTGTACAACTAGATATAATCCGCGGAACAACTGCAATGGGAAGGGTATACTTCAGTAAATAAGCTACTTTATTAAAAATGTAAATGACCCGAGCTATAGAATGAGTGCCAGCATTCAGGCTTACTCAGGAAGATGACAGGAAAATATGAGTGACAGGGTTTTTTCTGCAGTTTAAATTCTCCTTTTGTCAATATCCAAAATATAAAGCTATGGGCTGTAGAAAGTATTTATTAAGCCTAAAAATGAGCAATTCAAACATTTCCATGAGCCATAGTACAGTGATAAATGAGGAAGAACTGAAATAAAAGCAGTGTCAGTGGTGTTAGTATTATTTTCAGAAAGGCTGAAAAAGGGCATTGCTTCTATGATCTTAAATATAGGGAATGTTATGATAGATAAACACTTGAAAAGTCATACCATGAAAGTGTAGGTGGTAGAGCTGACAGGATTAAGTCAGTATTTGATCCTGGACCTATGAGATATACAATAGAAATTCTAGATAACTGATGTGATTCTTCTATGTGTGTACATAACTGTGAGTGCAATTCCCTGTGCAAATAGCTTACAAATGCTTTGAGATATTCCGTGATTACTGCCACTAAATAATGTGAGCTGTGATCGTTATTAATCATTATTTTATTACTGTTGTATTAAAACCCTAGAAATAGACACGTCAGATGTAAATCAGCACCGCTCTGTTGACTTTTAATTTGGTCATGCCAATGTGCATCACTGAAGAGTAATTCAGTATTTGGACGTAGATATAAAGGCAGCTTCCCACGTATAAAGAAAATGTGTTTATCTTTTCCTGAGATATATTAGTATATCACCTTTTCCCTCACTATTTTTAACATGTAAAATGAAACAGATATTTACCTGTAAAATGCCAAGCATTAAGTTAATATAAATTCAAAAATTAGCAGGTGGTAAAAATGAATTCAGACTAATCCTGGTGTTTTATTATTAGATTTCATCATATCAGCTTTTCCTGCCTGATGAGCTGATACTCTGTAACGTTAAGATAATGGAAGCCTGAGATTCATCTTTGTTACATGAAAAAGCAGTTTTGATTTTCATGTGGCTTGTGCTGTGGCTTGATGTGGCTTGTGCTGTGGCATTGAGATCACTGGTCAGACCTGGTCAGAGAGTTCCTCCTCCTCATCTGAGAAGCCTTGCAGGCTGAGGGATGCTGTGCCAGGAGGGACACTGCCAGGATAGCAGGCGGGAGCCCCCATATGCAGCAGGGCTGAGCCAGAGCCACCAAAAGCATTCAGGGCACCTCCTGCAGGAATATGTCTGTTTCCTTGCTGAGCCCAAGACACCTTCTATGAGAGTAAGGCACACAGTTTCCATTTTCTAGTGAATTCCAGCTCATTTATTTGCTTTCTGCTCTACTGAATTTCTCCATGCGGTTTCCATAACACCGGGTGTTCCCCTGGCTCTAAAGATATGGGGCATTTTGGAGGCTGGGTGTTGGGGACCCGCAGGAACAGTCACATGTCAGAAAGGAGGCTCAAAGTTGTTATTCCTGCATGCACAGTATCTGCACTGCCTGGGGATCCAGTTCTTCTGGATTAAAACAGCTATAAATGTAAGGTATTATTAGCACATGGCTTTGTAGTGAGCCACCCTCAGGCCACATTAAGGTTTTTGATGTTTCTCGGTTGCAGCCTCTAAAGGGATCTTAACATGGTTTCAGAAAACGAAACAAGAAAAATAAAGAAGCTTCAATCTCTTCTTAAATTTTATATAAAAATGAAAACACTTGTATTTTTATTTTGACTTCTGTTTGGAGCTGATGTTTTGTTAAGATGCAGGCTTAGCATCTTGATTATTCTCTTTTAAAAGTGACCTTGATCTTTTAAAAATTTAAATTAAAATAAAAGATCTGTTGACCTTTTTATTGAGGTCTCTGAAGAGCTGAGAGGGGCCATCCCTGTCTCCTAATGTTGTAGGAATACCTCCTGCTAGGGAACACAATATTAGACTGCGTTAAAAATGCCCCGAGGGCCATATTGATGAGGGGAAACTCACTCTCCACGGCCTTTTTAACATTCAGCAACAGCCTAACTTGTTTGTTTCCTCTGTGTTGGAAATGTCAACAAATGTCACCCAAGTTCTTTGCTTTCCTTTCTTATCTTTTGACGTATTATTTGATATGTGTGAGAGTGTAGAGTATATTAATAAAGGAGCTTTATTCTCCAGTGAATTAGCAGAGTGAGCGTAAGGCTGTACTGAAGAAAGGTTTCTTTTATTAGTTTTGCCATAGGAAAAAAATAACACTCTACAAAAGACTTACTGAAGAGAGAGATAAAAAGAAGACCTGTTAGCTCATAGTGGTCTACCCTTCTAGCATGTGATCTCTGCAATTTTGCTTGTGACAAATTTTGTGTGTTTTGTTCAGACCGTTTAAATATGCCTTTTAGCAAAGTGACTTACATTGCTTTCCTGGGAGACCATTTCACAGTCAGGACTTCTTGGATCCAAATTTCAGAAGTCCTTAATTGTTTTTCATACCTAAATAGAAATTTCATATGTTACTTGGTTCCCCAAAAATTAGATTCCTGAAAGTTTTCAATGATACTGAGAGTATGTATGTGCCTTAATCATTTTTGGAAACATGTCTGCAGTTCCTAAACCACTAATATACTTTGAAATTGTAGCTTTTGCCTTGAATGAGGTAGCTGATATTCAGATTAAATTATCCTTTGAAAATAGTAATTTATTATACATTCTAGCACTAGGTGAATATGACATTTAACATTTATAAGGCACTTTTTGTCCTACTCTAATTAATTAGGACAGTGCTGTCTAATTATTTAATTAGGACAGTCCCCTCCCAAAGCAACTGGGATTATAATTTGCACATACTATGTGAATGCATAGAAAGAAACAATTTCAGTCCAAACTGCTTTCACATGTGTTGACAGGACAGAAAAACAATGAAAGGTAAAAGTCTTTGCTTTCATTGTAAGGACAGAAAAATCACATATAGGAATATTAAGAGACTTTCCAAAGGACAAATACCAGTTGTCTGTGACAAAGCAGTGAAATTAAGTCCCTGTGCATGACAAGATCATCTTTCCTTTTAACCTTTTGCTGTTTTATACACACTAAATTCTGTTTATTTGTATACCTCTGCAATATGTTAAACAATTCTTTTTCGTCTTTAATAGTCGGATGTTTCAACTATTTGTAGACAGTTAGTCATTGCTATATATATTTCCGGGTTTGTTTTTCCTTTTTTTTTATTCCAATCTGTCCTCCTAAAAAAAAATTAAATAGTTCTGTTAAAACATCCCTGGATCCATCTGTGAAATTATACCATGTAAAACACTGATGATATGCTGTCTCCTTAGTGAAATGCGCTCTGACTGCAGTTTTCAGCAGCCAGGGAAGGGTGTGATGGCAAGGTGAGAAGCTCCAGGCATGCAGCCCTGTCAGAGGCAGCATTCCTCAGTCTTCAACCTTTCTTCTAATTTCCAGCCACGGAAATTTCCATGAAAACCCCACAACAGCAAGGCTATGAAAGGCCAAATACATACCTAATCACTCCAGGATTCCTAGTGTCAGGAATCTCCTGAAATAAATCAATTATTGAAGTAGAATTTTAAAAAATTACTGTTTTGAGACGGTGAAAAAACCTCACAGGAGAAATAACAAGTCTTGCATAATTCTTCTGTGTTCTATTAGCTTGTGACCATTTTAAACTACCCTCTTAAAGCCCCACCTTACTTTTTCACTACAGGAAGGAAAAACTGTTTAAAAATTTGTATATGATTGGGACTCGGAGAATCTCATCTGACCTTAATTCTGATGACCAAACTTTGCTAAACTGTTGGAACCAGCACAAATTATTTTTTATTGATTATTTTAAATTAAGAATGATAAACAAAGAGTTAAATGCTTAAGACTTTAACTGATTCCAGTTACAACACACCTGCAATTGAGGTATAACTGGAGTCAAGGAGTCCCCAGTTCTTTGCATTTGTTCCTCCATGTTTGCTCTGCCAAACCTCTTGTTTAACTCATTTCTGTACAACGAGAGTTGAGGGCAGATTGGTAAAATCAGCCCTGTCATGAACGAATATTCTCCCCATGCCAGCAATCTCCTGCAGAAATAACAACTTCTTACAAGGAACCAATGCCAATGTAGTGGTTTGAAAATTATGGAAAATAGTGAATTGGGTACTGGAAATGAGATGGGACATTTTGCATTTTCTCCGATCTCTTTGTGCTTTGATTAATCATTTGCTTGTATTTTGATAAGCAGCTGCACTGTGTGAGTGTATCCAAACCTTGAGATGCTTGTATTATTTCACTATATTGCATCATATGGGAAGTAGTTTCCAGATGCTTCCTGACTCATATTGATAAAGAAGTAACTCACACTTTCACTGGATTTTAAGGAATTCCTGAAAACCAAAGGCTCCTAAGCAATAGACACTTTATTAGGAGAAGTTAGATTTCTTTCACACTTCAATAAAACAGCTGTGTCTGTCAGGTTATGAACAGTTTGACAGAGAAATTATTTTGACTGTAAGATGGGTTTGGTGCAGACATGTAAGATTTCTGTATTTGAGATGAAACATGCTGTAAATACTTTGGGTTGGTATGTCACTGCGGCGATGATGTACCCGGTTCCAGAGGAAGCAGCAAAACTTGTTTTGTTCTCAGGGCCTAATGTACCGGCGAACAGCAAAGCAATTCACAGGTATTCCTACAGGCTCCATCACTGATTTAGGGTGTGCCTTTCTGTTTGCAGGTTTCCCCTGTGGCTCTCCTCTATCATTTTTCATTGCAGTGTCTGACCCTGTTCTTCAGCATTATCTGTGGTAAAATGGAACATATGATACTTGAGGGAAATATTTCCATATATCTGATTAGATTCAGTCTATTTTCTGAACATGTTTGTGTAATCCCTGTATTCTATGGCTCTTTAAATTGTGCTAGACGTGAATCCGTATCTTTGGAGATGAAGCCTTTCTTTAAATGTTGGAATTCCTCAGACTGTATTCACAGGCATTTTATATTCAGCAGTTTTTTCTGGAAAATACATTAATTCCAGATGATCTTTACTCTTCACCTTTCACCAGAGAAATTTTACATGTTCAGGCAAGGGGCATTGCTGCAATGAACCACATTCACTGAACTGTCAGGCCGGGAAAGCTGGTTGGTTGGGACAAAGCAGAGAGATTGAACTGCCTACTTTTAATTCATCTACATGCCATAACGAGGTCTATTCCATCACTGTTCTCACTTTTCCTTTCTAGAGCGAAGAGCACAAGTTTCCTTTCCTCCTTGTCCACACCAATTGCACCCCCACTCCTATGATAGGCTTAGGAAAAAATGAGATGATTACTTCATTTGCTGTCACAATTTACCTAAACTAAAAAAAAAAATAAAATTTCTTTTTTAAATGTGTGTCTTCTTAAAAAAGAAGACATTTTTAAATGTCTTCTCTTAAAAGACCCCCACTTTGCATCTGGAATATTGACCCATAAAAGTTGACTCTTCTTGGTTCTGCTTGATACCTGAGCCAGGACTACAAATTGTGATGGATGGAGGAAATTGTTAGCTTGTATTCTGGAGAGAAGTATTTGCTATAATAAGAGCCTGTTTGATGGAATCATCTTTACTAGAAATTAATTTTTTTCTGAATAGAGTTTCATTATTGTAGAATCCACTAGTCTAGTTACTCATCTCCATTGTGTTCAAAGTTGTGTATGAGAGAGGTAATGTTGCAGACAGCACAAAGGCAGAAACTCTTTTGGCTCTGCATTGAGATCAGGAATACCCTTTAGATAAGTAGTATAAAAATATGCAACCAGTTTACACCGCAGAATCAGAGTAGTTGAGTTTGGAAAGCACCTCTGGAGATAATTTAGTCCACCTGCCTACTCAAAGCAGGGTCAAGTAGAACAGGTTGGCCAGGACTGTGTCAGTCAGATTTTGAACCTATCCGAGGATGGAGACTTCTAAATTCCTATGGACAACCCATTACTGGTATTCAACTGTATTGCTGTCCCAGTAAAGTTGTTTTTTTTTTTCTTATGTTTAAATGAAATTTCCTGTATTTAAATTTGTGCCCATTTCCTCCTACCCTCTCACTGGATACTACTGAGAAGACTCTAACTCCATCTCCTTTATTCCTACACACTCACACACACACCCTCAGGTATTTGTACACGTTGATAAGATCCCCCCCAAGCCTTCTCTTCTCCAGGCTGAACAGTCACACCTCTCTCACTCTTTCCTCATAGGAGAGATGCTTCAGTCCCTTAATCATCTTCATGGCCCTTCTCTGAGCTTGCTCCAGTATGTCCATGTGTCTTTTGCCCTAAGGAACCCAGGCTTTGATCCAGCACTCCAGAATTGTCTCGCCTGTGCTGAGTAGAGGGGAAGTAACACTGCCTTCTGGCAGCACAGGAGGCTGTTGGCGTTCTTTGCCACAAAGGCACATTTCAGACTCATGTTCAACCTGGTATCCACCAAGACCTCCAGGTCCTTTTCTGCAAAGGTGCTTTTACTCTGTGCACAAACTGCTGCTTTTATCAGCTGCTTCTGTTCACTGTGCTTGTGGTGCACACCAGCAAAAATATGGGTTGCAGTTGAATTAACCATGTGAACGCTGACATGTACTTAACACTTCCTATTGTGCTGTCTTTTTTCTAGACCCCAGTATGTCATCACTGAAGTGTTATTAATCCCTTACATTGAACATTATTTTTTTGAGTCTCAGTGCTGTATACTGAGGAACATAATTTACCTCTTCAGCTGTTGGGGAAAATAAAGTGTAGAGGGGGATAGCAGCGAAACAGAAGTTACAGACTAAATTATCAGCAAAGGACATCAAGCATTTGAATGCTTAGCTCAGTGTCTGCATCACATTTCACTTTCATATGCTCCGGTTTAGTAACTGTTTGCTGTTACCAAGGAAATGGAGACTCCTTGACATCTAGCACGCCCACAGTGCATCCTTACTATTGATGAATAGGAAAAGGAGCAGGAGTATACTCCAGAGCATGTCAGAGATTTGAGAAAAAGCAAGCTATTAAAAAGAGAAAAAGTAAGCAAGTTTATCTGAATGAAATCAAGAAATACCTTCAAAGGAGGTTTCACTGTTGTGATCGTTTAGGGCTCTCCAGCCAACTCAGAGATTTATGATGTTTCTTTGGGCAAATAAGTGTCAAATGTTCACTGATGCCCTGGCAGTGACACCCTGCAGAGGCCCTGCCACAGATGCTGTATTCACCATCCCTATTATTATTGTCAGCAGACACCATGAAGTCCCTCTGTACTGGGAGAACTGAGATGATGTCCTTGTGACACGGCTCCGAGTTACAATGATCGTGTACACTGAACAGGGGGTTTTTTAGTCATTTTTGGTGCCTTTCTCAGGGAGTCTGCGGCTCAGAGGTGCATGTCTTGAAATCCTTGCTCACATTTTACTTGGGCAAGTCTCCCACAGATTTTGAGAGTAGGGACTTCAGAACTTAGTCCAGAAAAGTCTAGATCAATCTCCAGAATTCAGACAGAGCATCCTCCATGAGCCAACAAGCATGAGGCTGCAGGAGTGGGGAAATATCAAGCAGGAACTGATCACTGCAGGCTGGACACTTTGCTCCCCCTTCCCATTTCAAGTAGTTATTACAAGGACACGTGTGTTTACAGACCTTGCTGTGAGTGAAGTCAGAAGTGGGAAAATGAGTTGGGTGTGTGTTGGGCAGATATGTTTCATCAGGAAGCCGGGTTGAGCTGAGTGTTATAAAATATTTCTGAGACTTAAAGGTGTTACACTGTGAGTTGCTTGGTTGAGGTAAGAGATGTGTGTCTTGGGTCATTTAAACATAAGTGGGGGAAAAAAAAGTGGGAACTGTGAGATAGTAGGACAGACAATCCAAGGGTTATTTTTTATTCCTTTCTGAATTATGATTATCTGAATTTTTTGGTTGATTGTTTTAATCTCTTCTTTTTATATGAACACCTATCTCCTGGGAAGAATTTCTGTAATTTCTCACACCGTCGTCATAATTGTACAGAGAGCATAAGGGAGGTGAGAGTACTTTTCAACTATACTTAAAATCAAAAACTCAACCCAAGCAAAAAAATCTTCCATTAACATGAAAGCCAACATCTTGTGATGGTCATGGTGAGGAAGTGAGAAAGGAGGGACTGTCAAAATCTCTCTGGATTTCAGCACCTCTCACATTAAAGTCCAGGAGACCAGCACCTTTTTCACTCATGGTAGCATATATGCCATCCTAGTTTTAGCCTTCTTTGTGGAATGGACGCTGTGGTCCTGATGCAGCTCTGGTTTTATCCAGAGGCTCAGTTTCCTTGACACTTTTCAGTCAGGGTCAAGCGTAAAGGTTATGCTGATCTTATTCAGGCTGTTAGCTTTTGGCAGCAAGCAAGGATAGCGTGCTTGTGCTGGTCTACTTAGATTTGACATCATCCTTGGGTAGAACTGGACAAAGTGGATTGCGGCATCCATAGATCCTGTCAAGTACAGAGCTGTATTTAATTAGCTCAGTCTAATTCAGAGAGACCTTTGCCACTCCTCGTGCTCACTGAACACGCACAGCTCAGTGGCAAAGTGCCGTTACTGTGAAGTTGTCACTGAGCCCTGCATGCTTCTGGATCTCCACTAACTGCAGACCCTATGGAAGCAATGAATAGCAGCAAACACCGTGGACATTTTTCCCCTTTTCTTTGCTGGATTATTGCAGTTTTCCCTCCCTGGAATAAAAAATATTGTATTTTAGTTTTAATTAACTTTTTCTGCTGTAGATATGACGCTTGTACTGCTCTGCTGAGGAATGCTGTTGTTTGTATGTTTATACAGGGGAGTTTTTCATGTATATCAGACTGGTATTTTATAAACAGAGCTGGTACCATCAAGACAGCATGTTTTACTTTATAGATGTTCTACAGGACTCTTATTCTTTCTTGAAACCCCACATTTGCTTTTCCCCCTCAAAGATTTAACCATCTTTCTGATTATTTCCTGAATAGTGGATGACAAGAGGAGAATTTAAGAAGGGAAAGTCCGATAGTGTTGGATGTTGTTTTCATAATAGCCCAACAGAAATTAAATATACAGGCCTTTGGGATGTGTTGCAATTTGCTAAAAAATTCAATCTATTCTTTGAAGATGCTTATGAATAGTGAAGCAAGTGCATCTGTTGTAGTGTAAGAATACCTCTAATTGTTTCCCCTTGATTTTGTGTTAATGCATCTAGACCTAAGGGCAGGGAAGAGTATATTGTATCCACTGGAAATAAATCAGTACAATTAACTGCTGATATGTGCAAACTGACCTTGAGAGCTAATACATGGCTGCTTCTAATATCAGGAATCTAGTTTAGAACAGGCAGTACAGGGATCTGGCCCTGGATCAATGAAGGAAATGTCTTGAACAAATTGGGACCACAGAGGTCAGTCTTCTGAAAAACATAATTAAATTGGGCCTGAACTGGAAGACTCACACATCAAAGAACTGCAGTGATCAAATGATTAGGGGATGAAGGAAGAGAGGGGGCAGCAGAAAGGGAGAAAAAAACAGCAAAGAGTTTATGAGACAGCAGCTTTAGAGATGGTGTTTGAGAAGCAGAGAATGTTTAGAGGCATAAAAAAAGAAATACAGTCAAAGGCAGATTAAGTAGAAAAAACCAAAATGTTTGAAACAAATACCAGGATGTGTTGGCACACACTAGAAAGCAAAGAGCATGTAAGGAAATGAGGAACAATAAACCATACAGAAAGACAATATTAGGAATGCAATGAGAAAATCCTTGGGTAATGGAGCCTGTTGTTTGCAATATAAATTTAAATGCAGCGTATAGCAGCTGGCCACTCTTATCTGATAAGACTGTCATTCTGTGAGTAGTTGGTGAGCAGAAACTGCGAAGTGAAGCAGAATATATATTTGAAATATTTGGGGCTTATATGTTTTATTTTATCGCATGTTTTCCCTTCATTTTAATTTTAAGAGACTTGTTCTGTTTTGCTGACTTAGTACAAGTGAAAGGTGCTATATGGAGAGCCCTGGGGATTGAAGACTTGTGTCTCCTTATAAATAAACATAGCAAGTGTAGCAGAAAGGCAGCTATCCTCATCTTGTCTTTTACTCACCTTCCTCTAGCCTCACCTGGAAGACTTTCCATCTTTCCTGGGACAAGGTCTCTGCAGACCAGTCAGCATTTGACAGGAAAATAGCAGTACCTTGTGCTGCTATTCACATTCAAAACCTTCAGCCTCCTCAGCATGACTGAAACATCATGATACCCTTGTACTATTGTTATTTATAAAGTAATAGTCTAGGGGTGCTTTTTGTTTACCTTCCATTTGCTTTCACGGTGATGTTTCCCTGTGTAGTCATTTGTACTAGTCAAGTTTTCTCCACAGCCAGGAGAATTAGAAACCACTACATATGAACTTACTGCTGCTGAAAGCTGAGACTCTGAGCTATGGTTAAGTCATTGAAGTAAAAGAATGTGAGATGTCAGGAAAGTGGGCAAAGCTTCTTTGAGGGGCTTCTGTGCTGCAGGTACTGAGGGCAGCTGAGGGGGCACCTGGGACTAGAATCACTTCAGCCGGGGACAGACATCCACTGCCTCTGACTTGTGTTGACAGCCAGCCTTGGGATGATAATGAACCAGTGGTTGAGCTAGAGAAAGGGCTGTAAAAGCTGTCTCTTATCTGCAATCTCCCCTTCTGTGCCATGTCAACAGACTTCCCTGTAAACTGTCTTTAAACACACCCATAGTCTCCAGGTACCTTGCAAACAACTGATTTGTAGAGGTCAACATGTGTATTTATCTTTGTCTTACAGGGGAGAAAGAAAAGTTAAATCCAATTCATCCAAAGCTATGTATCAAGACAGTGGTAAAGTAGTCCAGGAGCTAGCATTAAGGCCAGACTTCTTCTCCAGAGATGCAGGCTCACAGTCTCTCCTTTCAATGTAATTACACAAACACTATCCATGACACTAGATTCACGTTAACAAATTGTACAATGAGTGTCTTCTATGTGGAAACATTACTGTGCAAAGAGAAGGTATGAGAGCCAAGAGAGCTGGGGTTTCCAGGAGGGACTTGGTGAGTAACCTTGGGCAAGACATTTGAGCCTCTTCTTACTCACCTGTAAAAAGGAGGTAGTAGTAGTAGTTAGTAGTAGTAGTCTCTTCCGTAAAGTGCATTAAGAACCTGATATCAAAGAACAGGTTTTACTACCAAAAGTCCACACCTCCTTTCTCTTTTCTGTACGGTGATACTGCAGTTTTGAAACATGTAACTGTATAACCAGATGTGACATGGTCTACAATTTTAAAAACCCAATATTCTCACAGTAGAAACAATGGAAGTGTTAAGTCCTCCAGAGAAACAGTGAATTATTCTCCTGCATAGGAATCAGAAATTGAGAGTGACTAGAAAGAAAGTATTTAAGTGAAAAACAAAAAAATACAGTAAAAAGTTTACCGGGCTGAAGAAAGAGCCCAGAGCCTGAGGAGAACGTGTGTTGTGTCATGCAACAGCATCGCAGGGATCACGTTTCCTTCTCAGATCTCTGTTGATTTCTTACCAAAGCATAAGCCAGCCACGACAACAAACGATTGGGGTTGTATTCCCTGTGAAAGGGGACCTCTGCTACCAAATGCCCATGCTAGCACACTTAGGAATCCTAATCCGGGACATTCAGCAAAAATTATTATTTTTTTTAGCGCAGACTTCAGTTTGCCTTGCCCATGTTTCATAGCATCTCCAAATCTTTGCATGTGACTTTCTGTGCCCAGTTAAATTTATGAGAAACATCAGAAGAAGATCTTTTTGTATGTGTGTCTTGTTTTTCCTACCAGTGCCTCTTTGAGTGTTGGTTGTACATGAAAACTGCAGTGCAACTTGCAAATAAAGAATATTCCCTAAAGGATACTGGACAGAGTTTGTCTCTAGGGCTAAATGGAGGGTCAATAATAAAAAAGGTAACAAGCCCAGATAAAGAAGAGGATCCTAATTTTAATTATCCCCCTTTTCCTTTGATGTGGAAGGAAATAAGAATATATAAAGGCTTTTCTAAGTATTAAGGCAAGCAAGGGATAAAGAGCTACATGACGAGTTGCTGTTATGGCTCAGAGCCAAGGGGAATTTGGATTCAGATGATGAAAACAGGCCTTCAATTGTATTTGCAGGAAGCAATAGGGTCTGTTGATGGACAGTTATGTTTCACACCATAGGCAATATCTCAGAGAGAGCTGCTCCTTAGTACCTATGCAGCTTCCCTATGTGTTCAAAATGAGTAAGAGATGGAATAACTGGTAACTTCTTTATTGTGCTGATAAAGCAAAATGAAGGATTGCTGTAAAGAAACAGATAAATAAATGAACTGGAAGGCTAAAAATAGCAAAGGGGCTCATCTTAGCTGACTCAGGAATTTGTAGATGAAATCCAATGGAGACTGCCAAACAGCATTAAAATAGGAGGCAAAGATAAATGTTGGGGGACATTAAATGAACAAACAAAAATTAATGGACCTGCAACTGGTCTGGGGGAAAAAACACAAAGCAGCCCAAGCCATTTCTAACTAGTGCTGTTGAAAATGCTGTTCTGCATTTCATGTGTCCCTCTCATTGGAAAATCACCATTCTCCACAGACGTGGCTGCACTGGAAAGCTCTAAGAAACAGGTAAAATACACCTATTGCTGATGCAACACATCCCCATGCCTGGCAAATGGATTAATTCTTCCCCTGGGCATGAGCCACCAGGTCACTGCTCAGCTGCTTCGGGGTTTCTCTTACCCCCTCACCTGCAGCTTCTCATCAATTGGCTCAGGCAGTTCAGGGACATTGTCTTGCCCCTGAAGAAAAGTGACATTGCATGCAGGTGAAGTAAATACAGATGCATATGGACATATCAAGTTGTGTTACCTAAGTTTACACTTGGATTTTCTAAATGGCCTCTTTCTCTTCAGTTTGTTCTTGCACGCTTACAAGTAACTGTCTGCATGTTTAAATTTTGTGCACATTCAAAAAACACACAGGTAGGAATTTTTTGTCCCAGCAAATCAGGCAGTTGGAGCTTGTGCTTTCCAGTCAGTGAAGGTAGAATAAAGAAAGTACCGCTATTTACACAGGTAAAATTACACCTGTCAACAAAATCTGGCTATGACTATTAAGGTTCTAATGTGCCACTCACAAGTTCTGGCTAGAGCTAGATAATTTTTTTCTATTTGGCCAGAAGTTTTACCCAGTGATATGTATCAGTCCATGTTGACAAAACCTATTTGTGAGATTGTTCAGGTTTCATGAGACCACTTTAGGAAAAGTATTAAATGAAGCCTTCAAAATATTTAATTCTCATGTTTCTGAGATGCAATGTTTTCATTTTCAAATGATATGTTTTCTGCAGGTATTTGCCTAAAGTAGCATGATTTTTAATTAATTAGTAAATCAAATATGCCTATTGGACTCACACTACAGGACTGAATTCATTTAGTTACTACAGTCAGCATTCAGGAATTAAAAATTGAACCATAAGCTTCAGGACAGATACAAATGAAACTGACCTTAGCATTGAAGGTAAACATCATTTCAGAGAAAAAATTTCTGTCTTCTGCAGCTCAAGAGATTTAGGCTAATTGCAAAGTGGAATTTTAAGCCTATGGTTCTTTTGCTCTGTTCTCTGCGTGTGCAAGAAGGCTTTTCAGTCCAAGCTTCAAGTGGCATGATGCCAGATCAGACGAGGTCTAGAGATTAGTTAAAATGAAGTAGCAGCACCCGTACCTTTTTGGGTGGAAGCTCTCTTATTTTGTTAACCAGATTGCTAAATAAATAATAGTCATATTTGTACAGTGTGTTTGCAGAAACAGCAGCCCCCACTATAACAGCAGGGTAGTTATTTTCACAGAATAGTGTTGCTATCTAGTGCCAGTTCTTAAAAAAAAAATTTCAGGAACATGGACCTTAAGGCCCATTTAAGTGAACCTGAAGTTTTCCAGGTCTGCATCCTCATCAGCATTTACATCCTTGAGCTGTCTGGAATGCACTTTTCTGTGGAAACCAGTAGAAAGTCTGGTTTCCAAAGGATGTGTGTCCCTGACAGACAGACCTACTCCTGTATTATGTTAGAACTGCAGAGTGAGCTTACTGCCTATTAGACACTAGAGAACCCATGAGCTCAGACCACTTTAAGAGCAGAGTGGACTGCCTCTTGCTTAAAAAGTCTGAACTCAGGTTAAAGCCTTTTCAGCAGCCAGGATATTAATAATGTCTCTTTTCCATGTGGATTCTTTGATGCCCAACAAGAGGTGGACTCACAATGTATTATTTCCTTTACACAAGTCTAATAAAACTAATCAAGTCACTCTCCTTTCATGAAAGTTACTCTATATTCTTGAAATGTGTGAGTAGTAAATATTTCTGAGGCTTCATCACTTCAGATTTTATCTGAAGTGATGAAAACGTCCCAAATGTATTGCGGGGAAGTGCCAGACAGGCAGACGCTCAGAAGTATACAGAATGTGTTCACTGAGTTCTATTTTCTCACAAAATGAATCTCAAAATCTTGACTAATTTTGCACATTTCTTAAAACCAAATGGCTTTTAATGATGTCACCATTTCAGCAAAGTGCTAGTAAGTGTGAAGTGGGACCTAACAGATCTAACAAGGTTTCCTCCCTGTTGACTTAAGATCTCTTGCTGCATTTCCTAGGACCTAGGATGTAAGCGCATCCTAGGATGTAAGTGCTCTAGGGTCACTAAGGCTATTAGACTGTCCAGCAGGCAGGGATCTGCATCTTTGGCAGAGAAGCTGCAAACATAGGTTTCTCCTGGATCAAAAACACCGTGAAAAATGAAAATCCTCATGTACACACATATATGAGCACATACACTCTTTCATTAGTGCTAAAAATGCCCTTTCCAGGTGATGTCTATATACTGCATGAAAGTGACTCTAGGAAGTGAATTTGTACCATGTATTTCAAGAGCTTACCAAAGCAGCATTTGCTACTTATTTAATTATATCAAACAGAAACAAGGTGTTGATATTTTTGACTGACGCTGAAATTTGTCTCGCAAGATTTGGGGTTACTATTTTTTTTCAAGTATTATAGATGTTAAATCTTTATAGAAGTGTCCAATGTTCTTTTTTTTTTGGCCTAAGTAGCCTGAAATATGAAGAGGTGACTAACTGTGCTGGAACACACAGGATTTGTTCTTTTAGGGTATATGGAAAGTACCGCTTAAAATGGAAGAAATGAGATGCCTTAGTAAACTAGGAGACATAAAAGGATGAGAACATTTATCTGCATTAAAGCTGTGAGGTTCCCATACCAGACACCATCAGTGTTATAGCCCTGTACCTCAGCAGAAAAGCTGCTTTGAGGTCAGAGCTTCCCCTACCAAAATCCCATAGTGAATAGAGGCTTGCAGTGTGTAAAGTAATGTATGTTCCGCCACGCTCGCAGCCTGGTGATGCAAGGATGGTCAGGTTGTAAGTGAGTTATATCTGACCTAGCTCTGCACCTAACTAGCTACAGTGATAATTTGGGCTTTTGAAAAATACATTGCTTCAGTCTTGGGAATGGTAAAGGAAGTAGGAAAAGCTAGTACTCAAAAAAAGAAATAATGTGACTAATGTCAGGGAAAGATCAGGAAAGCATTACGAAAAATAAAGAAAAGCTTCCTAAAAATGCACACAAATAGACACAAGTTTTGCCAATGAAAGACTGAGAGAGACTAGTATCTTCCTGTGTGAGACAGCTCTGCCTATGAAAATGTTGGTTTATTTCCTTGGGGATCTGTTGGATGGATTAAATCAGCCTTCACAGAGTGAGTCTTCTTGAAAATTGCCTTTTATGGATTATCTTTACCTCTGTTCTGGATCCAGTTACAACCAGTTCTTTAAAGACTGGAACCATAACAGAAATGTTCTTACATTTAAGACCATTGTATGAGTCAATTTAATTTGGAGGCATACACATCTATGGCATAGCTCTTCCTAAATACTACTAAACTAGGATTGCTCCCAGAGCTGGGGAGCACATAGCAGGTAGGACAGACCCTGAACTGCTTGGAAAGGTGAAAAGAAGGGAAGAGCATTCAAATGAAGCAAACTGCATAGAGGAACTTCATGATGGTACTGGGGTAGTAAAATATTTTTGGTTGCAACCTTGCTATGGCTGCGTTATTCAAGAATAGGTTTTACAAAAGGCAATAGATTTGTTACAATTCACCCAGAGTTCCTTTTCTTTTGTTACTGTGGAAGCAATATCAGTCAAATTAATATGAGTGGAGCTTAGTAGAGACAGCTACAAACACCTTAAGAAGTGTGTGCTTGTAAATGTTCCCCCTTGGTGCTTTATAAAATGTAAGGTGGCTGGAGAAAGCAAGCACTTCACATGTTAGAGCTGTTAATTCTTTTCAATAAAACTAGCTCCTAAAAAGGCCTAGACAAAATCTAAGTTGCACTATACATATGCACACCTGATGATACCATCCTTTGTCCTCAAGGAGTGGAGCAACCTAGGCAGACATAAAACACAAAAACTAAACAAAAGTAGCATTAGTTATCCTGAGTTTGAGCCTGTAAGCACATAGGTACATGACTTTAAACAGTGGAAAGGTCTCACAGGTGCCCAAAAAGCTAGCAATGGTTTAACACCCCCACCATGTTTCAATGTGTATGGTACTGAGGACAGATTCAGGTGCAGACATTCACATTCCTTACTGCCATAGTCATCCCTTGGTGAGTTAGGCATAAAGTACCTGCAGGGGTCAGGGAGTACAGAGTTTTTGGCAATGCAAGGGATTAAGGAGTAATTTTTGTCCTTGACAGGGTCTCATCCCCTTTTGCACATTGTAGGTTAAACTGCTTCAGAGAATATGTGTGGTACCCACCACTGCAGTCCTTCAGGGTCTGTAGCTGGGGGGTAGATTCCTTAGTCACAGAGGTTCACTTGAAAACAGAGATAACAGAAGGTTAAGAAAAAGGAAAAGGGCAGCTCCCAGTAAAGAAAATCCAATTTCTCCACAGCACTTACAAAGCTGAAGAAAAGTACATTAACTGACCCTTACAGTCCCTGGAAGTTGGGTCCCAGTGCACTTGGAGACAGTAGAATCAGAGCCACTCCCCATCCACCTCTCATTTTTTTTGGTCTTTCTTTTTTTTTTTCCAGCCTGCATGCTGCAGCTATAGCTTATTTGTCTGACAGTTACCTTGTACTTGGTGCTGTGATATGCAAAGGTTATTGGAATTTATATGCAAAGCTCAATGAATATAGAATTAAAAAATACCTCAGAGACATTCCTGAAATGAGATGCCAAATCTCAGAAGTTGTATCTTTATGAGGAAAATTTGAATACAAAACACCAAGGTTTATGACTCTTGCACATATTAATTCATACCAATCCGTGTTATAAGAGGACTAAAGGGGCTATTTTTCATCTTGGGCTCAGACAGGAACTCTGCTAGATTTACTGACTTGCTGTGAGAAATCTACTTTATCTGGCTGATAAATACCTTTAAAATGTAAATCAGAATGGCACGCTTATCATAAGGCTACCACTAGTAGCCCATAAAATGCTTGATATTGTGGGTCACAAGAGATTTTAGTACAAGGTGAGCAAACTGGTCAGCAAAAAAAGACCCTAAACTTGACACCTTATTTTCTGACTTATATGAAAGTTCGCAGAACGGAGATCAAAACATTTTTTGTTATACATCCATCCCCTTGGCAACTAACAATTACCATGACTTTGTGGGAGAGTCTAGATTTTAGTAGACACTATTATAATTTTGCAGACTCACGAATTCTTACCTCACTTGTGGCCCGGGTGCTTTGTCTGTCTGAACAGAAAAAGGAAAACCCGCTGCCCTTTGAAAACCCCAGCTGTTCTCCTTAAGCAGCCCTACCCACCTGTGTTCCCTCTAATGTCCTATACGTAGGCCTTTGAATTTGTACCATATTTGCACTGTCATGAACTGGTTGCTTCAGAACTACCTTGTAGAGAAACCTAAGGCCCAGAAGCTTGAAATACCAAAGCTGGCAACTGATTACAAAGGCTAGAAATTTCCTCCGCGGGTACCCAATATTTACATTAATACTTTCAAATACATTCAATAGCTGGAATGACAGCAGCCATATTTCCATGCTAGTATGGTTGTTACAATTTGTCCTCCTGCTGGTAAAAGCACATATTGCACTCGCTGGGTCTTTTTCATGCACACGTGCCATCACACACAGGCAGATGATGTGCTTTCAAGCCATCCACAGATGGTTTCCCCATGAGGGTTTACTTTGCCATTTAGATCTCCTGTTTCACAGCCTCCTCTCGGTGTTGCAGTCCCTATTTTCTGTAATTAACTTCTGTTCCTCCTCCCATTTTTTTTGCAAACACTTTTCACACTGATGCTTAGAGTCAACCATCTCCCCAAAGCACTGTGATATTTAGCAGCATCCGGAAAAAATGTGGTTAGAGAATTGGGACACTTAAAGGAGACACTGCTCTCGTAAGTGTGCATTCACATTTTTGAATAGATATTCAGAGGGTGGGAATGTAGATGAAGGAGAAGCTATGAAAGGGCTTATTACTAATTAACTGTATCTATTTCTCACCCTTTTAAACTGCTTTTTGTTTATCATTTCAGCTGGTAGGGTAATACACTAAATTAAAGCTGCAGAACACAATTATAATTAAGATTTAAAAAGCCAATTGCCTGTTAGTAAACTACCAATTGATAATAATGTAAGGGATATTTATAGTTCTTTGCTAACTATGCCACAGATTTTCATCAATAACATACTTGCTGATCTTCAAACATTTTATTCAGTAGCCTTTTATTTACTATTGAAGGTAAGATTACTCTTCTCAAGCCATCCTTTCTAAAAGTATCTCGCTTTCATCTTGTTTGCAGAGTTCAGCAAACACAGATGCTTCAGTCCTTTCCTCTCCTATGAAATAGTGATAATAGTATATAATTACTTACATCAGACCATGCAGAAAACCTTGCCATAAAGAACAAACTATACATAGTTCAGCACTCATAACATCTTGCATTTCTACAGCTCCTTCTTTATCAGTCATCTCACGTATTCTGTAGAGGAGAAACCAAACCACCTTACCCAGGAGAGGAATCATCCACCTCTGGGCATATCCTGAAACTTAGGGAACTAGTTTTCATTCCTTTCATAGGGAGGTGGAGCAAGACATATTTAAAGAGTTTAAAAAATAAATTACTGAAGTGATAGATTTTGTTTTGTGTTTGATGTGTGTTACTGGGGGATTAATAATTAACCTTTATAATATCTTTTAATTATTATAAGACATCTGCATAACTGTCATTTCAGCTGTGTGATGATGTGTAAATAATTGGGATGTGACTTTTTTGTGTGATGATGTGTAAATAATTGGGATGTGACTTTTTTGTGACATGTTTCTTGCGTCACATGTTTACTAAAGTTTGAGTGGTCTCATAGTACTAATTACTGGAGTCATTATGAGACACTGCATATTATCCCATCATGCGTACAGCAATAAGAGAACCAGCTTAGGCACAGGCAACTGTCTGCCACCCACTGCTTAGGCACTGGAGGGGCAATTGATGAAGCATGAGGGTGTCTCATCTCTTATTGTGCTATGAATGCTCTTGAACCGTGAGCACCAACAACTGCCAAGTGTATGAGCACCTGCATGATTGAGAAGAAATATGGCATATACCAAGTACCGAGGACAGTGATGGAAAGTTACATGGTGGGGTAATGTAGGTTAAATTGAGGCAAATAGCCACGTTGGAAATTACAGCCTGTGTTGTGCCTGTAGCTACTGCCACAAGTAAGGGTCTTGGAGAATAGAGCACACTATCTCGTCAAAAAAGCCTGGGAGATCCTTTACAAAAATACAGCTTTTTGTGAATCTGAGCATTTCCTTAGTGGGAGAATAATGGTTAAAAATTAATTCCTGCCCATTCCTCAGTCCTCCTTGACAGCAGGGTCTGGGCAAGGGAGAGACAGAAAGAAATCAAGCTTACTATGTCCTGTACGTGTGGGAAGAAGGTCAGCGAACTTATCTGAGAAGATATTCCCAAACCTGAAGCAGGGCTGCAACTTCTCCCAGCCACAATTGGCTCTCATTTAGCTTGTTCTTCGAAGACACATACCTTACAGCTCAAGCTGGAAAAGCACAGAAGAGCTTTAAAAAAAAGGGGGGAAATAATAGTGCAAAGACAGATGGGCAGGTTGAAAAGAGGGCTTTGGACACAAGCAGGAACCAGCGCTGTCACCACAGTAGAAGGGACTGCAGTGTGAGAGCATGAGGGCACCAGAAAGCTTGCCAGCAGCCTAAGGTAGCACAGGTTTCCCCTGCATCTCTTCTCTTTTGAGCTAGATGATGCCATCCTTCCTATAGGCTGGCTGACTGCAGGGTGAATCCAGGTGACAACTATGAAAGCAATTTCTGCTTCCTATGCCGCCTATCATGAATTTTGTTATGGGTGGGTAAGTGAACTCTCTCACCCCAGGACTGGCCAGATAACTATATGGTCATTACTAACCACATTACTGAAGAGTAAATATGCAGTTATTTTTATCCATAAAATCAGCTCTTTCAACCCTAAGACTAATTCCACATTATTATGCAGCAGTGTGTAATTACTATAAGACAGCTTCTACCCTCGAAGAAGCAGGCACGATTCCAAACGAAATCTTTCAGGGTTTTAAGTAAGCCATGCAATCTGATGGCAGGATTTATCCTCTACCCAATAAAAATTATAAAACTGTAACTAGAAAATAGGTAATCATAAGACCCTATTACCAGGCATAAGCACTAACAATTCCTTTCCGATTCAGATTTGGAACACAAACCACTTTTTTTTGCTGTAACATTTAACTACATTTAACATTCCCATCACAGAGTACTGATCACTTTAGGTGTGACTGCTGAGAGGAGGCACTGCAAAGTCTCTCTGGACGTAGATATTAGGTAAAACATAAGAGGAAAGGTAGCTATGCCATAACCACCGATGTTCCTTGATACTCTTTTCATTTCTTGCAGGTACTGTTGCGTGATTTACCATGGAAAAATTGCTCTGCAGCATCCTTGTGTTTGGAATGGCTGTCATGGTCAACGCTTGTCCCAAATATTGTGTCTGTCAGAACCTGTCTGAGTCTCTGGGGACTCTGTGTCCCTCCAAGGGTCTCCTATTTGTACCTCTAGACATAGATCGAAGGACGGTTGAACTCCGACTTGGGGGCAACTTTATTATTAATATCACCCGACAGGATTTTGCCAATATGTCTGGACTTGTTGACCTTACGTTGTCCAGAAACACCATCAGTTACATACAGCCCTACTCTTTCACTGATTTGGAAAGCCTTCGTTCTTTACATCTGGACAGCAACAGGCTGCCTGACATTGGAGAGGATATTTTGAGAGGCTTAATTAACCTTCAGCATTTGATTTTAAACAACAACCAGCTAAGCAGCATCTCTGATGAAGCCTTTGAGGATTTTTTGCTGACATTGGAAGACTTAGACCTCTCCTACAATAACCTCCGAAGTATTCCCTGGGAATCTATAAGGAAGATGATAAACTTGCACCAGCTCAGTTTGGATCATAACCTGATAGATTATATTACAGAGGGGACGTTTGCAGATCTTCAGAAATTGGCCAGATTGGATCTAACATCCAACAGACTTCAGAAGCTTCCCCCTGACCCTATATTTGCCAGATCACAAGTAATTCCATTAACTGTTACCCCATTTTCTCCACCATTGTCTCTCAGCTTTGGGGGCAACCCACTACATTGCAACTGTGAGCTACTGTGGCTAAGGCGACTTGACAGAGATGATGATATGGAAACTTGTGCTTCTCCTCCAGGTCTAAAGGGAAGGTATTTCTGGTATGTACGGGAGGAAGAATTTGTTTGTGAGCCTCCTCTGATTACACAACATACTCATAAGTTGCTGGTTTTAGAAGGGCAAACTGCTACACTGAAATGCAAAGCCATTGGGGATCCCACCCCCATCATTCATTGGGTGGCCCCTGATGACCGCCTCATTGGGAACTCTTCGAGGACAGCTGTCTATGACAATGGCACCTTAGATATCCTCATCACCACCTCCAAGGATTATGGGACTTTCACATGCATAGCAGCCAATGCTGCTGGAGAGTCCACCGCAACGATTGAGCTCTCTATTGTTCAGCTCCCCCATCTCAGTAATGGCACAGGCCGAGCAGCGCCACCAAAATCCAGGCTCTCAGACATCACCAGCTCCAGCAAGTCTAATCGTGGAGAAACAAAAGGCCCACCAGAAAGGGCTGTCTTGGTGTCAGATGTGACCACTACCTCAGCTTTGGTCAAGTGGACGGTGAGCAAGTCAGCCCCCCGGGTAAAAATGTATCAACTGCAGTATAATTGCTCAGATGATGAAGTCCTGATCTACAGGTAAATGCACTTGCTGTTCTGTCTTCTGATGGTGGTAAGGGGAGGAAAGCAGGATATGAATTCTTTTACTCTTAGGTTACTGATTTGGCTTTGAACCGAGGCAGCACTCACGTCACTGCCACTTGTAGGGTTAGCATTGTGTTTGTCAGTTTATCTGTTGCCTATTAATCACTTTTATAAGTCATACATTACAAATCTCTATAGTATTCATTCTCTAACAACAGCTGTTTTCAGTAAAATTTCCAATTTAGGAAAAAGTACTACTGCATTTGGTAGGCTCCTTTCTAGGCTTATCAAAGAAAGAAATATTTGACAGACTAGAAATCAGAAGTTTCCCGTTCCACCTCCTGTAGGTGGGATTGAAACATACTACTGAGAGAGGAAGCAATGTGGGAGGAAGTTTGTGCTGTCTACCCATAACGCAGGCTCTAATTATCCTATGATTCAAGATTCAGGGTTGCTAGCAAGAGATTTTTCACCTATATGAAAAAGCTCATTTCTTACTTCACTAATATCTGTTTTACACAACTGTAATGGCTGACAACTTTGGAGTATTTAATGTTTTATAGCATACTAAATGCAAGAAGAGATAGAGATAATTTCAAAAGAAAGCCTTGAATGTTCATTATGCTCCTCCAGTTCTACAACTCCTCTGACTTTTAATGATGTAAATCAAGAGTCACTCTTGCAGTGAAACTAACTGTGAAAAAGAAAGAAGCAATAAATGTTAGGGATCAAAAATGGTTAGGAAACTGCTTAACAGCACAGGAAAACAGTGTTACCACTTTTTGCTTCTGTCTTGGAAGAATGATTGACGTAGTATATTAATGATAATGATGAATACCTAGAAACCACCCTTTCCTGCCTTTGTATTGCAGAGGCAGCACTATCAGATGCTCTGAGCTGCAGTCCAGCTTTGGGTATATGTAAGCTACCAGCAGAAGTCAGAATTTCAGGGCAAAGTAGAACCAAACACATAAACTCCTATAGCTTTACAAGCATCCTGAAGCCAGTGGAGAAAAACTGGATGTGGCAGAGGAATGATGGAATTTGCGTTTTAAATCTAATTTGAGAACAAACTCTGACCAAAACATAGTCAAAGCTAGTGTTTTCCTCGGTAGGCTTGGGGTTATTTTCTGCTGGCCTGCAGACTACTCCTCCTGCAGTGAAAGCTGAGGCACCAGTCAAGTCACGGTATTCAGCCTCCAGATCAGACCTTGCTATTTTGTTCTTTACCATTGTGTAATTTTCTTCAACCCAAGAAAGTCAAAATGAGAGGTGGTAAATGTTCATGTGATATTTTTCACTCACCCTTCTCCTAAAATGAAATGTAACTTCAAATTTGTTTTCAGAACTGAATGTTTACTTGACATGGACAAAATTTTGTGTCAGAAATACTTTTCATTCAATTGGTTGTAGAACAGAAATAATAAAATTGTTTCTTTAGCTACTCCAAACTTAGTCACCCTTTGCCAAAAGTGAGAATGTTGACCAGGAAGTCCAAAGAATCTTTTTTTAAAAATTATATTTATACAAATATAGAAAAAAACTGAGGAAATTCAGTTCTGTTCAATTCCATTCCTCAATTATAAAAATATGTTGAAATAAATCAATTTGCAGGTGCAAATTATTTGCCTTGCTCTGCCTAATGTACTGTGGAACTGCTGTGTTAGCTTTGGGACTTGCAACTATGTGGAGTTAAGTAGAATGAAAGGCTAAGATAAAACTAAATAATGATAGAGTAATAGGAAGAGAATGAAAGAAAATATGCTAGTGTCAGTTTTTCCTGAGGCAAAGATTTTGGCAAAAGCTCAGCAGTATTCAAGATCTTGAGCCTCGTAGAAGTCTGAAAAAACACTCTGTATAGTCATATGACACAGTATAGTGAATTTTTCCTAGTGAACAGGAATATCTTTGCAACCAGAATGAGACATTAGTGGAGGTTGTCAGGTGCTGGAAGGGATGGGATGTGTTGATTTGCTGAGGAGGAGGATGGTTGGTGTAAATAAAACAAAGAAGTGAAGACATGCAATCTAGTAGCTCGAGGGGTGAGAATAAGGTGCTGTGGGGAGAAATGGGAGAAAGATGCTGTCTTGCCATTCTGGTGTGGAGGAACAAGTGGCAGTCAAGGTCAGGAACCCTAAGTTCTTATCCTGTCCCCAGTGCTGTATCTCAGTGAAGTTTTGGCCTTTTGTTGCTTTACTTGGTTGTGGCTCAGTTTTCCAGAAGCACAGTGAGGACACTGCTATTTCAATAAATTTCACATGGGGCCTTCTTGAGTGCTCATTGATGATGCATAGCTCTTTCATTCACAGCTCTCAAAAGCACTTCACCAAAGAAAACAAATTTTATTTCTCTACATTTTGCACTGGGGAAAAATGAAGTACAGAAAGATGAAGTGAATTGTCCATCGTCTGAGACTTAATCAGTGGCACTCATAATATCAAGACCAGCTCTCATGACTTTTGGCCAGGGAACCACTCAGTCCCTTAGAGTTAATTAGCTAAAGCTGTTTTGCTTTAATTGGTCAGATGCATGTCACTATGATGAGTGTGTAGAAAAACCTAAGGGAAAATGATTTCTACAGTGCTCTGCTCTATAAAATGCTGTGTATGTGCTAAACGGGATGTGATACTGCTTAGTTGCTAAAATGATGGGCTCTTAATATACATTTAGAAACATCAGTATGTCCAGACTGAGGCACAATGGCTGTGCTCAGCTTGAAGGAATCCTGGCTCTCTACTAAGAAATGTATGCACAAAAGACAAAACTTTGCTGCATTCTCTGATAAGAATTTTTCATGAACACTGTACTCACAGTGAAAGAGTGAAAGCAGTTCTTCCCTCCCCATTGATATTAACATCGCTTCTGATCATTACCCAGGACACCAGCCCCATTCCCACTTCCGTCCCAGCTGTGGTCTTCCACTTGCAGGAGCAGCAGATGGTACAAAGGGAACCGTGATGGGCTGCAATGGTCCCATGAAAATTCAAACGTGTGGGAGATATTGATAAGTGTTGTCTGTTGGGCCTCCTGATTTCACTGAGCTGAAATGGTATCACTGGATACACCAGTACCATCATAATGAGAATTAGCAGGAGGAGGACTGTTTGCTTCCCCCATCTGACCTTCCCTTCTATCTGTTGTCTCAGGGCCATTGCTGAAGCTAGCAGCACATTTTTATCTCTTTCAGTGGATTCAGGATGCATGTTTCTGATACTGATGTAATGAGCATGGTCCTGGATCAGCACTCTTTCCACATGGCTTCCTAGAGTGAAAAGGAGAAGCTAAATCGAAGGGAGTGATAGCTTGTGCGAATGTCTCAAAGAGACACCTTGGTCAATGTCAACTTGCAAAGACAATGTCTGCCCCTGACACTGCCACCAAATCAATAACCTGAGGCTGTTTAGGGGTGACATCCTATATTATCTTTTCCCCTTCATTGGCAGAAGAAAAAGTTCCCTCTTTAATGGAGCATGAACTTAACTCTTAGTGGTATCTCAGAGCTTCCTTTTTGCGCCTTGACCTGTGTTCAAATTGAAAAAGATCTCATAACAGGGGCCTGTGCTGGAGTTGTGTGTCACACACAGGTGAACACCATTGCATTACTGAATGATGCATTCTCCCAATGAGGTCTTTCTCTCTCTGACTTGACCTTGCACTGTTTTTAGTAATCATGCTGTCAAGATAATGATATTGTTTCACCTGGAACAGAACCAGGATTCCTCTCTTTCTAGGTAGAGTGAGAGATTGTTTTGCTTGTGGTTTGGGAGGGTGGAGTTTGACACTCTTTTCTTTTTTTTTTTTTCTTGTTTCATATTTTTTCCCCTTTTCTGATTTATGTTGCTTGTTCATTCCAACTTTTATTTCCTCTTTGCTCTCCTTAACTGTCCTATTCATCTTTGTGCTGTTCAAACCCTTGCTACCCTGGATGGAGAAAATGGAAATTGTTGATAATGTTATGAAGCCACATCATGGCCAGCATGTGCCACAGAGAGAAGATAATAGATTGCTATTTTTGTTCTTCTGTTTATACACACATGTTTATGAGAATAGGCCTTTTCCCTGAGAACTGCAAATAATTTTTTTAGCTACTGTCACATAACAAGGTCCCTTTCCTGGCACATGTAACCATGGTTGATGCTACTCCAATCCAGCAAACTGGATACACATGACACTGATGGGATGCACCTATGAGTGCTGAGGGATCTGCCTTGATGTCAGTATGAATAACAGCACTTGAGAAAGATACCTGAGGACTGGAGGAAAGTAAATATCACTCCTATCTTTAAAACAGGCAAGAAGGAGGACCCAGGGAACTACAAGGCAGTCAGCCTCACCTCAGTCCCTGGGAAGATGATGGAGAAATTAATCCTGGGAACCATTTCCAGGAACGTGATGGACAAGAGGTGACTGGGAGTCATCAGCATGGATTCACAAAGTCATGTTTGACAAAACCAAGAACCTTTTACTATGAGATAACTAGGTTGGTAGACAAGGTGAGAGCAGTAAATATCTACCTTTACTTCACAAAGGCTTTCAACTCTGTCTCGTAAGATCCTTGTAGAGAAGCTGATCAAGAATGGGCTGGATGAACAGTGAGATGGATTTAAAACTAGCCAAGCAGCTGAAGTAGGAGGGTTGTGATCGTTGGCATGAAGTCAAGTTGGAGACCAGTAACTAGTAGTATATCCCAAGAGTCAATAACAGTCTACAACCTGTTTATCATCCAATCCTATTTAATATCTTCATTAATGACCTGTATTATGGGGCAGAGTATACCCTCAGCAATTTTGCTGATGACACAAAACTGTAAGGAGTGGCTGATAGACCAGTGTCATGCTGTCATCCAGAGGGACCTTGTCAGGCTGGAGAAATGGACTGAGAGGAAGCCCATGATATTCAACAAAAGGAAATCCCAAGTCCTGCCCCCAAGGAGGAGCAACCCCATGCACCAGATACACTGGGGCCCCCTGGCTGTGAAGCAGCTTTGCAGAAAAGGATCTGGGTGTCCTGGTGGACACAAGATTGAACATGACCCAGTGACACACCCTTGCCATAATGCCTGGGCTGCCTTAGGAGGAGTGTAGCCAGCACGTTGGGGGAGCTGATCCTTCTCCTCTGCTGAGGGCTGGTGAGGCCGCACGTGAAGTACAGTGCATGAAGTACGTGAAGTGTCCAGTTCTGGCTCCTCAGTACAAGAAAGACATAGACATATTGGAGAGAGTCCAACAAAGAACCACTAAGATGATTAAGGAACTGGAGCACCTCACATAAGAGGAAAGGCTGAGACCTGTGACAGTTCAGCCTGGAAAAGAGAAAGCTCATGGGGGAATTCATCAATGTGTACAAATACCAGAAGAGAGGGTGTAAGAAGACAGAGTCAGGCTTTTTTCAGTGGTGCCCAGTGTCAGGACAAAAGGCACCATCTGAAGGTGCACAGGAGGTTCCATCTGAACATCAGGAAATACTTCTTTACTGTGATAGTGACTGAGCATTGGCACAGGTGGCCCAGAGAGGTGGTGGAGTCTCCACTCTTGGAGATATTAAGAAGCCGTCTGGACATGGTCCTTGGCAACTGGGTCTAGGTAGCCCCACTTGATCAGGGGGATTGGACAAGATGACCTCCAGAGGTTCCATCTAACCTCAACCTTTCTGTGATTCTGTAATCCTGAGTGCCACTCAGGTGGGCACTTACTTTGACACTGTAAGCTGATCACTGAAGAAAAGATATTTGCAACTGACCCTCTATAAAAGTACAACACAATTTGGAAAGGCCAGAGCCAAGTGAATTTTGGTATGCTTAGACGGTTACGTGGGTTCTAATGCAGCAACTTTTTCATTCTTTCATCCTTTCTCTGTAATATAAATCACCATTAAACATACACCAGTAAATGTGTATTGTACCCATCACTTTTAGCCAAAACCAGAAGTTTGTTACAAAATGCACAGTTTAAAATTACTTCTTATTTGAAGGAAAATCATGCAGGAAGAGTAACCAATGTCCAACAGAGAAAGGGATGGAAGAAGACCAGAGGTCTGCAAAGCAATGTCTGTCCTTTGACTCAGGGTTAAAGGAGCAAACACTAGGAAACTTGCTCTACCATAAAAATCCTACCTTCTCTTGGGAAAGTTAAAAGTACATTTTTGTCAGTGTAGATTCTCCTTTCAAAAGTGTTTTAGACATTTAAGAGCACCAGACTTATTATCAGTGCAACTTAGGCATTGTCATGCTTGATCCATTTTGAGTATGGGATTGAACTGAAATATAAAAATCTGAAAAATAGTATCTTTGGGGCTCAGTTTTCCACCTGTAACTTGGGTTGATAGCACTGCCTTGCCTCACAGGGATAAACACATTAGAATATGTTGTGGAACCAGGAGCCCGCATAAATGAATAGGGAGACTGTTGCTTTGAAGTCATTGTGTGGTCTACAGCAACAGGGATAGTAATGAATGATTAAGATGGAGCATTACATAACTGCAACACTTGAATTCAAGTAAGGCATCTGGGGACAGAGATTGTGTCTTTTTTATGTGCAGAGCACCCTACATGATGTGGGACCAAATCTCAGTTTTGGCCATCGGGCATTGGTGTAATATATAAATTCACCACTATTTCAAAAGATGAATAAATCTGCAAGTGTTTTGTAGAACTTCCCAGGTCATATTGAGCCTGCTGGCTGTGTTTTGAATTAAAGCAATGATGCAGCCACTTAAAAATGTGCATCTGAAGTGCAACACTGCCATTAGATTTATGAGAGATTTAGGTCTGTTATATTTTGTGGTATTTCTTAGTAAAAGTGATAAAAACAACTGTACAAATTAAGAATTACTGTAGCACTATAGTGTCCCTAGCTTATAAATCCAGCACTGGGAAAAAAATATTTTATATATCTCTGAAAGCTTGTTTTTTCCATATATATTTTATGTAGCAGGCAGTCTAAGCATTAAAATATGAATAAATAGCTCCACATCTCTAGCCTATTTAAACAATAGTGCCATGGATTTGATTACTTAAACAATATAACAATGATTTACATTTACACAGCTCCTTTCACTGCAAGTGCTGTACAGACTGGCTGAACAGAGATCCTGTCACTTCTCGGTTAAATATTAGCTGCAGTTTCGCAGTCAGGTGATAGTGCAACTCCATTTTATGAGCAAAAAATAACTTCAGCATTTGCACTTCTGGATACTTTAAGCTAGGTAAGAAGTAATTAACTGAGTTTGAATTTCCCACAGTACAGTGGGGTAAATACAACCATGCACTCTTCTAGTCAGTTACATGTCTATAAGAAAATGTTTTGTGACTAAGGTGCTGCAAACTTCAGAAGTATCTAAATTGTGTAAGGATGTGCTCTCAAACAGCAGTGCCAGACTGAATACCACGCATCAGAGGGGATGCCACTCTCTATATTGCTTACACTTCTTGCAATGAAAGCCTATTGTGTGGAGGTCTACCAGCTAAAGACTGAAAACAGAGGAAGCCCTGACCTGCTGCTGTTACGGCAAATAATCTCAACATTCTTATCCCATAGTAAAGCGTAATTACATTGTTTTCTCTCTGAGAAAAATTAAAAATACATAGTTCTGGTAATTTTAGAAACAGTAGAGGATCAATTTATTCTGAAAGGCCTGAATATCCATCCTTACTCATGATTTGGACAGTGGGTTCATACAGATCACAGAATCATAGAATGGTTTGGGTTGGAAGGGACCTTAAAGATTATCTAGTTCCAACACCCCTGCCATGGCCAGTGACACCTTCTCCTTGACCAGGTTACTCAAAGCCCCATGCAACCTGGCCTTGAGCACTTCCAGGGATAGGGCATCCACAGCTTCTCTGGGCAACCTGTTCCAGCATCTCACCACCCTCATAGTGAAGAATTTCTTCCTTGTATCTAATCTAAATCTCCCCTCTTTCAGTCTAAAACCATTACCCCTCGTCCTGTCACTACACTCCCTGATAAAGAGTCCCTCTTCATCTTTTCTATTGGCCCCCTTCAGGTACCAGAAGGCTGCTATAAGGTCTCCCTGAAGCATTCTCCAGGCCGAACAACTCCAATTCTCTTAGCCTATCTTCACAGGAGAGGTGCTCCAGCTCTCTGATGATCTTCATGGCCTTCCGCTGGACCCTTTCCAACAGGTCCATGTCCTTATATTGAGGGCCCCAGAGCTGGATGCAGTACTCCAGGTGGGGTCTCACCAGAGAAGAGTAGAAGGGGAGAATCACTCCCTTGACCACTGGCCTTGCTTCTTTTGATGCAGCCCAGGATGCAGTTGGCTTTCTAGGCTGTGAGCACACATTTCCAGCTCATGTTGAGGTTCTCATCAACTAACACCCCCAAGTCCTTCTCCTCAGGGCTGCTCTCAATCCATTCTCTGCCTAACCTGTATTTGTGCTTAGGATTGCCCTGACTCACATGCAGGACCTTGCACTTGCCCTAGTTGAACTTCATAAGGTTCGCACGGGCCCACCTCTCTAGCTTGTCCAGATCCATCTGGATGGCATCCCTTCCCTCCAGCATGTTAACCGTGCCACAGAGCTTGGTGTAGTCAGCAAACATGTTGAGGGCATGCTCAGATGAATACTTATGGGTAAATTCCTACCACTCTTCTACCTCTTTTTTCAGTTTTACCCATGTCTTCATCTTGGCTAGGCACTGGCCTTCTTCCATGGCTCACAGCTGGTACAAAAACCCCTCCTCACCCGCAACATGTGAACTGAGCTATTCTGGTTGCATTGTATGCAGGATACAAACCTTGATTGGGTCAAAGCATTTATATAATCAAACACTGAATAAAACAGCCATTCGGAGGAAGGACATCACATGCAGACATTAATCATCGTCTATTAATCATTTGTATTTGACAGGTTGAGACAGCAACTGTATAAAAATAAAAACATGAAGTCATAGTCCCAAAGAGAAACAAAATTTATATAAGCAGAGCTGAGGAAAGTCTGGCATGAACATTTGGTACTGCAGGTCATTTGAGACTGGTTTCCAGCAGTAGTGTACATTGACTTCTAGAGGACCCTTCAGCAGACTTGCTGAAAGGCATCAGACATAATGAAGAAGATGCTTCACAGAAGCATGCATTCTGGGATTAGGGGGTTTTATTTGCTTCTGCTGAAAAAATTTTCATCTTTTCATCATTTTCTTTTTATTTTGTCTCTCTTAATGGGAGAAGTAAAGGGACAAAGGGTATTTCAGGGTTGTTTTTTATTTGCTTGTTTTCTTGTGTTTGTTTTTTTCTTCTTTTTTTTCCCCTTAGCAATATGAGAAATCTTTGAAAAATAAGAAATAAAATGCAGTGAAAATTACAAAAAATATGTGCATTGTCAGATAGTGAAGTGAAAAACAGGAATATAAATTCTGAAATAAATATAAGTATAATAAAAATATAAAAATAAGCATGAATTAAAGAAAAGTAGATGTACATCTTAGTATTGTCACTAAAGTTATCCTAGATTGTTGCGACAAACTCTTATCCACCTGATGATTGCACAGAAATTAATGAGAAATCCCTTGGTCAGAGCCTGTCCAGTTAATCCTGAGCAGTGGCAGATCATGCAAACAACCACTACCCAGACCAATATTTTCTAGCTGGATAGCCACCACAGAAAGGCAAAATATGAAATGGCCACTCATCCCTACAGGAGATATGTCCCTTCATGTGAAAAGTATACGAGAGCATGTGAGAGGGCACTTGCTGCCCATGCCGCAGTGCCCCAGCAGAGCAGAGAAGGGCAAGCACAGAAGGGCAGCGCAGCATCTTTTGCTGGCTTGGAGGCATTCCCATTTACTTCAAAGTTTAACAACTGTCAAATAACATTTAGTGAGGTAGGTGGAGAGGTTGTATGCTCCAGCTCTACCCCTGAGCTCTGCCTAAGGAGCTGAATACAAAGGCAAAGAGCCTGATTCTCATCTTAGCCACTGTTGTGCTGCTGGGAAGTAATCTCGCCACAGCCAAGGGTGTTGCACAGGGTAAAAAGAAAATCAGAACTGTTTTTCAGCATAAGACAGCAGTACTTCCATTTTATCTCTGCTGCTAATTATTTATTTAGCTCATCAAAGTCTCAGCATTTTCACTTCAGGGGAATTTGGGATGAGCTAATGCTTGCCCATAACATCTGCCACATCCCCTCTCTTAGCTGCTCCGAACACAAATGCCAAGAGCTGTCCCCACCCATCATTGCAATAACAAGCTACACATCTGATGCCAAAATAAACCATTGAAAAAAGATTTTGATTAAGCTTCAGGTGAGTCACCATTTGATGTCTAAATGAAAAGTTTTAACATATTCAGATTCATACTACTCCTGAATATTAAGAAGCCAGCACACAGCTGCACAGTTACCACTATCTTTCCTATTTTGAATCTAGGACAGCCTTATAGAAGCTCATGTCTTGCTCTGTGAAAAAAACAAACAAAACAAAACAAAAACTTAGGCCATTTGCCGACTGCTTAACAGTAATAACCTCCCATGTAATTTGTAGTCATGCAAAGGAATAATAGCACTGACAGTTACAAATGTTAACTGAACAAATTATTGACTGAAGGTTTGTCTCAAAGGCCTCAGAAATGAGTAGCCACCATTGACTCTGATGGTTAGCCTGAAAGTCTTGCATTTTAGGGATTAGCATTATTTTCTAGAGAGGCAGATGGAGGAAGAAAGAGGTTAAATAGTTTGCTCAAGGTAATTCAGTAAGCCAGTGGAAGAATCACAGAATCACAGAATCATCACGGTTGGAAGGGACCCCTGAGATTATCAACCTCAAAAAAACCCCAAAAAACCCAACAAAAACCAAAAACCAAAACCAACAACAAAACAAAAACAACAAAACAAAAAACACAACACCGCACCGCATCACATCCACCCACAAACCAATAATCCCAGGCACTAGAGCATGCCCTGAAGAGCCATGTCTACACGTTTCTTAAATCCCTCCAGGGATGGTGACTCCACCACGTCCCTGGGCAGGCTGTTCCAGTGCCTGACCACTCTCTCAGGACAGTAATTCTTCCTAATATCTAATCTAACCCTCCCCTGCCGCAGCTTTAGACCATTTCCTCTGGTCCTGTCATTATTCCCTTGGGAGAAGAGGCCAACACCCACCTCTCTATAACATCCTTGAAGCAACTTGCCTGCAGAATCACAGCTGGAAGTAGTCCTGATTTAACTTTCAATGTGTCCCTAGTAAAGTCCTTCCTCACATTTAAAATCTGATAATTTCACTTCATAATATCACGATCTGGGGAGAAAGCAGAGCATCCTTGGTGTTGTTACTGTTGTTAGATATAGATTATAAATCTGTTTGACTTGGAAAAAGGCATCTCAGTAGCATCAAACTCAGATCAGGGCTTCACTATGAGCATGTACCTACCCAACAGAGGTGTGTTGTCTCCTTAAAGGAATCATGAAAACAATGAGACTTGATTCCCTCCATAGTTTATACATGTAATGCACATTTAAGCACCCAAGATGCTCCACTTGATGCCTGAGTTTTCACTTCTTCAGCTGGTGCCTGCAGCAGGTTCCCAACACTCCTTGTCTCTCTGGTGCTGATCCATTGAGTTTCAGGTGGTAACAGAGATCCACTCTAATCCCTTTCTCATTTCTGGGTCACAGCTACTGTCATCTGGATCCTTTTAGGAGACATGAAAAAAGTATCAGTGACCACAGAGTGTGACAACTACTCCTAGCTTTTCTAAATCTGTATCTGAGAACTTCCTCCCTCCCTTCACTTCACACTTCATTTTAACTGGACACCAGCAATCCAGGTAATTCCATACTACTAAGAAATCTCCTTCAACAGTGGTGACCCTCTAGTAAAAGCAGGGGCTGAAAACTGTCTGCTTCAAGGAGAGGATGGTTTATTTTTATCCATGGGTGTTTTGCAAGAGAGTTACAAATAAGAAAGGAAAGCTTAAAAGCATATCGTATTCCTAAAACATACCAAGTTCCTAAAATTTGCCTTCCCAGTTTGAGATCATTCTGTTTAACTTAGCTCCCACTTGCTCACGCGCAGCTCCAGGCTGTGGGTAGGTGAGACAGGGTGCCTTGACAGCTCCTGCCTCCCCAGCCATCTGACACCCTACCCCGTACAGCTCCCCTCTGAAGTCACAGGAAGCCTTTATACCTGTTTCCAAGTTGTCTTTCTTCTAGATTTTTTGGCAGGAGGTACTTGGAGGAGGGCACCCAATCCTCCTGCAGCAGGTTCCTAATAGTCTTTGTCTCTCCAGCATTGACCATTTGAGTCCTGACTGTGAGAATTGTTTTGGGCTTGGTGCAAGAAATTATGTTAATTTTTTGTGTAGGACTATTTTATCTCTCAAATACATGAGACAGGACAAGGAGGATGGCAGTAGGAGCATAACTCAAAGTTACAAACACAGCCAAAACTTGATGCCCTATTTCACTGCCATTGCTGCAAACTCACCTATCCAATTGCTTGGTCTGAATTTCCTTTTCCAGCCTCTCTCTTTCATACCAAGCTTTCTGCTTGTATGCTCAGGTTGTTTTCAGAAAAAGAATGTACTTTTTTGTACAATGATTGCACCAGTTAACCCTACCATATAATAGCAATGATACAGCTTTATTCCTTTAGAGAAATGACTTAAGACTCATCATTTGAAAAATATAGAACTGGAAAAGACATAGCACTGGAAAAATAAAAAAGAAGAATACATTAGACTAAAGAAATTATATAGTAAGTCTTTATTATATTTAGCTCCTACAAACCTGGTTATTTTGGATTTGCCTATTATAGGCAGATTTTCTGAGAAAAATATATGCACTCAGAATGAGCAAAAATCATTCTTTTCAGGTGATCCAGTACAAGGTGCATGCAACAATTGTTTCTCTTTTAAACCTATTTTAAGGCTTTAATTGAGATGTTGATGGTGAGTAGTCTATGTGTTAATGCTCTGGTCAGGGAAGAATCAAAGAGGAGGATTTCAGGCAAGCTGAGGAACTTAAAACTTGAGGCAGAAATCAGATTCATACCCCATGTAATTCTTTGAGTGTTGTAAGATTTCAATGAAGATTTGTACGACAAGTCATTTATCTTTTCTTTGTTCTTAAAAGAGCACAGTAGAAATGTTGATCAGATTTTCAATGGTAAAGAAAGAAAATGTGAGGTAATGGAGGTCTTTGAGAACATGATATGGGTTCTTTCATTGTCATATTACTCTTTTCCCCCAAGACGTGCCTTGTTTTACAGTCTAATATAAGGGCAGTACAGACATGTACCCTGTAATCCTTAATAATTCGTAAAAGGGCCAAACATAAAGGTAATCCAGTCCTAACTCAGGATAACAGGCTAGTATTGCAGTGTAAAGAAACCTTGAAACTATAATGCCATTGAGAAATGTCTATGTTTAAAATGAAATGTTCTGACTTTCATAGGAGAGAAAAAGCAGCCCAGCCAGCAGGCTGATCCGCCTGATCGTCACAGCCCTGCTGATGTCTCAGAGTCACAGCATGATCATATTAGGTCCCAGAGTATTTGACAAGAATCCCATAAAGTGATGCTGCCTACAAAGGAAACAGGAATTGGCTTCAGTGTTTGGCAGAGGGCTCTGTAGAGTGGAAGCAAAATCAGCTCTGTGCCATGGTAACAGAAAGGGCTACATTGGTGCCCAGCAAGAGAGAGACATACCGAGCCCGGCATCCTCTGATGGGAAAGAGCTTGTCCAGTAGGGGCTACAACTGCGCTTTAGGGTGGCCAAAAAATCCCTGTAGACAACAAAGTAAGCCTATACCATAACCCCCTTCTGTTCAGCTGCTTCTGGTTTACAGATTAGTTTATTTGCAGGGATGAACAGTTTGAGACAGCTAGCACTAGGTGTGAATTTGTGCTGAATTTACCAATCTGTCCTCCTTCCCCTTCCCCTTACATCACTTTGAATTTGCCTAGGTTTAGATTTTGTAATATATTTATTACCTCATAATTTACTTTATTTTGACAAGAAAACAAATAAAAGAGCTGTTTGCTCGACCCAAAACTTTTTTTTTTTTTTTCCCAAATTATCTATTTGTTCATTTAATCGGCTTGGATTGTGGAATTGGTTCTTATGTAGATATCCCAAACCGTGCTCTGAATTTTTCTCAGAATGGGGATTGCACAGGCTAGTAGCTGCCCGATAGACATATGGGCAGCTGACAGCATCAAGGCACCCCACCAGCAGCTCTGTCGTCTGGCAGATTGCCTCAGAGAGTCAGGCTTGATGAATCAGTCCTTCTGCCAGCGCTGGGAGGGTGGGGGATGTCTGCGCCTCTTCTGCAGAAGGCTGCTGCAGAATGAGAAACAGCAGTGATTGCTGAGCCCCACGCATTGTGCTGCAGAGTTGGGACAGCAATGTCCAAGTGAACTTGAATCTTGCTAATTTGAGTATGTAGAGGCAAAATTTCAGCATGACTACTCTGGGGTAAGGATGCATTACTAGTCTGGTACCTGCTCTTCTCTCTGCTGTATGCAGATATTCACAGCCTGGGAGTGCCATGGGGAGGAATTTGGTAGCTCTGCCAAGGCTTGGCACTGGGAGAGAGGAGGAGGAATTAAGGCATCTGGCTTGAAAACGGCCCATCTCTCTGTGCCTCTTCACTTTCCTCCCTAAAACAGAGACAGACATTCATGTAAGTTGAACAGGGCAGGGAGCCAAGGGAATCCCTGCTTCTCCCTTCCACCCCTTGATCCTTGCAGTCTCCTCCGGTTGCCATTTCAGTCAATGAAGTGATAGTGTCCTGATCTCTAAGCAAGCCAAAGGCGGAATGGCCACCATGGAAGGAGTTACATTCAGATGCTGGCTCCTCCTATCCAGAACCTCGTAGTGCCTAGGAGGGCTGCTATCACAGGCTGCTGACTGAGCAGAGGACATCAACGGCCCCATCTTCTCTGGGTGGTGTCAGACAAACTTCCTGCACCCTCAGTGGCACTAGCAAAGCTGCAATCTCTCTGCTGAAAAAGCAGTGCAGAATTATCTCTAATGGACACCTGGCACTGGTATGATTTGCTTAAGGAGATGAGCCACATCTCCCTATCAAAGCTATGTGTATGGCTAGTAGTTTAAATTCTGTTTTCTTTCTCTGGGGACACTAATGCTTTTTGTGAGGTGAAGGATTGTTTGCAGGGGGAAGGATGAAATGAACGCTGGGAGAAGCATTCATGCCTGTGAAAAGCGTTAACAAAAGCATGAAGGACTGCAACGGTCCCACTTCAGGTCTTAGTGCTGCATCTTTATACAACACCAGGTTGGAGCGGGATCAAGAGTTGACAAGACCTTATGCTATACAAACTATGACTAATGGAAGCATACGAGGTTTTGGCTGTCTGGTGTTTTTTTCCAACTAAAACATAATATTGTTGTTTGTTTCACCTTTTCTCTTTGCTTTGCCCATCCAGGCTCTCTCATGGTAGATAATTATATTGGCTGTAGTTTATGTAGTTTAATTAGCTAATTATGCCAGAGCTGTAGTGTTTTTCAGAGTAAATCTTTTTATTTAGCTGTTCTTAAGCAGATTCTATTTAGGTTTTCTTCTAGAATTTTCCTTGTTTTTCATTGTGTGGTAGCACAGGTGTTTATAACTGGTTTCACGGGGGTTTATGAATATGCTGGTTTATCCAAGTGGAGTGAAAGGAATAGCACTCTGGAGGGCAGAAGTGGCATACTCCTGGAAGCAGCACACTGATATATAACTTCCAGCAAAACTGAGTTGATATTTTGACTTTAGAGCAGAAAATAATAATAATGATATTCCTTTACTCCAGAAAAAGTGATTTTAACCTTTATATTAACACCTTTAAAGGACACATTTTACCTAGCAAGCATAAGGCTTTTTGAATTTGGCCTTTGCATATTCAGACAAACAAACAAAAAAAAAACAATTCCCTTTTTCTTAGCAGGCTTAGTTTGTCAGTATATAAATCTCAGAGAAGCAGGCAAGGACAGCTGCTTCTTGGCCTAATTAGCGCACATAGTGGTAAGGTTTATGTTGCCGTAATGTGGATTTCAGTGGTGTCTAACTCCAGCAAAGTCCTACAACTTCCCATCTGAATCCATATAACCGTGTAGTGGCGGCAGCCAATCACACTCCATCCCTTGCTATTTCATAGCTGTCCAGTTAGAGTCATTAGCTGTTGTTCAACTGTCAAAGATGGTATTGAGCAAAGTCTTAGTAAGACTTTTTGCTGTCTCACTGCTTTCACTGCATGTATGTGGGGTTCTGCTGTAGACGATTTCTTCTTTTTTCTTTCTTGACACCCCTTGGATGTGGCTAGTCACAGCAGCAAGGCCAGGGCTTTGACAAACCTTTTGGGAACCTGTATTTATTATGAACTTAGTCAGGATCATACTCTAGCTCAAGGTGGCCAAGCTGTGACCTTACAGCTGCATGGTGCTCAGAAGTTTCCAGCTTTCTTAGTCACGAGGACCCTCTTCCCAACAGTTTGCTGGTTCCCATATCTCCCTAGTTAAGACTGGATTAATGTGCTTGCTGAGCTTCAGGTCCGTCAGTTAGTCAAACTGTATATGTCTGCACTGGTTAAAACCTGTTTTCCTTCCCTCTTTATGTGATTTCAGTCCCAAAACTTTGTATGATTTTAGGGTAGCAAAGGGAGTACAGGAAAAGTCATACTAGTAGAATCCTTCTTCCTACTTAAGAGAAAGTCCCTGCAGACATGATCTGCAAGTGTTTTTCTGGCTTCTGCTCTTTTCCTCTCTTCTGCTTAACCCTGGTTAAGCTTATTGGTGACAGGAAGGCATATACTCGAAAGAGCTGCAGGATGCTTTTCAAATCAGTTAACATTTACTAGTTCCCAAACATGAGATGTTATCTTGGGGAAATTTTGAAGCTTTTACCTCAGTTTACCCGAAGCAAACCTTAATCTATGATATAGTGGGACAGAACCACAAAGTAATTGATTGCTCCTTACATTGAACAGGATTAGGTTTAAAAACAAATTAAAAAAAAAAAAGTTCCAAACTAGTTGGTCTCACAGTCATTGTAGCAGTGTGCAACATCTGTCTAGCACACCCTCCAACCACCTGCCTCTGCAATGGCTATGAGGAAGCAAACCATATATCAACTCAGTTTTATTTTCTAGCCCTGTTTAAAGTGGAATAAACCCTGGAATATCTGTCCCATGGGAAATTCCAATATTGCAACATCTGTTTCTGTCAAGAATTAGGCTGAAAATTCCCCATAACAGTTGCTTTGTTTGCTTATGGAAAGAAAACCCTAAAAGTATTTCATTTGGGAATGTGGAAATATTGCTATCAGTTTCTTTGCAGATATTACAGCTTTGGGAATGACATCCCCATCCCCACCATACATCATGCCCCTTGGGGAGTTATTCTCCTCCTGGAAGCAAATTCATCACATTCGCTTTGCTCTCTCCTCTCACCACAGAGGTCTTCCTTCCTTTCATGTCTTCCCTACTTCCAGCTCTTGCAGTGCCAAGGGGATGGTCGGGGTGTACAAGGAGAAGTGGTGGCTGCCTGTGGGGAAGTGGTGGAGGAGCAGAGCAAGGGCTGGAAGCAGAGGACCCTTCACAGACGCCAGGGAGAAGAAGAGCATTGTGGCTTCCTGTAGCTATAGCCTTCATTTTAATTTTCCTGACAAGAGACAAGAAACAACTGGATCTAGCACAAACCCCTATTTTAACACTAAAAGCCTATTAACATACCTATTTAAGCACTAAAATGTCATTTCTGAAATGAAATCCAACCAGCTTTGCCATCAGAATACCAAGGTTCTATTAGATGCATCTAATGTTAGTGCCTGTAAGAGCTTTGAACATGTAGTCTGAGAGATATCCAACTGATGCAAAATACTTGTGCATTTTACACAAGCTCTCTGAGGGAGGGGATGGTTTCACCTAAGTAATGAATCCCTCTGCCAGACAGAAACTGAATGGCTCTGCCTTATGCAGCTGCAGCTGCAGGAGCCAAAAAACTCTGGCTAAAGTTCGTGTCCTGGGAGCTATCACATTTTTCAGTGACTCCCTGACACTAGCAATAGATACCTCAGTTGTCCCATCTCAACTGCACCCTCCCTGCTACACTTTGCACTTCAGGGAAACAATAAGCCTCTCTTACATTTTCAGATGTTTTGCTCAATTTTGAGTGCATGATGTTTAGTCTTTTTCCTTGCAGTGACAGCATAACTTACCAGGTTTGCTGTTTATCTGCAGTGCTGTCTCTTACACGTTGTTTTAATGACAGTTCAAAAAGGCAAAGCTGCACAACATTTAGCTAAAGGCAGAGGAATGAAGATGAAAGATACAATATGAAAAGGGTGACATATGTGAATACATAAAAAGGTACATAAAGGCAGAGGGATCAGTTTCAGGGGAAAAAAAATTATCTTTCCTCTCCCCTTCCATTCCTAACTATGAATTACATGTAACTTTGCTTAGTGCATCCTTATTTCCTTTCATTTTGTTGCCCTACGGATTTTTCTACAAATCAAGAGCTGAGTAGAGCTAAGTCTCAACAGACCACTTGTCAGAACTGGATCCTCTTTTTCCACTTGTTATTTAATCCATGACCAGACCGAGATTTCTTCAGCTTTATTTTCAATTCAGAATTACCAGACTTGAGGTTTCATGAGACTTTTTATTAACTAGTGTAATTATGAGACCTATAGATTTTTACTTTTTTATGCAGAGATTTTTTGTTTGAATGTTTCTGCTAGATAAATCATTTGGGACTGTGTTTTATGATTTGACTGGCTGTTTATCCTTATGCTCTCTCTTCTCAGCCCACTATTTTGAGCTACCTTTTATGCTAACCAATATTTTATTCAGCACAGGTAGGTGAGTATATACTTAGGACGCAATTTTGCCAGTCAACATAGAATATTCCTGATACATGTATCTGTCATATACACAATGGCAACTACAGTTGAGATAATCAAAAGTGGGAACAACCTTCCATGAGGACTCAGAGATAAGAAATGCAATATTGCTTCCAAGGATGGGTTAACATACACAGTTCTCTAAAAATGCAGTATTTTCTTTATTCCAGCTCAGAGGTAACATGAGGTGCTTTCTTTTGCTGTAAAGAAGGCCAGGAATGGAAGCAGAACAGCCTTTTCTGTGGGTTCCAGTCCTATTTTGCATCCTCAGAAGCTATGGAAATTTCACTGCTGTTCAGTCAGATTTGGATAAGCACCAAAACTTTACAGAGACTGACTATTCAAAGAAAAATTCAAGCTTTTCTTAATTAGGCTATTGCAAATTCTAAATATCTATAGGTAGAACAACTCAGAAAATTTTATATCTTTTCCCCCAAAAATGAAAAGTGAAATTATACACCATGTAACAAAAACATGTAGGAAATAATATTCTATTCCATTAAAATTTTAAAAATCTTCATTGAAAAACAAGCAGTAAAAAAGAGCTTCCTGCGTTCTGCTTTTGAAAAGGGATAGCTGAAAAGGCTAATTTTTTTTTTCTTGAATCTGTGAACACAGTTATTAAAAATAAATAATGCAAATAAAACTACTTCATTTTATTTTATTTTTAAATAAACCACAGCTTCTGAGAACTACGGAAGACTTCTCAGTTATAAGTTCAGAAAAGCTCTGTTAAACTTCAAAGCAGAAGTTTATGGTGTGTAGCTGAGAGTTCCTACAGTTAGCATTTTAGCAACCTTACATGCCTTCTGTTTTGTTTATGAAAAAGTTGAGTGCAGCTGACAACCTACACAAACAGACTGCCTGGCTCCCCAGGAGGGGTTTCCGTACCACCTAGCTCTGGCATTTAGTTTAGACAGTGATTGCAGAGGCAGATCAAGGAGGGTTGCCCTTCCTCCTCTTTCCAGCTCCGGCGTGCAGTCAGAGCGGAGTGACAGCAGCTCTCCCTCTCCCTGGGGCTCACCTCTCAGGTGGACCGGTGAGCTGAACTCACTGCAGCCCAGGCAGCAGGGCTGGTCTCTCACGTTGCCAAGATGGGGCAAGACTCCATCTGTCTGTAGTGGTAGATTTTGAGCTCTGGCCAGCCAGGAAGGTGGAGCTTTTAATGTCTGAGCCGTTTGTAGATGATGTGCTAGTCTAAACATAATCCAGCTCTCTCCGATAGCTTAATTTATTCTACAGAGTTATCAGAAATAAAAACTTTCACTGGCTAAATCCAGCAGATATATCACTGCATGACGTGACTGATACACTACTCCCACAGACAGCCCTTTTGAAGGCTGGTTCGTGATGTTATTATACAGCAGCTTTTGGGATAAATTGTGTGCTTCAGAATGCACTTCCCAGCACAACTGCAAATGCAGTCACTATCACAGATGCAGATACTGTGGACAATAAGTGATGTCTGCCTGTCTGACATTTTCTTCCTGCAAAGCGAACAACAGTGAACAGAGTATAGAAAATGACAGTAACCAGCCTTAAATTACTTCTCTGATTTCTCCTATTGGTGATCTGGTTTTCCCCCTCTTGTGTTACATGCACATATTAATTTGAAAACTATAGCCTGACTTATGAAGAAACTCCTAGAGAGCTGGCAATTTTTTGTTGGCTTGGAAAGATTTACGCATTTATCTGTCCCAGGGATGTTCCATCATTCTCAAATGCTGAAGCTTTGAGTGAGTTATGACCCTGAGGAAAGGGAGATGCAGCTATTAATCATTGGCAGCAATGGGATAATCACCATGGGCATCACGTGCCATTGTCAGTAGATCATAGAACTGCTGTTGACCTTGAATGGAGAAAAGTAAAGGATAAAGCTCATCTTTATTTCATCTACACAACAAAAGTTTTGAAAATGGCTTGTCATGAAAGTATTAAAGGTCTGCTGCACAAAACCCTTGGGCTGAATGGTACTGGCTTCCCCCACAGACTTTTAGATGATCAAAGTGCTAGGAGAGGCATCTTAGAACTGAATAGTACTGTAGAAACTGTAACTAACACACTAAACTGAAAAGACACTGGGTTTATGTTCTTCTGTGTTCTTTCTGGTCCTGTGGCCTTCAGAAAAAGCTTCTAAATGTTTCGTGGTTTTTTCTAGGTTCCTTTCAATAGTGATAATAACACACAGGAGTACCTCACGGCCACAGGCACATTTCAAGTGGAAGTGGCTGGATACAAAACAAATGACCTATCTCTGGTCACTCCAGAACTGGCTTTAAATACCTGGGACTACCTTCTTTTTCCTTTTACATATGAAAAGTTATAGTCTTCTTTTATCCATGATGTCTTTGCATCCCCTTCAATTTCAACCTGTTGTCCGAGTCTTTTCCTATAAACAAACTCTGGATACTTGTTTCCATGTTTATCATGGCCTTGGGAAGATTGTTTGTGGACACCTGGGCTTTCTCAAGTCTATCTCTCAACCATTTTATGAGGAGCCATTGACTATTAAGCCAGTCATCTTGGTCAATAACAGACCATCAATCACCCATGACATTATTCTTCATATTCCAAATCTCCTCAGCCCCTGCACTCATCAAAGTATAGAAGCTCATGGCATCTTCTGACTCTTCCCAAAACAAAATTCCCAACTTCAATAATCCACAACGGCTTTAAATAGGCTGTCTTTGTCTCCATCTTGCCTCAAAGTCTGTTGTTTGTTTATTGGTTTGGGTTTATATGCAGATGTGTAAACTGCTCTTCATATTTCTCAGGCTGAAGTGAAGACCTATATATTCAAATTGGAAACAAGTTGTGACGTTTTAACCTTGAGGTATGAACCAGTAGGAGGAGGTGGAGTCACCAACTCCTAATCCCCTGAGAAATCCTTAAGACCTGTATGTCCAGTAAACCACTGTGCTGGGGCTGAGTGGAAGAGTCCCTGGATAAACTCCTCAGTCTATGCTGGACTCTGCTGTCCAGAAGGTCAGACTAGATGATCATGAGTATCTCTACTCCTCTTAACATTTGGGAAACAGCCACCTACAAAGGCAAGAATGTAAAAGCTGTAAAACTGTCAATCAAAGTCTTCTGGTAAAAGTCTGCAGGTTCAATAAAACTGAAAATCCCTACGTACACTAATGCTACAGTTGTATGCATTCAAATTTCAATTACCTTAACTTTTGGGAGTGTGAATACTCCTAACTTTAACTGGCAGTCATGTCACAGCAGTCATATGCTGAATGGATCTTCTTAGTCTGTATCAAAAATAGATACTACATGGCCTCGCCCTCCTTGAGAAGGGCTTTTTTAACTGACATGGTAGAATGCTGTCAAGCTTTTAGCCAGTTCTTGCCTCTAAGTACCAGCCCTCCCCTTACTGTTCTGAAAGTAAGGCTGATGGAAACAGCAAGTATTTATCATTTCAGAGACTCCTTGTCTAGAACTCTGGTAGGAAAGATCCTACCAAACCTTAAGCCATGTACACAGGGGCAGAAAGCATATGACAGGATCAAAGTCTCTCTTCATCATTGTTTATTCCCTGGGTGAGCTATAAAGCTATGATCTATTAAGTGTCTCCTGTCCTATTCCTCTGGAATCTTTTAAATGGATTTTGTCTCAACAAGATCCAGCTTGCAAGAAACATTTGTACTTGTAAGTAAACTGAGAAAAGTGTATTATGATACTTTGTGCTGGGCTGCAACTGAGAGGGAAAAACTTCTTTCATATTTGACTGTAGAAATGCTCTTTGCTAGCCAGTCCTTGGACAATTGAATCCAAGGATCTTTTGAGCACTACCTACACATATCTCTGCCTTTCAGCCTGCCTTCTGTGCTGTTGTGGAAGAGATTTGTTCTAGATCTGTCTTTTTGCATGTATTGTCTGGGATTGTTAGTGGTCACAGGACTCATTCATCAGTGTCTTCCTCTTTGCTGCTTCTGCTGGAGTTATTGATATGCCTGTGTCAAGGTGTCAAGGTCTCAGCTGCTGCAATGCCAGCAGGGCTGCAGCTGAGAGACTGCAGTATCAGGTTTCTCTTAAGAAATAATCACACTCAGTCTAGTGGCACAGGTTTGGCCAGCTTTAGCGAGCAAAAGGACAGCCTTGAAACACTTCTGCTAATACTGACTGAAGGAAGAGTTAAGGTATAGTGTGCTGGTGTCTGGGTGAACAGTCTCAGTACCAAAAAGGCTCCCTAGGACCACTGCGCACATCCCCATGACTCAACTCTGATTTAAACCAAGATAAAACCAGCTGATGCGTTTGCATTCTTTCTGTATCATCTTTTATGGCCATACTCTCCAATATACTTCACCTTTATCTGAGTCATTCTGCAGCCATGGTAAATTTTTCTTCCTGCCATCCTTAAAAGTGTGCACTCCTGACACCAGCCATCATCAAACTTGCAATTTCTGCTTAGGTAAGGGGTTTGTGTTTCAGCCAGATAGGTCTGCTTTTGTCATGCCTTTGTAAATTTCTGTGGGGGCAATTGTGGCAGCAATTACTCTACCAAGCCTTAAAACTATTTTAGCCAATTCACAGAAATATCAGAGGAGCCAACTGCACCTGCATAGGATTGTCCCTTTGCTTTCATCACGAGTCTCTCTGGGGAGGTTTGTAGGTTCTTGAGGGAGACAAACATTGTAATCTGAGGAAATTGCTTTGGTATAAAATATCATGCTAACATCTTCTTTCTCAAACTGAGAGCAGCATAGAAATTTGTAACTTTGAAAATTTGTCTTTTCATGTGATTACAGGTTGCTCTCTTCAGAGGCAAAAATTTGGGGCATAATGTCACTGAATACTCCAGAATCTGAATTTCATTCTTATGGGGAATAAATCTACATAAATCTAGGGTGATAAACCCAGAAAGGAGGATAACTTTTGCATATTTGGTTTTGTATCTTACATAACTAGTCTCTGACAATAGAGCAGATCCAAGTTTGCTGAGCAATACATAAAAGGCCAGTTGTAATGGGAGTGGGCTTTTCTCTCTCGAGGAATCATGGGAATGTTGGAAAGCAGTAGACAGAAAAATGCTGAACATGAGCAGTTTGAGAACAAAAAAAAGATGCTACCTCCTAAATCCTCTGTTGGGGAATGTGTGATAAGTGATCCATACAGACATACTCCTACAAGAGAACCCTTTTTTTAGGCTGTGCCATATGTTCAGGAGCAGCAATCACATTTGTTTTCGTGCTGGAGGGAGGGTGGAATGATTCTTTCCAGAGCAAGGTAAAAAAAAAATCCACAGAGTAGTGGATTCAGAAATATGTCTATGAATGTTCTGTGACACTTCAGCGAAAAAAGAGTCCAGTATCCACAGACAAACCCAGTGTGAGCATGAGGAAACAAGACACAGGTGAAACCTGTGGTTGGCCACTGTGTATTTACACTATGGAGTGAGAAATTGCCCTGGTGGTTACAAAAACATTTCCATCCATTCACCTTTTCTCTGGCACTGCAAAAAGGTGCCAGCATAGTTGTTATAAAGCAGCTAATTTTCCAAATCATAGTTATAAAGTTTGGTCGTGGCAGAATAAATTCTTTTCTACTGCTGAGGTGGTAAAACCAATTAGCACTCTTCAGTATTTCACTGACATTTAATCACTGTGAGTCAGCTATACCTTCATTAGGTGCATGGCTACATGAATTTAGGACACGACTATCTTTGACTTGTGGCTTATAGTCAGGCTAATGTGATAGAGAGAAACACATGTATTGTGGGGAATCATTTGGCTCTGTCTGTAGTTTCTGTTGGCTGAGACAAGTTAATTTTAATCTGCCTACAAGACACGTCAGATAGTAACTTATCCAAGTTATGTAAAAGGCAGCAGCTCATAGAAGTTTTCTGCAGTGGCACAGCTATCTCTACTTCATCGCGCTTTTCAATCACCAAATAATGATTTGTGTTACTGTCACAGTAAGGCCAGTATTTCCCAAGTCATATCTAGGAAAAAGATTCGCACTGAGCATGGTGGGATAGTACAAATGCACATCTACAAAGAGAGTGAGCATGTGATGAGGAAAGGACTACACCCTAAATGTCTCTTCTGAAAGAAATCCTGAATCTTAAACCGGATAAAAAGCCCTTGAGGTGCTTGGACACAGGATTTTTCTTACCTTTACGATCTGCTGGGAAAGGCATAAGAATGAAATGGGTGTGTTCTGCTTAAGATGTCTCCAGGGGCTGTGGAAACAAAGGCATCTCCCAAGCAGACTTTAAGGACAAAAGACATCTCCCAAGCAGACTTTAAGGACAAAAGACAGCTCTTGTTAGACCATTCCCATTTTTCTTCTTTTGTTACATCTTTTAGGAGAAAAGTGGGCATTCGTCTTACAGACACGTGGGTACAGGCCACATCCTCCCCTCTTGTTTAGTCAGAGTTGCTGTTCAGCAGGTTTGCAGCTTCATATCTTCTGCTAGTGACTCTCCCTCCTTCTGTAATTTTGGTGAGGCAGAGAAATAAGGAAGGAAAATATGCTTTTGTGTATATATATATATAAAATCCCTTCTCTCCAAAGCTGGCTGACTTCCCCAGCAAGAAAGTAGGAATGGAGATCTCATCAGCCAAGATGCTTGAGTCTAGCTCTCATTCTTCCTCAAGCAACGAGATACTGTGCCTTCTTGAAATCCTACCACAGAATGATAGCAGTGCCTACCCAAATTCCACATGTCACGTGGACAGCACTGTCTTGTTGCAACTTAGAAAGGGAACTCAATCGTCATTTAGGGAAGGAAGCTCAGAGCCCAGCAGCTGTGTATCAAGTGGTGCAGAGGTGAGTTTAGGACTCCTCCCAGCCCGTCTCACAGCAGAGAAGCCAAAATCAATGGTTCTGCTAGTGGACCACAGCTTTTCAGGACTTTTTAAGGGACTAAATTTCTTATTTGCTTTATTGTCTTGCTCATACACCCTGACCTGCACCTTCAATACTTCTGAGGTGATCATTTATTGAGAAAAGAAGGGTACATGCTTTACTGAGATTTTGTTCTTTCTTAACTGCAGATATAAAGAACTCTCCCAGCCCATAGAGAGGTTAAGGAGGGACATGCTTAAGTTTCCTCTGAAGGATTATATTGTCTGTTAGAAATGTTGAGTCGAAAGCTTTTATTGATAATGCTCGTCATAAATATATGTATGGCAAAACAGAGTCATAGAACCAACATACTCTAGAATGCAGTGCTGGCTGCACTCTGCAAGAAGCCTGGAACCTTAAGTGTAATGGTTTTTTAGAGTATTTATTTTACCCTCCTTTCTAGGAATGATTGAGTCTGGCTTTTTACTTCTTAGTCTTTTCGGAGGGGTCACACTGAGGTTTTGATGCTGCTTGATATTATGAATCAATGTTCAGCTCATCTTTCTTGTTCCTAAATATTAACAAACAATTAACAAACTTCTACCACTGCTCATTTTGACAGCACGAGGACAGCATTGCCCTGTCTGATAGTAGAAGTGACAAATTAATCTGTATTCTCCAAGCAGGCAGAAATTGTAGGTTTAGTATCATTGTGTATTGATTTGCATTTTATTCCATGCTCTCATTTTTCAGCTCTCAGGGTCATTTTTGCATGTCCTACTTACTTATTGTATCTGGAGTTACAGCAGGAAAGTTCAGAGAAATTTTTACAGAGTGAAGAAGAGAGAGTTTCACAGGCTTTACACTTGAAACTGCAGAGCAGAGCAATCTGCCCATCTCTTCATTACTCACTGCTTTGAAAGTTTTTTGAGCAAAGATAAAGAAAAATCCATTCGTTCATTTCACTTTCAACAATATAGGGTGCTCTTACACATATGATTCCACAGTATTTATAGACTTTTTCAATGAAATTATTCACAAGCTGTTTTCTCTTACCTGTCATGACCTCATATGGATGCCTATAACTTGTAGAAGCTTTTGTTCTACTGGTGGACAATGAAATATCCATGACTGCAAAAACCTTCAGTTATGATGACTAATAATTAAGCATGGTAAAGAAGTAACAAACCTAGCAGATCTGGATGTAGCTGTATCAACAGACTGATGGCATACCTAGCATATGTTGTAGCTGGTTTCCATGTAAAGGCTTCTTAACTTGCTGATCAGCTGCTCATTGCCTGAGTATATTTAATCCTAAAACCATATTCATCAAAACTGCATTAACTTAAGCTATAAGTGGGTAAATCTCAGAAGCCAGGTAAAACTTTAATCAATGGGAGAAGTTGAAACATGAGAAGACATTCTAATCTCTTCTTAATGTTACACCATGGAACCTAAACAAATCAGTTGCTGTTCTCTGAAATAAAAGGCAGCCACGAAATTTGAGCTGTCTTAGGTTTCTAAACTCATTTAATAGTTAACCTTGCTTAAAATTAGGATTTAATTCAATTCCAAGTACTTCCAAACCTTCTGTGAGTAAGTAACATGAGGAGTGCCAAATATGTATTTGCAAAGTATGTGGCTAGTACCTGGAAGAAGAAAATCCAATAAATACTGCTCATGCTTTCCTCTTTGCAATGTATTCACTATTGCAATGCACAGCCTGGAATTCTAGAATTCTTACATTCAGTTTTTGGGTTATGCCATTAGCTTGTCAGGTGACTCGATTTCCTTCAGTTTTCTGGGTCTCATTTGTAACATGTAAGTAGCTAGTAGACTACTTTTTAGTACACTTTGGTCACGTACTAGAAATCTGTGACAGTTACCTGAGATCCTTTAGCAGAGAAACATATTTCTAGGTGATAATATTATGCTACCATTGGAATCTATCATTGATTTCTCCTTTTCTTCCTCCGGCAGTCATTGTAATTAAAAATTGGTTTTTTTACTGGATGGATTTTACTTTCCTTTTCAGTAATGTATTTGTCACTCTTCACACAGTATGGTTTCAGTCCAGGCTCAGCTTTGAAAGAAGCAGGGTGTCTCTGGTTGCTGAGAAATGCTTTTATCTAATTTTGGTATCACAAACTGAAAGGATGTAACTGTTCTGGCCTTTTGTAGAGCATTCCAAAATTCAACGTCTCCATGTCTTTCTAGCCTATCTAGTTCTAGCCTTCCTTTTCCTTTGCTTTATATGCAATGCCCAGAAAGTGGTAAAATGTCAAACCACTGCTTTAGGAAATGCCTTTATTACATATCTATGCTGCTTTTTTTTCCCCCTTACTTCCACCCCAGCCTCTCCTCCCTAGGAGACAATGTTTTTCACCATTGGTGATTTTTGCACCCCATGTTCTCATTCTGAAATTGAAAAAACTATTTTTCCCCAATGTTATTGCAAAAGTCACCCTGGATCATCTTGGTTCTCTTTACCTTGTGCATTGTAATGCATGCTTCACAGAGGTTTTTATTGCAAAAGAGTTTCTCCCTCTTCTAACCCAGAAACTAAAAGCCTGATGTTTGATATTAGAAGTTCATTTTTCAGACTTTCTCATATTGTTTTTTTCACTAAGTTTTCTTAATTTACAAGAAGTAAGCAAAAAAGTAGTAAAAGAATTAAAAGATATATCCCATGTTTGCTGAGAGGCTATAGGGTTGAGTCCTCAATCTCACAGTTTTCCTGTTTGCTTTTCAACCTGCCTGTGATGGTAAAAATCTCTCAAAATAAACACCTTTTCATGTTTCTAAATCATGGCTATGTTCTTCTTTGGACATAGGTATACTCTGGGTGTGTCTTTGGTGAGTTGATATTTCTTTAGCTCATTTTTGGAGAATTGGTAAATGCAGTACTCCCTTCCTCTCCACTGGGAATTAAACTCATTCTTTCAACTTCACAATGAGAGACATGCTTGAAATACTGGTAGATAACCATCCCTGATCTCTTGAGACTATCCACAAGTTCAATCACTGAGGTGGGGAACACTTATATGATATATGATTAAACTTTTTAATAACGCATACATTGTTTCTTAAACTGATGTTGAAAAACTTTTTTATGAAAACGGATATATCAGTGTATACAGTTTCTGTGGGCAGTAAGACCTCCAACTCACTCGATGACTCTTTCTTTTGTTTGGGATAGTTAGAATAGTCCTGTCAGCTATTAGCTGGCACCACACTTCTCCCACCAGTGCACAAAGGTTTTGTAACAGAAAAGCCTGAAACAGCACACTGGGGTTTGCTTTGACCAGTCAATGACAAAACACAGCCAAACATAACTTCAAGCAATGCCTGGAGGTTTTGTCATTCCAGCACAACCTTCCGAAGACAAAATTAGCCTGTGTGACAGGACACAGAGTTTCTGCAGGACATAAGAGTTGCAACCTAGTGTAATAACGATGCATAGTAAGCATGAATGAAATTGCTTGTAAGTCACCAAAGATCTTCCTCTTCAGTTCACAGAAGAAGGGGATGGGCAGCTGTCAACCACTATAGGATGCCAGTCAGCTCTCTTTGATCCTATCGTTATAATTTGCACAGATTTCACTGCCTGGAAATAAGTGGAAAGCTCCACTTGTAACACTCAGGGAAAGATAGCATATAGCTGAACTTCACAGCTGTGTTCTGCCAGAAAAAAGCAGAATCCCTTTTACTTAGTAATTACTTCTAATATTGCTTCTTTTCTGGGAACCTCTGTTGGTATGATGACCTTTTCTAGTGTAGCTGTCCAACTCTGCATAAAAATTTCAAAATTACTTGAGTCAGAATAAGCATGACACTTTGGCCAAGTGGATGGACCATTTACCTATAAAAACCTAGGAAAAGTGTCTCTGGTCCCATGCTCTGCTTGATGACAACACAGCCTGCCATGGACAACATTTGTCTCTTCCCATTTTTAGAAAAGGGGTAGTTATAATGTGTTGTTGTGACTATCAATGGAATAATTTACTAACTTTAGATATTTTTTGATTAATCTCAAATTTACTGCCTGGCTTTCTGAAACATTTCTGTGAATTATGATAGCTTTCTAACTCTACATTAATATGATACAGAGTGAATTTATTAGTATGGTTATGTATTGTTTCCATAAACACTCAGCTTCACATTTGCTAACAGAAATATTGTGTGGGCTTTCAATTACTCTGCTGATGAATTTAAATATGTTTTAGTTGGATTTGAACTAGTGTGAGGACTTTTTTTCTGAGGCAGTTAGTATCTTGGATATTTTGAGTTAAAAGGTGTTCTATGTGTAGCTGAATAGCTTGGGTGTGACCGGATTTATCTCTTGTGCTGTCAAATGTTCCTAGGGTATGTCTGCATTCCTCTTAAAGATAAAATGTAATGATCAGGGCACTAAATGTGTGCTGCTGTCATGCCCACATGAGAGAAATTACAGCATAGATCAGGGAGCTTGGAAGTCTAATTTTGTGTTGTCATACCACCATCAACCAAAACAAGGTTGTCCCAGTGCAGTAGCTCGCAGCTGGATAGCTGAACTGAGCACCTTCATTGATTCAAGGAATGATGGGATGGTTCTGGAGGTCTTCATTCATCCAGAAGTGCCTCATCACTTCTGCGTGCCCGTGACTCCCTATTGTTTGCAAGAATCTGTTTGGGAATAATACAGAGAGGCGCATTTCCTTTTAGAGCAATGGCTGACGGAGGGGAGCAGAATACCTTGTGCTGTCTACCACGGTTCCTCTTTCTCAGCCTTGTGCAGTAATGTCCCCTAGAAGCCTACACTTGTTCTGTCACCTGCTGAATGACTTCAATGCATCCCCAGGGTACACTGTTCAGCAGCCTATCAGATATCACCAGAAATTTATATTCTCTGAGCTAATAGTTTAATGTTTGCTTGGGTTTTTCCCTTCCTTTCCGCTGTAGCAGAGGGGATACATTCATTATCAGCATCTCCCTGGTTCACATCTTGTGACAGACATATCAATTGCTTTTGGCTCTGTTTTCTCTTCCTCACCTCCCACCCCACTTTTCCAAATGAGCAGAAAAGAGCATAAGCAAATTAGGAAATAATAATGAAATGATATGTACTATGTGTTGCATTTGACAAGACAGATTCTCTGAAGGGCAGCTGGATGCACGAGTGATGAGGAGACAAGATTCAGAAAAGCAGGAAGGGATTTGTGCTTAATAATAAATGTTCCATCTGAAGGCAAAATTATGATTGTATGCCATAAAACCCCCAAAACCTAATAAAGTAAAAAATGCAGGAAATAATTCATGTTTGGTTGAGTTAGTGTTTACTGAACAAGTCTGGCCACCTCCTGGTATTATCTGACATATCCTTATGTTGACATGACTGACAGAGGAATTACAATTGCTAATACTAACAACTATTTTTTTTCCCCTGGACACCAGAAATATAACTGTCATTTTTTCTAGATGCAGGTTACAGTAGGTCTCTGTCTTTCTCAGATTCTTAGACTAAAAAATCTTGAATCAGGCACCAAAAGGCTGTCAGATCCCACATAGTAATATACTTGGTACTTTGTACTTTGATTCTTGAGGCTTTAGGATGATCTGAAGATATATATTCAAGAGCTGCTTTTGAAAATTGAAGGGTCAGAAATTAATCTCCATTGTTAGCTTACTTAACTTTTAATGATGCTTTAGATTCTACTTTCATTCCATGACTGCAGAATCTGGGGCTTTCTGGGATAAAACCACAGCAAAAAATGACAACAATATACTCCATGAAACTTTCAAGGAAATTGCAGAAGTTGGCAGCAAAGAAGAATGTCAACTGCGCAGTCCACATTTGTCAATTACTTGTTCTTGCTCCCAGGCAATACATCATGTGTGACATTTTCACTGCAATTTAGATCCTTCTAGTCTTCCTCTGATCTTTTTTTGCCCTTTTCTCCAGCCTTCTTAATATCTGTCCACCATCTGATCTCTTTCCACTGCCTTGATTCACTTAGCTATCTTTGTAATTGTCTTGTTTTTGCTGAAAGATCTTGATCTACGTTTGATTGCACCCAACCATCTATTGAGCTGTTTTTGTGATCTTGGTCCCCGCTCAGTGGCCACCTGGACTTCTTCCATCATTTTGATGGTAGCCTGATAGTGCCCTGCCAATGGCTGCTGTGAACCTGTTTGCCTTTCTATCATTTTTTTGCTGCTCTGACACTGCCACAGCCACCAATGCTCATTATCCTCTTTTCTTCCTGCATTCTCTCTCACTTCAACGTTCTCTTCCTCCTTCTTTCCTTACTTGTACTCAATGAAATAACACCTTATTACTGTCTCTGCCCAGTAAGAAGCAAGATCTGTGTGCTACTGAGCTAAGTCCACCAGGCTTTAAAGGATACTTGATATGGTCTTTCTTCAGGCAATGAACTCCATCCTCTGATTACTGGCTCTTTAGCCAGTATTTCTCCAGTATGTCACTATTGCTACTTTCCCTCTCCACTTTGCCTACCATACTACATTAATCCCACTGGGACTGAAGGTGGACATTCTGCCTGAAAAGTAGGAATCCACATCTTTTTTTTTTTTTCAGAATTAGTTTTGAAACTGAAACAAAAAGGAAAAGAACACAGAGATTTTAAAACAGAGGACAAACTTATTGATTAAATAAATGAACATTTTTGGTTTGAGATTTCAACTGAAAAATGAAAAATGGTCAGATTCCAATGTTAACCTTTTCTGGATCAATTTCTAGTTCTGAGGGTAACCAGGGCAATTATGTGAATACACCTTTGTGTAAGAGGAAGTGTAAGACTAGGAATGTGCAGTGAGATTGATACTTTCACACTAAGACACTACTAAGCAGGAAAGTTCATGTGCTAAATAACTGGAATATGATTTTACAGGACATGAAGTATTTTACCCTGGCATCCTTCTTCCTCTTCCTTTTCCCCTCTTCATTACAAGCTATAGTGCATAGTGACAATGTTTAGCACTACTGTTTAAAAGTTGCTTCATAATTAGTGTATAGGTTACAGTTGTGCTGCTAAATTAACAAGTGCCTAGAAACATTCCCATGCATCAGAACTCCATTGTATATATTGCTAATATCTTGGTGCAGTTCCTTCCATGCTTTTTCCAGCATGGTTCAGGCATTAATATTCCAAGGGCTATTTTTGGTATACAGCTTTCTGAAGTCACTCTGGAAGAAAAGAGAACCTACCAGAAGACATGGACCGCTTACGGTGAGGTTTTTTCCTCAGGGATACATCATGTAGACATAGCATCTTACAGGAAGAGTATGGGTTGAGTAGTTTAGGCCCAGAAGATTCACAGCCAAGCAACTGGGCTTTTTAGTACTTTTTGTCAGACACATGCATTTAATAAATTAGCATGACTTTGCATTTCAAACTCCTAGCATTCACTTCAAAAGGAGAAATCATACTGCAATATATATAGTATATAGCCCTGAATAATATAAAAAATGGACTATGAGAAAAAGCAACACAGTCTAGCAGGTCAGTATAAAACTGAGTCCTGGGAGTTGCAAGTGCCTTCCCAAACGAATTGCCTTGACAGCTCCCTGCAAGTTCTGTGATTAAAGCAGTTTCAGGCTAAAATTAGATGGTATCATACCTCTCTTGCAATGGAGAAAAGGAACAGAATTGCCCAGCCAATTAGCCTAATCTGTCTTTTCTCTAATTTGTCTGTTTTGCATAACCACAGTATTAACCAGCAGTTCACTCCTGCTAATCCCCAGTGCTACACAGAAGAAAAGAACCCATTTGTATATTACAGTGTAATCATAACATCTACTAATTTCCTTCCATACACTACAGGCCTCTTTTGAAAGGAGATTGCTGGCATTATCCCCATTTTATAAATGAGGAGACTTACAGTACAGCAAAATGATTTCTCGGGAACTGAGAGTTACTGATAAAGGAGAGCCTGATATCACTGTAACTGATAAAGTAGAGAATAAAACTCAGGTCTCCTAAATTCTCAGCACAATTCACTCCCTGCAAGCTCCAGTGATCACTTGCATCTGGGATTATGAGTGAAGTCTGCAGAAAACCTTTTTCTCCTGCATTTCTAAGTAATTTATTTTCTAATTTCTTAATATCGGCACACACTGAAGTGAGTAATTACAAAATCCCTTGCTTTCTGTATGTTGTGCCTACAAGGACATAATGAGGACTTTTTAGTGGTGGTGGTAGAAAATAAGGTTGACTTCAAAGAAGGATCCTTCCATTTTTTCAAAAAGGGCTTTATGGTCTCATTTTGGTGGTTTTACAAAATGAGATGTAAATCTTCATGGATTGAAGGGAATGTATTTCTTGCAAAAGCCCTGAAAACTTTCATCTCAGCTTCATAGCTCTTCATCACACATAAACTCTCACAGGAGTATCTGCTTATTACTGTTTTATTTCAGACGCTTATGCCATGCCCCAATCCTTGCCACTGGTCTCCTTCTCTTCCACTAAGTGATGGTATTGTGCCAAAGGGTGAGAGAAGAGGTCTTTTCTGTAAATTGAGAAGGTCAGTTGTAAGACCCCTATTATCATCTCATTCCTTAGAGGCAGGATATTCAGAGAGGTCAGAACCATGTTCTTATAAGAATAGTTTTCCTTTGGATATTTTGATCTTCAGATAGGATTCAGAAACTAGCTTAAGAATCAGGAGACAAAATCCTGTCACCACCGTGGAGATTTGCCTGCTCCTCCTACCCCAAGGAAAATAAACCAGGCGAGAAAGACAGAAATTACTGTTTCTTGTGTGTCTGGACAGTGAAATTTCCATAAGGAGATTTTCAAATCTCTTGTCCTAGCTAGGACTACATTTACAATTACACTGTTAATATATTTGAGTATTTGTTTGCTTTCCCAGTCCTCAGTGTTCTGAGGCTCCTTTAATTGTACACATTAAAACCTGTCATAACCTATCATTAGTTTAAAAATAAGCACCTGTTTTGCTGGTTGATCTCCTCTTGCAGTTAGTCAACTCTTATTTTTTCTTAAAGAAAAGTATGAAATTTAGATCTCTATTCCTTTTCTGTGATAAGAAGCATCTCTGCAAGACCACACTGCCCTGAAGAGCAGATGGAAAATATCAGGCTCTTGCCTCAAGATACTGCTGCAATTAAGTATGTTTGCTATCTGAGGGGTAACAAGTGAGCACTAGGATCTTCTGAGTTTCAAAAGCTAACAACTTTCAAAAGCTTGTTTTGATCGTTAATGAAAACTATAAATTCTTGCTACCTGAGATCAACTTTCTTTGTTTAGCTGATGAGATGACCGAACAAAGCTTTGCAGGATCTCTGCCTAGACACAGTTTCGATAGTCTTTTTGTTTTGTGGTAGCTCTAGCTATGGAGTCCAAATGGCAGTGCATGGTGGTCCATGATTAATGCTGTTAGACATACAGAGCAACTACGAAGAGACTCCCCCTGTTAGGCAGCCAAGCAAAGATTGAAGTGGCATCTTGCAGCTATTTGTGTTGGGGGCAATCAAAGAGTCATCAATATTCCAAAGTGAAAATATGTCTGTATCGATTTTAGGTGTGGAGAACGTTAAGAGATGTCATTCATCATAGCTGACTGGCAGTATGTTTGGGGAGGGTGGGCTAAAGCATGGAGGAGTGCCAAAATACTCTTACAATTTGGCAGCTTCATGAAAACAAGATCATCTTCCCTGCAACCTAGAAAACTGAGTCTGAGATTAATTACTTAACTCTTCATACTTTTGAACTTGGTGCTTATTCCTATGCTCAGCTGTTCTTTTACAATAACATTAATTTAAATATTTTACAAGAACATTTGAAGCTTATTTACGGCATCATCCAGAATTCTTCATTTTAGATATATATGGAGAGTTGATTGCTTTTTCCATAATTGGGATTGCAACTGTGATCTTTTATAAAGCTATTATTAGTCCCACTATTATCACAGCTGTAGCTTCCAGGACCGATTAAGTTTAGAAATGGTTCAGTTTCTTTTAAAGCCTAAGATGAGCTTTTACGTGAAGTTTCAGGACAGTTAACCTGGCCAAGCTTTAGGATTGGTTGTGGCCTCACTGTTGTACGTTTAAAAATGGAATGGCTTTACATTTTGTGCCCCTGTGACTTCCTGCCAGTCCTTGAAATATTCCAGGCAGTTACATTTCCTTGGAAGCATATGTGTAATCATATTTGAAGAAAACAAGTTGTAAATGATTGAAATTATCAGCGGTCACTGTATATAAATTGGCATATTGTGTTAGGCTGAAAGACTGATTCTATATGCGTAAGATATGTACAAAGCTATATGCTGTGTAAACCCAGTTGTTTGCTGTTCACTTGGACAGAATATAGAGGTCTCTCTGTTTCATCAGTGCAAAGCAAAAGGAACCACTCTAACAGATGGTGCTATAGCTCTGCTTTTTGAGAGTTATGACCCAAGTCCAAGATCTAGTTTACAGGGCTGACTTTTCCTTCTGCTAGCAGTGCTACTTGTTTGTAATGAGGTTTCACAGTGAAATAATTTCTGAAGGACTTATGCGCTGCAGAATTTTTTAAGCACATGACGGGGTGTGATGGTGGAAAGTGGAATATAGCGCCAGGTGATACAGAAGGAGATGTGAAGCAATTGGCAAAACTGTTCAAGAGTTTGAAGATCATACTTTTGAAGATCAATAGTATTTTGTTATTCCATATATCATCCTTGGTGTGTGCATGTGAAATTCTTTGAACAGTTCAGCAGAGTGCAGGTATTTCGCCAGCTGCTGTGCCCAGTGATGTGTTGTTCTCAGAGTCCTCTCCAGGGAGAGGAGAACAATTAGAAATAACTTGAGATCAACCATTTTAACTATTAGAAACCATCTTAGCAACTGTATCTGGAGTTTTCCAGGATAGCTGCTTTATGACCTCTTGGCTCATTCTGAGTAACTCAACAATGTCTGTGCAGAACATCTCCATTAGGATGATAAATGGGCCAAGAATCTCACATTTAACATTGAGTAAACCTGCTAGGTGATATTTATATTCCATGTGTCTCTCAGAAATATTTCTTTTCCTTACAGAATATTTTGTGTGTTTGCTTTTTAAAAAGACACCACATCCTTGCCTGTGGCCAGACTGAAGGATTGTGTCAGTGGCATGAATGCATAAATGGAAAGATGATCAGAAGCTCATCTTTGCAGTGCCTTGACATTGCTGCTTCTCTGTGCAGGCTGTTCCCTCCAACTGAACAGAAGGGCCTCTGCAAAGCTGCAATTTATGCTAGCTGTGATTTGAGGCTAAGAAAGACCGGCATTCCCACAAGGAGTGTGCCTTCTTCCTCTGGCCAGGCCTTGCCATCCTAATGAGCCACACCAGCTTGCTATGTGGTGTAGGTACCTGTAGGGCTCTCTCATTGCTGGTGCTAAAGATCTGCAGCTCTTAGTCACAATGGGCTGGTTTAAATTTCAGCTTTTTTCTCTCACTCAAGCCTGTTACGGGGAAGTAAAGAGAAACATGCATGGGCTATCTCTTTGGTTTTATTCTTGGCTACCCACCAGGCACCAAATATAGGATTTTCCACTGTATTCCACTAATGTGCTGCAATTTTTACCAGTTTCAAGTGGGGATAGACCATGTTCATTCCCATCTGGTAATTTTGAATGCTCTCCTCGCACATCCACAGTCCATACTGACAATGCAAGTATTTCTTTTTCACTTGCACGGAGGAAGGTGGTTGCAGGGAGAAATTTCTGGCAAAGAAGATAATAGCTGCACTTGTAGGAGATGTTTTCCACAGTGGGGAGTAGAGGATGGGGAAAGTTGATGGGGGAGTGGAGTGAGAAGTGGCTGCCTGCCTTGCCTTCTCAGGGAATGCGAAAACTAAATGTAGCTCCTTCTCTTCACAATGTAAGCAACCTGCTGATGTCACACAGTAAATATTCAGGCACCTGTGACGCGATGTGGCAACTGCCAGCACCAGACTCAGCCAGTGCGAGGGTGATTCGCACACTCAGAAAGAATTGCTCTTAGTAGGCACATATTTTTATTCTGAGTTATTTGCTCAGATTTTAATGTATTTAAGATTAGGACAGTTGCAAGTGAGGAGAAAATAAAAACCCAGGCTAGTTTGGTCTGCTTTTTCTGATTCCTTTTATTGCACATTTGGAAGACGGCCCTCCAAACTTGTGCATTACTGGATGTGGGACCCACAGGAGCTAGGAAGTTTGAATGTTTGTTTGAACTTTATGGCTCTGACTCCTCTCTACTAGTACCCAGCACAGTAAACACTATATTGTTCTTGTGTGTGTTCTCTCTTTTCCTTTAGTGTGAAGAGTAACCAATTTTTTTTTCTCTCTCTCTTTTTTTTTTTTTTTTTAAAAAGGATGATTCCAGCTACAAACAAAGCCTTTGTTGTAAACAACCTTGTTTCTGGAACAGGCTATGACCTCTGTGTCCTGGCAATGTGGGATGACACGGCCACGACCCTTACTGCCACCAATATTGTGGGATGCGCCCAGTTCTTCACCAAAGAGGACTACCCTCAGTGCCAGTCAATGCACAGCCAGTTCCTGGGTGGGACCATGATTCTGATCATTGGAGGCATCATTGTGGCAACTCTGTTGGTGTTCATTGTAATACTCATGGTCCGCTATAAGGTCTGCAACAATTCCCAGGGGAAGATGTCTAACGTCAGCAATGTCTACTCACAGACAAATGGAGCACAGCCAGTTCAGAACGGAGTCTTGCCCCAGGTCAATCCCAAAGTGGTGGTCAGAAATGAACTTATGGAGTTTAACTGTCAGTCTGCGCGGAGCAGCATCTCCTCTTCCTCCAGCTCTGCAAATAGCCGTGACTGTGATGACTATAGCCTCCAAAGTGAACAGGGCACATTGTCCAGTAAGTGGAGGCCTCCTTCCAGGTCAAAACACAATATTGACCGGCTAATGGGAGCTTTTGCCTCCCTGGAACTGAAATGTCAGAAAAAGGAGGAGATGACAGACTCCAGAACTTCCACAGTGGCCCGCCACTCGGACAAAGAGCCACTGCTGGGCCAGCCGGAGTCCAAATTTCGCAGCCTCCTCATGTTGCCTCTGGAGGGCAAAACTAAACGTAGCCATTCTTTTGACATGGGGGACTTTGCCACATCTCAGTGTTGCACCTACCCAAAAAAGATAACAAACATTTGGACAAAGAGGAGCCTCTCGGTGAATGGCATGCTTTTGCAGTATGATGACAATGACCTAACAGGGGCGAAAGGGACTTTCGGGAGCTCAGAGTGGGTAATGGAAAGCACAGTGTAAATAGCAGTGTCTCTCCCCCTTCTCTTCTCCCCTCATGTGTTATAAAGCATGGTTTGCTGCAAAACCATGCATTTGGAAAGAGAAGGGAGGAAACGTTTTCAGTTGTACTGGCCAAAAAGATAGATAAACAAATAAGCAACAGGGATAGTAAAAGAGAAAGAAGGTAATGAAATGTGAATAGGCACGTATGGCACCATTCTTGTCTGACCCCAACTAAACCATGCGTGAATGTTTCAAGGAATTTACTAGTTGTATTTAGCATTGTTTTCCAGAAGTTACTCAGACTCTTGTTGAACCGTCACACAGGATTAAACAAGGAGGATGAGAAGGGGTTTAACAGCACAAATTTAATATTACAGGGCTTCTTTCTATGCTTTTCTTCTTCTTTTTTTTTTTTAAGGGCACCTCTTTCTTTTCTTTTAAACACAGAAACACAGAGATACCCTTCTGTGGATATAAGACTGGTGCTAGGATAAATCTGGTTGTCATTGCAAATGACTTTCTCAAAAGTACAGGCAGGGCATCCGCAGGGACAGATCAGAGCAAATTGTTCAGCATAATCTTATGGTGTTAACTGTGACATCTGGGAAAATACATGTTTTTGAGTGGGCTTTTGGATGGGATTAGATGATTTCTGTTCTGTTCCGCCTTGTTACTGCTTTTGAGTTGTTTTTTCCCCACAGCAGAAAGTATGTTTCCCTGCATTTTTTGGTTTTGTTTTCAGTCACATCAAATCCCCAGATGAAAAGGAGGATATGTAAAAAGGTCAAATTTCTGATGTATTGTATAAACCACCTCCAATACAACCCCTTTATGTCCTAGGAAAAATCAAATCTAGGGGCTAATAAATTTTTTAAAAATCATCCTTTTCTTCCATCTTCTTCATAGTCTCTGCTTGTCAATGGCCAAGGCAGATTGCAGCACTTATTGATACTTGTAGGGGTGTTACTATCAAAGATGGGAAAAAATAGTAATCAAGATTTGCTCTTAAAAGATAAAGAAAAGGAAAACAAAAGTAGCTCCCATGAACTCTCCACATTATGAACATCAGTGGCCTCTGGCAAAGGTCACACTGTCACTCCATTCAAATGACAAAGAAAACACAAACTTTCACCCTATTGTGACAAAAGCTCTTTGTCTGTACAGTTGCCATGAAATGGCCTGACTGTACCAGTAGCATCACAGGAAATGTAAGGTTTTGTGTATTTCAGGGGATTGGGTATCTTCCGAAATAGCCATGGAACCTGAATTAAATTTGAGTGCCTCAGAGTAGGGGCTCGCCTATGTGACCCCTGTATTACAGATAGCCCTTCTCCAGTCCCCAGTGTACTCCTACCCCCCTGTCTCTCACCCTCACTAAGGTACTTGCTAACTAAGAACAGGAGCTCTTCAGGGCTTGTAAACTGATTCTTAAATTTGGTTTTGGGGAGCACTGCTGTGGTTGTGGAAATGCACTTGGCCTATACAGCTGACTTCATTGTTCTTGACAACTTTACTGTGATTTCCAGCATTCTGGTGGCTACTGCAACTGTCCTTTCATTTGTTTAGTTGGCTCCCAATGATCAGCTGCTGGGAACCATTCTGGAATTGCACATTGTTACAATGGTTTTGTAAAAGACATGTGGAGAAAGGGTGCAAGGCACAGAGAAAATAACACATGAAAAACCTCTATGTATATTTTTTTTAAAGGTGCAGAAATATATTGTGACATGACTGTGTACTTGATCTTGTATTCGTCACGTTTCCTACTTGGAGTTTTAGAAAATGACATCCCTGTGATCAGAATATTTTTTCCTTTATTTTCTTTTTTTTTTGCTACAAAATGTACAGTAAAAAACATTCTTGGGGAAAAGAAAAGTATGTGCTTTTCATTTATTTGCTGTTCTGTGGTTTGCTTTGAAAACTAAGAGGCATTAATTATTTTTTAAATTATCTTGAAAATTTAGATGTTTGCTTTTTCTTTCCCTCAGACTATCTTTCACTTCATTATTTTACTTACAAAATCAGAATCAAGAAATACAGACCTTTTAGGAATGTATGAGAAAAAATCTTACCAAAAGACATTTAACTTATTTTTTAGTGGTTACATTTATACAGATCTATATGACTAATATATTTTAAACCCTGATCCAAAATCTGCAAAAATAAGAGGATTCCTCTTTAGGCTTAGGACCTGACTTTGTAGGTCTTTGCTCTGATTATTGTTCACAGTTAGCATTAATATATTCAAAAGCGATCTAGTCAAACTTTGTTTGCAACATCTTTCAAACTCTTTGGTTTCCTCATGCTTTCCAAGAGGAATGACACCTCTAGTGCAAGAATCGACATCATTCAACTGTCCAGATGGCACATTCATATTAACCATAAACAACATTTATATTTATGTTTCACTCTTGAAGACGTTCATGTAATTATTTTCTTTTCCTTGGTACGCTTGTGGTGTGGTTGGACTTTTTTATTATGTTGCTGCTTTGCTTTGAACATGACATCTGGATTGTTTATAATCTCACCATTGAGTTCATCATCAATATTAGTAGCATATGCAGCCATGAATTTTCAAAAGCAATATCCTACACTATATTCTTTATTAAAATGGAAAACATCTCTCACTTTCTCATACAAGATTATAGGAAGTTAGCTAACAGATGCTGTTTTAAAATAATGGATAGCTGCCAAAGAACCCAAGTAATGAAGTCCACAATCTAACAGCTGCATTTATTACTGTTAATCATGATTTTAATTCATTTAGCTTTAATAAACGAGGCTCAACCCACATCAGCAAATTTGCAAACACTGAGCAAATGAAATGAGTGCCCAGCAATTACTTTTGGTGCTCACAGTGTTTGGGAGGAAGAGGACTCAGGGACCCGCAGCTGAGGCAGGGAGCCCCATGGTGAGTCAGCAAGTGGCCAGCCCTGAGAGAGGGATGGAGCCAGCCTGAGGCGGTGCTGCCAGTGCCTGGGCACTGCTGGGTTGTGATCACCCTCCACATGCTGCCAGCCACTGCCCTGCTTACGCAGCTGGCCCAAAGGGACCTCTGAAATTATCCCATGGCTTCCCTTTTACAACTTTGAGACCTACTGAACACAGTTCTGTCTTTTGGGTTACATCCCAAACCCATGCCCTAATTGCTAATGCACAAGTGTGACTCCAGCTTCTTCCACACGCAATCTGAGCAATTTCTACCTTGCCTTGTCATGTGTGCACCTCACTCAGCATCTCTGGATTTGGTTATTTTTCTGTAGTGCTGCTCTGTGGTAGGGATTCTTCCTTGTTCCACTTCTGAGAGCAACTGCGCATCAGTGGCAGTGAAATGATATATAGATATCCACTTACCTGGGTTTAATAAATATTTTCACACATCATTGAGGAGCTGAGCTAGCTCCAATGGCCAAGTCCCCTGGTCTCGTAACCTTACACTGAGAGATTTATACAGGCCTCAAGTAAGTGTGCTGCCTCATAAATTAACATGTGATATTGTGATGTGCAGCTGTACCAACTGTGCTTTAGATCCAAGTGTCAGGTAGAACAGATAGTAAGAAGGACAACAGAGATCAGTAAGAGCCTTCTGAAGGAGAAGCCTGGGAAATTAAAGGTGCTGCAGAATTTAAAGTGAAGCTTGTGGAAATAATAAAGGCAACTGCATATGTATATGTAATTCCTGTAAGTTAATTTTTTTGGCATTTTTTTATAATAGTGGAATAAGCTTTTTTTTTTCTAAAAATATACGCCATTTACTTCGAGCAGGATATGATTCCACTGTGAAATTCTGCATACAGTCCTGCTAAAAAAAAAATCAACCCAAATACCCAAAATATCATCCTGGAGACTATTAAACAAGCTGATAAAATGGAAATTTCTGAAATTAGTGATGATGTGGATTTCATTTGATGTCTGATAGGAACCAAACGGTTGTATGAAATTGTTGTTGAGTGTATCCTCAGCAAGTTTGCTGATGATACCAAACTGGGAGGGCTGGCCACGCTCCAGAGGGCTGTGCTGCCATCCAGCATGACCTGGACAGGCTGGAGAGCTGGGCAGAGAAGAACCTAGTGAGGTTCAACAAGGGCAAATGTAAGGTCCTGCACCTGGGGAGGAAGAACCCCAGGCACCAATACAGGTTTGGGGTGGATCTTCTGGAAAGCACTACTGAGGAAAAGGATCTGGGAGTCCTGGTGGATGGCAGGATCTCCATGAGCCAGCAATGTGCCCTTTTTGCCAAGAGGGCCAATGGAATCCTGGGCTGCATAGGGAAGAGTGTGGCCAGCAGGTCAAGGGAGGTCATTCTCCCCCTCTACTCTGCACTGGTGAGGCCACAACTGGAATACTGCGTCCAGTTCTGGGCTCCCCAGTTCAAGAGAGACAGGGAACTACTGGAGAGAGTCCAACGTAGGGCAACCAAGATGATTAAGGGATTGGAGCATCTCCCTTACGAGAAAAGGCTCAAAAAGCTAGGGCTCTTTAGCCTCGAGAAGAGAAGACTGAGGGGAGACCTCATCTATGTTTACAAGTTCCTAAAGGGTGGGTTGAAGGATGATGGAGCCAGACTCTTTTCAGTGATTTCCAGCGACAGGATGAGGAGCAAAGGGCACAAGCTGGAACATAGGAAGTTCCACTCAAAAATGAGGAAGAACTTCTTTACAGTGAGGGTGACAGAGCACTGTAACAGGCTGCCAAGAGAGGTTGTGGAAATCTCCCTTCTCTGGAGATTTTCAAGACCCGCCTTGATGCAGTCCTGAGTAATGTGCTCTGGGCAATCCTGCTTTAGCAGGGAAGTTGGACTAGATGATCTCTATAGGTCCCTTCCAACTCTGCCGAATCTGTGAATCTGTAAATGAAAATAAAAGTGTCTAAGTGTGTGTATGTCTGTGTATGTATATATGCATAGCAAAGCAGACAATGTTTTTTGCTACAATTTATATCTTCCTTACAGATTTCATGAATTGGAATATATTTTTGGTTTCAAATGTCTTTTCTGAGTTTGCCAGCTCTAGAGTACAGCAACTGATTTACTTTTCCCCTTTCCTTAGAGGAAGACAACCTTTTTGTATGTCTCCAAACTACACCCAGTACTTGGTTACAATTTGGATTAATTCACTCGTAAAGCAATGCATAACAACAAAGCAATGAAAGATACCTCTGCCCTGCATGATGCAAGACTGAAAAAAATGGTAGCTCTTCCTTTGCTAAACCAGTTTATATCCCATACCATGGGATTGATTCACTCTGGGAACAGAAGAAAATAATATGCTTGTTTCATTCTCTTTCTTCACCCATCAAAGGGTAGAAATGACAGATAACCAAATAGAGCCCTTGAAGTCTCCCAGTGACTGCAATAAATGCAGCAAAGATTTAAGCACTTTCTAACTGGAGGCCAATGAATAATTCCACCTGATAGCCAAGAAAACATTTTAGTCTTTGAATAGCTTGAATGTCACAGCTGTTTGCAATGCTTTGTACCCATTAACCCGTGGGTAACCCACAGCACACCATATGGTGCATGCAGCACCCCTTCTACCCCTTGCAGTCTATTTCTCTGGAACTTTTTTCAGTGACTCCCTCTCCTCTATGTTCAGTGTTTGTAATTCAATATTTGGACAATTCTGGATGTGTAATAATATGCTGGATGTGGAAGTAACAAGTGACGTTATTAACGCCTTACATGGTTCAACTTTAAATTACTCTGCACATGATGAGGGGATCTCTCCAAAAACATTAAATTAGTTTTGGGTTTTGGCTGTAGGCCAGATGAAAACTAAAACAAAGAGTACCTTGAAACCCTGGCTTTCAATATCGGAATTTTATGTTTTGCAGTATGTTTTCCTTGTCCTCATTAATTACTCCTTAATCCCCGAAGGAACAACATTCTCTAGCATCAGCTGTCAAAAGGCCCTACTATACAAAACAGTGCCAGATGCTTATTCCCGGTATTACACTCCCCACAGATGGCAAATGCCAGATATATATATATATCTCCAGATATAGTTATATGAGCAAGCGTGTGCATTTGTATTCATGCGTACATCTTCATGTGAACACATGCACACATGCATATTTGTGCTCTTTAATTGTATGTTTTGTGAAGTACAGATTTCCTAGTTAGGTAATAAAGGAACATTTACATTGTTTATGAAATATTAATGGGAGAGAGAGAGAACAGAAACCTCCTCTTTCTAGGAAGCAGATAATTGACAATCTGCATCTCATCCCAGTTGGGAGAGTTCAGTGCTTCAAATGAACTTAAACGGAGGTGAAAGGATTCCACAGCGAAGGCTCAACTCCTACGTTAGGGCATTTATTCACCTGATTCTCCCATCACATGCTGCAGATAAATCTCCTGTCAATGAGGATTCATGTTCTGCAGGGAAGCAAGCAGCTGTAGGGAGCTACTGTTCTGCATTCGCTGCCCCCGTTTATGCTTTTAAATGTATTGACAATGTTGTGCTTTAGTTTGTTAGCTGGTTTGTTTTTTGGGAAGGGGCAGCATCACATTATACTGAGTCACATAAGGAGCCTGGACATAAGGCTAGAGAAACTGGTGGGAAACAGAAACATTGAAAAATCAATGGCCTGCACTTGCAGAAAGTAAATTCTGACTTTAAAATCCGTAAATCTTAGTTTGGAAATAGGAGAGGAGAATGCTCCATTAGTTACCTGTACAGTTACAGAGGTGGGCATCTCAGAGAGTTGTTGCTCAACCATGTTTGCCCATAATATTTTTCATGGAATGAGAAATTGAATGAATGCCTTTTGTGACATTTTTCAAGTTCCTTCTGTGGGACTAGTTTATTTTAAAAGTGTCAGTACTCCTATCCTCTTCCCTGCAATAAACAATGCAGTAATATTTTAATACTGAGCAGTCATTTACCACCTGTACCATTTATGAGTCAAATCACAAGATGGGTGTCTGCAGAAGAAAAGGAGATGCTATTGTTTCAAGGAAGTTGGTTCTCTTTGCCAGTGATATTGGTACATTATTATGAAATGTAGAAGCTGAGAAAGCATAGGCAGGGCTGCATGCAGTGGAATGTCTACTTTTACCCTGTGGTAACGAGGCTTAAACAGAAATCCAGAGATGGGATGTGTTAATCTTCCTTCCTTTGAACATGACTCAGATATGTGAAATTTCAAATAGTTGGGCTTATAAATCTGATGTACTATAAACAGAAAAATGGCACTCATTGGGCTGGTGTGATCCAAGAGCTACTGCAGCAGAGAGCTGCATGCTGGTCACTGGTGGAACTGGTGTCATGCACAAAGGCTGGGCCTGGTGAAGCGTGATCCCCAGGAGGGTATCATTGCACAGGTCACAGCACAAACAGGAAGCATGGCAATGTAGGAACATGTTAGACCTGCCAAGGCCAATAAATTGCTCTTATCCTAGTATCCTGTGGTAGCGTTCAACACTACCTTCAGAGAAAGTACCTTCAGGAAAACTTCAAAGACATCTGTCCCAGTGCCTGGTGGGCTGGGAGTCCATACCCTGTTCTTCATAAGGAAGCAAAGAATTTCTTCCAAAATTCACACCCCGACAACTAAAGCACAACTTAAAACTAAATCTGGAGAAGAATGAGCTCTGAATGACTCATTCCGTTTTGGAGTTTTGGCCTCTGAGCCTGTCAAGCCTGACTTTAAAAAACAGAACAGTCCTTGTCATTTGAGACTGGGTTGCCTGAGGAGCTTGGAGATGGACAGGTGAGTATTTACAGAGATGATGATAAGATTCCTCATTTGCAAGAAGGCCAGAGTGCACCTTCTCTGTGTCTCACTGTCACTAAACACAGGCAAAAGTACACAGCAACAGCATTGAAACAAGTAATAACTTTATCAAATTCGAAACTCTCTGCTGCAATGCAAAAAAAAAAAAAAAAAAAAAAAAAAGAAAAGAAAACTGACTATCACCTCAAAAAGTGCTTTTCTCACACATGGTTTTCAAAAACAAAAGACCAGATATTTTCTCTTCCATTCACATACCACTCTGGATATGCATATAATACAAAATTTGTATAGAAAAAAGATCTGATCTTCCAAGAGATGTGTACCATTGCACAGTACCAGGTTGTGTAGTAATATCTGAAGATGGGACAGGAAATTCTTGGTATAGCACCAATTTGATCCTAAGAAAATGATGTCCCTAGATTTAAGATAAGTAGAAGATGATATCATGTTCTCTTTCTGTTCAATACAAGCCACAAGATGATGGCTTTCTATTGAAGAAACCCTAGTGGGATTGTGGACCTTTAAAGTTGGGCTGTGAGGCCAGTGCAAAGCTCAGCTGGTGCATGAAAATGCAAACAGTTCTGGAGTCATTAGTACAAATGCTTTTAACAGCTGTCAGAGAGCCTCAGCTTGCTGTATGGTTGGGCAGCCTCACAAATGTACCCAAAATGACTACACAGACTCAAATGATTGAAATGTAACTGCCTGTAATATGCTGAGTGTTGGCTAATGGTTATCATTGGTTAGAAGTCATGAATACAGATGACAGCAATACAATTTTGGCTGAAACTTCTGGGCTACAGTGATCTGCACACTGCTGGGTGTCCAAATCACTGTGCTGCTGCCGGCCTTGGCCATCCAGAGTCTGAGCGTCAGAGCCACCTGGGTTGGACTTCCTCCACAAAGACCACCAAGTATGATCTTGAATGAGGTTGAGGAACTTGTCCCTTCTTGGAGAATTTAGGTTACAGATCCCCCCAGGACCTTAGTCCAGAAGGAGACTCCCTGCTTCTGCCATCTAGACCAGCTTGAGTTTATTTGCGAGGGAAGGATCACACATCTCTAGCCTTCTCGGACCCAGCACCTAACCTCCCCCTCCAAGTTTCATACCTCCTCCATTCCCTGTCTTCACTGATTTATCATTTTATTTCAAGCAATAGGCTATTTTTTATCTACCATACACCTCAGCCCAGCTGATGCTATGAAGTAGCCACACACCACAGGAGAATGGGTAGGCTGAATATGGCTGATGTGCTCTCTGGCTATACTCCTTTCCCGGTTACCCTGCTTCAACTTTGCTGTTGACTACAGTGACTGATGATTACAATTACAGTTGTTTGAATTATTCAGTGTAACAAGACAATCAGATAAACTGAGCTCCTTCATCACTCACAAACTGAGGACCCAAATTTCCTGAGAGGTATCTGTCATCCTTCAGTGTTTTCTCAATAGGTGGCAAGAACACAGTTCAATACTGGGGACCTTGCTGCCTTTTCACTCCTGATTAGTAGTACCAAGATGGTCATTTCAGGCTGATTTCTTCAGAACAACTACAAAACAAAGAAACAAAATGACCAGAAATGCACTGACTAAACAGACCCATTGGTTTGTCATTGTTCCAGCATGAGACAAAGTATAGACCTTAGGAATATCAATCTGCTGACCCAGTTTTCAAACAGCTAAAAGGTATTACTATGTCAGGTATGTTAGATTTACTGTTAATGCTTCTATGTTTAAATTGTATCTGGCGTTAATATGGATTACACCTGGTGAAGAGCTTCAGAATTAATCTCTAAGACAGGTGACCTGGATCTCATTTTAGTGAGGAGAGGATCTCATACCCTTCAGAGGTCTCATCCTCTCCTAGATATTTTTGAGAATCTGCTCAGTTTAATGAGCTAATTACTATATATATTTATTTTATATACCTATATAATTTCATCCCTATAAAGAGTGCAGCATGGCATGTTCCCCTCATCCATACTACTTGTGGTGGGTATAGATGTGCCATAGTGCTGTTCAGCATGAAATCCTGTACATTAGATCAAACACCTTCCAAAATCCGCCAGTGTAAATCTCCAGTCTCTCAAGAATGGATGTACTTTGGATTTATACCGCAAGCACAAATTGGAGAGGGACAATTAGAGCTAAATTTGAATTAACTCTTGACAGAAATATTCACGTATGCCTTCTGCACAAAACTTCAACTCCAAATGTGCCGAACAGAGGTCGATCTGCATTCTTCTGGTCTTAACCTGCCACATAACCCATACTATAACCTAGCCAGTGCTAGAGAAATGTATAAATTATAGCAGTTCTACAGGTCTAAATTTTTGTCTCCTTTTCTGTCATCCTCCGCACATCCAACAGGATTTGTTTAGCAGCCCTTCCCAAAACAGCTGGGGGATAGTTTTTTCCTGTAGTGGTAAGAGTCTCCTTTGGCTGTTTTCTTCACTGTTATTTTTTACCTGGTACAAAGCCACTGATGAGGGAATGAGGCTCTCTTTACCACCTTTGCTGGTGAAAACCCAGCCACACTCAAAATGTGTTTGGTTCCAGTGTGCCTTGTCTATCCCATGTTATCTTCAACTCATAAATATTTATGTCAGTTATTTTTCACTCATATGGCTGCATGGGGAATGATCATTTTACCGCTGCCTGTATTAGCATACAATACTCCCTCATGAGTACAATTATTCTCCATTCATTATTTGTTGTTCATCATGTCTTCTTCATTACTTGGCCATAGGAAAAGTTATTCTCATCTGGCAAGGGACTAGAAGTAATAACATTTGAACTACCACGAATAGCTATATGGGGAATGTAAGAGCTGAAATTAGCAATATAATCACAAATCCTAGAATAAAATATCTTTCTCCAAAATTATGTGCAAATGAGACTAAGATTTGCTAACATTGGCATAGGTCAGAAGCAATTCATGAATGGAAACAAAACAAGAACAATACAAATCAAATTCATGAGATGATTTATTTGGAAAATGGAAGTCTAAGAGTTTTAATGGTGAGTTAAAATGGAAATGATGTTTCCTGAACTGCACAGCATTTACTGCATATACAGTCAGAGCAAGAAAATCAGCTGTGAGGCAAACACAGAGTTAGAGCATGCAGTTTGCAACACTATAATTTCTAAAAGAGTTGTGAAATTCCTGAAGAAGGAATGCAATTACCAGAAATGGGATTAACTAATAATAATTAATCAAATCTGAATCCTAATTTGAAATGCATTTCCTTAATGTCCCTTATGGAAGGGAAAATGAAGGTACTGTATTTAAAAGAGTTTTGAAATTAATAAATAAATAATTATTTTAAAAAGGCTGAGAGTGGATTTGCAATCCAGGCCTAATGCTCAGTTTGCTCCTAGTCTCTGGATTATGGGAGATTATCGCAGATCAAACCCCTTTAACAGAAAAGAACCTTTTAAATCCACCTCAGCATTGCCCTTATTAGGAACGAAGGAGAGAGGCTCCTTCCACTGGGAGGAAAGAAGCCCTTAATTCATGGCTTGTCAGAAGAAAGGTGCTTGCTTCAGCACCGAACCAGGTTAGTTATGGCCCTAATTTACACAGAAGCATGTCGTCCTGGTGGAAGGGACGACACCTTTAAGTAATAATGAACAAGCGTGCGTTGACAGAATAATAATCACGGATTGAAAAGGTTACAGCAGAGAAGGTGGTAAAGCTAAGTGCCTGCTTTAATTCCGCTGGGTACCATAATATCAAGAGTCGGGAGCTGCACTTACAATATAAAATAACATTAGTGTGGCAATTAGGACTTAATGGTTTGTGGAAAGAAGTCTGCAAGACTTTATAAAAACATCCAAATTAGTCTGTATTCAAGTTTTACTTCACTCTTACTTTTTTCTGGCTGTCATCTCCCTCAAAGGCAGAGTTCTCTTAAAGCGTAGTAAACAAATGCTAGAGGCATCAGGACTGCTTCTCAGTTTGTATATACGGGTATAATCTCAAGGACACCTCTGCCCATTTATCCCAACTGAAGAATCTGGCCTAGGGTGCCTATGAAGAAAATTGCTGACCTAGAACAACTCATTTGCTCCAGTGGGTAAACAAAAACTAGATGTATATTCACCTGATCTCCTATTCACAACATTTTGACCTCTCAAACTGCATGAGACATCTAGTCCCAGTGTTTAAAAATCACTGCAGACAGCCTACAACACTTAGAAAAATATGTCTCAAATGGAAGCCTTTTGAGTGAATTCAAACCCCACAAATTTTGTTTGGTCCTTACCCCAGCCCCAGAAGGAGATCACTCAGATTTCAGGGAGATAATCTGCACTTTTTCTACAGAGTTCCCCTGGGTTTTTGTGGGTCCTGTCATCATGATAACAGCGTGCCAATGGCCTGTCAGCACTGGGCTTGGCAGAAAACCCTGGAGTGAGAGCAGGTAGCAATTTCTCGATGGAGGGGGGATAGGATGCAGGCAAAGAGAGGGCTTGGTTTTTTGCAGTCCACTGCATGGCACAAGACCTGTGGCCATCTGCATGGTCAAGAACTTCCATGAAAATATGTTTCTTCAATAGTCTTCATTTCAGCGGTGACTGGGTACCTAAAAAGCTTCAAGGATCAGGATCCTAGTTTTGTTGCAAGACCAGCATGAGTCAGGTCAGTATGAGACTAGAAAATGAGAATACAGCAAGCTGGGGCGGGAGAAGCAAGCTTATCGACTCCTGGGTGTAGCAGTGGCACTTTGTGTAGGTGTTCTCACCTTCACATCTCACATATCCTTGTTACCACGTCATGACACACCTGCATTTGGCAGTGCTTCCGTCAGGCTCCTCACTGCAGTTCCCTGCACTGAATATCCAAGATGCTGACAGGAGGGAATTCTGTTGTGTTCAACTAAAATGGAGTGACTTGAGAATCAGGGATGCCCTTTAGGACAACTGCTCCATAATAGCTCTCCGGCTATGCAGCCACAAAGCACCTGCTCAGGTCATTTTCTTTTCTGCTTTAGAGACTATTTTACAGAGGTATGAGTAAGAGTCTGCTTCTGTATCAGGCTTGGCTTACATGATTTTCCCATTGCTTTCTCCCCTTTCACACTGTGGGGCAGAAGAGTGAGATTAAATTCAATAGCAATAAATGCATTGAAGAATCATAGAATGATATGGGGTTGGAAGGGACCTCTGGAGATCATCTAGTCCAAACCCCCTGCCAGAGCAGGTCCACCTAGAGCAGGTTGCACAGAAACATGTCCAGGTGGGTTTTGAATGTCTCCAGATATGGAGACTTCACCATCTCTCTGGGCAGCCTGTGATGTGCCCCACCTGGTGCATCAGAATTTAAACATTTAAATGCTGAGTTTATCCTTTTGTCAGATACACCTTTTAACATGGTATTCTGCTCTTCATTCCATCTGCTGTGTGGGAAATCTAATCCCTTAAATTGATATATACTTATACATACATATGGCCAATGCATTCTTTTACTTGGATGCCTCTGAAGTGGGAGAGATTTATGTATTGAATACCAAAGAATCGTACTCCTGACTTTGATCTCTGAATCAAGGGAAAAAAAGTAGGTTTGTCCAACACAATCACTGCAAATTACCTCACAGGGGAGCAGTGAGGATTTACTCCTAGAGTGGAGAAAGGTGGATTTGCTGAGTCTCTGGGAAACTGAATGGGTTTTCTTGTTAACCCCTTAGGCATAAACTCCCTTTGCCATTGCTGAGTCAGTAGTTGAACACAGTGCTTTTTGGGTAACCAACAGGTGGGGGGACACACCTGGTAGATGTGTCTAGAAGATGCAGCTAGTTTTCCTGCTTCAGTCCTTAACATCATGAGGGTGGTTACCTGAAAAAAGAGAACAAACACAGTCTGATAGCCCATGCCCAGAACTGTACCTTGTTAATGACAGAGGATATACATTTACAGCAGCAGTAGCTATTCATGCAGAAATATGAAGATTTCTTTGTCCAGAGTATCATAAAACACATTATCCTGAGAACTGTCCTCCATCCTTTGGGTTACTGAACATATTATTGTGTCATATTTGTGGTCCCATAGTACTAAATCCAGTATATTTGGACCTATCTGAAAAGCTGGACCTGATGCATGAATCAAGAAGCCCACTGCCCTAACAGAAGTGAATCTCTAATCAAACCTTATTCATGTTTTTTCAACTTTGCATTATGATCACATTCTTGTTAGGACAGCGAGGGCCTTTACAAAGGTATTTAGGTCACCTAATTGTGAAGAAATATAAAGAATAAGATATACAAAAGCATCTAGATTATCGAGTCTGATTTAATTTCAAATCTCTAAATGCAGGAGGTGATTCACAAAGTATTTATTTAACACTTTAGACATCTCATTGTTCACGTGTATCTTTCTCCTAGTCTCATTTTTCATGTCCTTAATGCTGTAGGAATAGGAGACTTAAAAAAATTGTCTTGCCTCCCTAGTCTTTGAACACTGTTAGCATTCCTGTTCTGTTGGAGCAAGGGTTGTTTTTTTTTCCCTCCAAGACAGAGATCATAAACACATTTCAATTTTCTGGAATAGCTGACCTTACTCTGAACAATTAATGACAAAAATCACAAACTAGCCTGATTTCAGGTACAAATTGGATCTCTTTGAACAAAATCATCCCATAATCTTCTAGGATTGACAGACGACATGCGAAACCAAGTGTAGAATCATATGTTAAAAAAAAAGAGCAATCAGTTCTTCATGGAAAAGACAGACTACTTTAATTACCGCCAACAGGCAGCGACCTAGAAATTCTTAGTATATTTTAATTTTACGAGCTGTTCAGATACTGGATTGATGAGGACAGAATAAGTACCTGGGCTGAATCCGTTAAATTATTAGGACTGATTTCTAGCTGAAAACGTTTCAGTAAAAGGATACATTTCATTTAGGTAAATAATGATAGGATCTGCAGTTTCTCTTGCTGGCATAAAAATTCTAAGAGCTGTCACTCTGTATGCTTCAGGGAAAAAAAATGGATCCAGTGTCAGTGATTTTTATCATGACACTGTTACATTTGGTGGCTTTCATAAAGGTTCTATGCCTACATTATTCTGACAGATTGTCAGCTTCCATTAAAAAAAAAAGTTTTTACCCCTCCTGACTGAGGCAAAAAACCTCTCGTCTAAATTTGAAAATCTGAGGGTAGGTCAAATGCTAAAGTTATGATTTTAGCACCATCTTGTTATTGGGTTGGAGTGAGTCTTGCTCACAATTTTTGAAAACTTGAGGCCACCCATCCTGTGTGCCAGACTGAGTCAGAAGGAAACCACATCCTTTCTCCATTCAGAATAAAGTCCAGTTTAGATGCAGCCTGTTGACTAAGGGACACTGAAACTAGAGATTTGCATGAGACCCACTAGGGCAGTCAGTCCTTCTCAGACCTGCTGGAGAAACACATCGCAAGGTATTTTCCAAGGGTATTTCACTACCAATTCTGAAAGAGGAAACAGCAAGTTAACCTACCACTTCTCACTGCCGATTTGACGTCACCTCTCAGCTAAGCATCACATGTTACACCTGCAGCTCCTTGCCTCGCTGAGGGTCCAGCCTCCGTGCACCCTAAGCCACTAACCAGATAGCATCCCTCCTCCACATCCTCAGGTCATGGGATTTCAAGGGACAGAAGAAGGTTTAAGGTTAACTAACCTCTTCCAGAAGATTACAAATAATAAGATGAGGCAGGCAGGTGAAAAGACGCTCCGGACTCCTGCAAGCAGGGGACAGAGCAGGGGAACCTCCTGCCCCTCCGGTTGCATGGGCAGCTGAGGACTGCCCTGCTGATGGTGAGCAGATGCTGGCATGGGGAGGGAATGGCTTGTACTGAAGATACTCCCATGCACGCCTCTCAGAGCCATCTGCTCTGAATTAGACTGGATTAAAGCCACAGCACAGCCAAATCCCTTCTTGCTGTTTGTGTGACATAGGTTTATCCCATGTGAAATATGGATTAGAGGAAAAGGTTGCCTTTCTCACACGTTAGGGAAAGGCAGTTAACAATAAGAGCTTCTAAAACCAGGTAAAAGAAACACCCTCCCTAAATGAGAGATGATGCTTAGGCAGACAGTCTATGTTTCGATAGCTGCAGCACAAAGGAAATAAAGTCAGGGCAGGTACTAAAAGCACCGTGCAGGATTCTCTGCAGGCAAGAAAAGACACAGGCAGGCAAAGCAGTCAGTATGAATAGCATTGGATTCGTAATCGCTTTACAGATAGGAAGGGTACATAAGGGGAACAGGCAAATCTAAGGCAATATGTCCTTAAGCACCATTCCCATCACATTTCTAAAGACAAATATCTCTTTCCTTCTTGACTTTCCTATCTGTTGTTAAGAAGGTTTCAGGAGCCTGTATTTTTTTGTCCAGTTCATCATTATTTTGATTTATTTCTGCCTACATACTAGCCTCTGAGAGGCTGTCCTGAATCCCGTTGCCATTACCCACCATGGCTGCCCAGCACTCAAGTTCGTGAGGCAGCAGGTGTGCTTACTTTTGCCTTCTACA
>VXAK01008776.1:683639-699929 GCA_013399435.1 Arenaria interpres | reverse complement strand
GGGTGGGTGCAGGTAAAGAGTAGGGTATTTCTATAACAGATTTTATTCAGTCTTTTATTTCCTAAAATTTTGTTGTTGTAACTTAAGGTATCTTGCTACGGTAGACAGCTAGAATTGGGAATAGCATATTTTAAGACTGTAATTAGTTCAGCAATATTAGCTCACATATAGTACCGAGAAGAATGTAAACTTCTTAGACTTCTTTGGTTTTCAGTTTGCTTGCAATATGTAAAAGATTAAAACAGCTTAATTTTGTACAGGTACATATGTTGACAGTTATGTAAAAGTCCTTTCAAGACTCTACACACTGTTTTTGCTTTTTTGGGGGGGGTTGGGGGGGTTATTTTGTTCTGGGTTGGGTTTCTTGTTTTTGTTTTTTTGTTTTTGTTTTTTTGTAAAAAGATGCCGGGATTGTTTTCCCCTATGGAGGGCACATTGGTATTTAACAAATCCTTTTTAAAGACTGTCATCTCATGATCTGTGATACGGAGAGGGGGATATATGGCCTCATATATGAAATGAGAAGTAGTTAATGTATTATTTTATAAGCCAATCTATCTTTGTGAAAAGAATAAAGGGTTTAATCAGGACTTACGGCAACCTGTAGTGAAATACCTTAAGCTGTTTAACTGTAAGGCGTGGAATAGGAGTCACTCAGTGGATTGGTTGTATGTTGTGGGCTACTTAAGTCTGCATTTGTTACTGTGCTAATAAAAAGATGTTTAAAAAAAAAAAAGAAGAAGAAAAGATTTCTGCTTAGTGCCTTGCTTTGCCATTTTGCCAGAACAGTGTCTCCCGGTACGCTTTGAGGATTACCGGATGGATTAGGACACGGGAGATCTGCAGGTGAGTGCACCGACTGCAGCTATTTCGGGAAGACACTTCTAGACGAGCTACAGTCAATGACAGCTACGACTTCTTCAGCTGTTTATGGTCTAGGCGTTGCACAGGCTGGTACGGCCCGTGGGGAGGTGACCTGCCGCAGAGTCCGTGCCAGGTACTTTTTAGCTTAAGTTTTCAGAGCATTGGCTTTTCAGGGCTGGCACGTTATTTGAAAGTACAACTGGAAAAGCGCAAGAGATCTGGAAAAGAAACAGGCAGGGGGTAAAAGGACAAAGAGAGCATCTTCCTGGTTTTCTGGTGGAGTGCTCTATTCCCACTTGGAAGAGGAGAAGGAATCGTGTCCTGGTAAGCTAGCAGAAGACACCTTAAAGGAGACTAAGGGAGACTTGATCTGTAAATCCTTTAACTGCCTGCAAAGATTATCTCCTAGAGACATGGTGTTTACATTGAGGTGTGTGGCAACAGGCGGGTAGTTGTGGATGTGGCATTTTTGGCCACTCCCTTACGGTAAAGGCCGGAAGTACAGATTCATTTTCACACGGCAAGGACTCCACATTGCGACATTCCTCCGAGTGCCGTGTGGTCATTTTGCCCTCAGATTTATTTTGGTACTTTAAAACAAAGTCTGTGTCTATTTTATTTATATTCTTCCCTTCCTATCTCTGTATAGATCAAATCTAACTTGGTCCAAAGTATTTTGTTAATTAGTGGCATCCTTCCTTTGCTGGGTGGTCGTGGGTAGTAGTGCATTAGCTTCAGCTGCCGAACTGCCTTCTCTTGACACAGCGTATGTTTTGGTGTATGAGCTCCCTCAGCTGTTTGGCTCACCCTGGCAAAATTATTGATATCCAGCTACATCACGCCAGGAGCGCCCGTGATCATCGTTTCCTCCTCTCCTTTACTGAGCGAGGAGGTAAAACGGCTTCATCTCAGTAGGTTTTTGTCATCTCCTTGCTTTGTGCTACCAGGACGTGCCAAATTAATTGTTGTAGCTGGCAGCGGGAGGGGAGCTGATTTGGGGTGACTGATCTGCACAGTATTTATTCAGCAGGATAGTAGTTTAAAAGGAGCAGAGAAAGACGGTTCGATTTACTCATTTATTTTTCTTTTTTATAATAATTTTACTCCCTTGTGAACGGGCTGTCTAGCTTTGTAGCGGGTAAGTGACCCCAGTGACCTAGGACGGGTTTTTGAGTCAGTGGAATAGTAAGAACAAAATACGTGTTCTGCCCTTTGGCTACTACTTTATACTCTGTACTCTACGTACTAACCCTCTGTAAATCTGTACTGCAGCGAGTTTCATTTTGACTCAGTACCAGCCACTGCTTTTAGATTGTTTGCAGAGGAGACACTGCGTTTTCCATCACTTGTCAATGAAATACTCTGGTATTTAGGGAAGACAATTGATTCGAGTGCTTAAAAAGCATGACGATAAGCTTGTGAAAGAAAACAGCGGGTGATGTTTTTTTGTGTGAGTGCCCCAAATGATCTAATCTAGTTTCTAACAAATTGAACCAAATTGAGGATAATGTGTTTGCCTTTACACAACCTTTTTGGAGAGAGATCCCTCTCCTCTTGCCTTTCCTAAAACATTGTCAAGTCCGAAGTGTCCAGGGGCGCGAGTGCACAAGCTGATCTCGCAGGAGACAGCTCTGGCAGCCTTCGGGTGACATCAGCCTTGGCAGGGGAACTGGCACCGGGTCGGCGGGGTGCAGAGCCAGTCACCTCCGTTCCATCTCCACACGTTTAAAGTTCATCCTGACTTGTCAACCCGCGCTCCCTTGGCTCAAGGGCCAGCTTCAGTGACGATGTGTGATTAGCAGAGGTCTTCGCGCATTTTGATTGATCCGAAGCTGAACCAAGTCCCTTCTAGAAGAAGGGTTCTGCAGAGCTGAAGAGGAGGAAAGTAAGCAATTCCTTGGTGGGAGGTTGCAGCGAGGAGGTGAACCACGATAGCTCTGAGGTCACCCCCTCTTCCCAAGCACGCAGGCGGGTACGGAGCCTTCTGGGGAGGGAAAAGCCTTGAGTACACGTGTGTTGGGTAGGAAATGAGTGAGGAGGGAGTGTTGTTCTGCAGCATCATTGGGGACAATGACTATTACTAGCCAGGCCGGGGGAGGCCGTGCTATAGTGCTTGCTCAGCTGCAGTGTTGCAATGGAAACAATTGTATGTTTCTAGCAGGGCATTACAAGAGCTTGCTCATTCATAATTGCTCTCTTATCTTACTCCTTGGCCACAGCCATCCAAACTATATTGAGCAAAGCACATAAACAGTTTCGTCTACCTTCATTATAAAGGCAGGAATACCTGCTTAATGTCTAGTGAATTGTCCTGCTGCTCTGACATCAGTAATGCTGACGGACTTTATTTGTCAGTATTCAGGAAGAGCAATGCTATAAGCACACAGCTTAATTGTGCTCATTAAGCACGCTTACTGTTTAGCAGTTATGATATGACAGTGCAAACACTGCTCGTGGTTTTGCTGACTCACAGTGAAATTCTCAATATTTGTTCAAAACAACATTAATTTAGTGGAAAATGAGGGAACTGGGTGCTTCAGTTCACTCCCTCTCCCCGTTCTTGTCTCCAAATATAAAGGAAAGCTAGTATCAATTGGTGTAAGAGGTTGGTAGAGGCCAAAAGCTGGTCACTCTCTCTGGGAACTGTTGCTCCTTCTGTCCCTCTATATCCAATTTTGTTTCGTTTACTGACAGGCTGAGCCAGGACAGCAGATTCCTACAGCAACAAGTGTTACCAGCGTGGAGAGTCAAACACAGCAGACACACAGTTGTGCTCCTGCTGCTGGACGATGTGCGGAGGATTAAGACCAAGGCCATTTGTCCAGGTATCTCTGGGTGTTTGCCACGGGGATGCTCCCAAAAGGCAGCCTCCTACGCTCCCTAGCCCCCTCTCACAGTGGTACAGCACTCTGTAGGGGTTGCTGGTGGCCGGTACCTTCATGCCGAGGGTGGATTCCTGGAACTGGGCTGTGCAGGGAGGAGTATTAGGCAATGCACCCAGCAGAGCCCGGGCACTACCTCCTGCGTACAAAACCGTCCCGTATAATTTCTTGGCAAAATTATCACCTATGTGAACGTGACTGATTTGTACTGGACATGCTGGAACAAACCTACCTACAGCTATGTTGTCCTTCAGGTCGCAGTTAAATTAACCAGTGCTCCGAGAGCTTTTTTGGTTTGTACAAATAAATTCCTGAGCTGAAAGCGCTATTTGCCAGACTTTGCTGACAAGCTTCATCTCAGGGTAGATCTCTTCTAGTATCTCCCACAAGATTTGGGTTTTGGGGTTTTTTTTCTTTTTTTTCCTTTTTCTTCCAGACACTAGCAGAACTTCAGCAGCTAAATCTGCTGGCAGTTGTTCCTGCTGCCCCAAACCCTTCTCCTGCAACAACACGCTGGCCTCAGCCTCCTGCAGCATCAAAACGCCCTGTGGCCCTGTTTAAAGTCAAGGTAAAGGGACTGTTGCCGTTTCAAACATATCCTCTCTCCAAACTGAATGCTTTATTGGAGCTAGTGCTATTAGTGACCAGAGGCTATAGAACTGCAGGGGGATTGCTTAGTGATAAGCTTGTTGATATGTCCCTAAACGCGATTGCATCGAGACGTAGTCAAAGCCCCTGATAGAGGTGTCCACCTGTCCCTCCCTCCTCCATAACCCTTGTTGCAAGGTGATTCCTCTCATGAAGTGCTTTTTAAGTCTTTTACCATCAGTGACTTTTTCAAGCCAAGTCCATGAAAAGGAAGGCTACCTCTTAGCCATAAGCTTGCTGATTTTATTGCTGAATGAGATTATTGCTTTAAGTAAAACCGCGAGAAGCAAATGGCACAGAAAGGACTTTAGGTTGTGACCCAGCCAGCAACAGGCAATACTCAGGTAACTTAGTTATCACAGTTATTCCCTTTGCTCTTCCTTCCAGGCAAGGGAAATGTTGATTTGTTCTGGGACTGGGAGAGTTTGCTTGCTAAGAAGGTGAAGGGCTCAAGCAGTGTTTTCCGATCTGTCACAGTCACTTCCCACAGTCTCACTTTCTCGGCCCTTGCCCACTGCTGTGCTGCTTCTGTTTCCACTTGCCTTTGATCCAGGAGGTCAGTTTTGTTTCCCAAGACAATAACTGTTACCTACAAACAAAATGAAAGGGTGAGCTTTATACAAAAAAAAAAAAAAAAAAAAAAAGGCAGCAACCACTCTCAGTGCTTTTAAAGAGGAGGCAAGTAGCAACACAGTTCAGACCTGTTCTTTAACTTAGTGCTGGCTGAAGGTAAGCTGCGTGTAGTCTGGAAGGTCAGGGTCTGGGATCTGAATTAGCCTCATCTGCTTGTGGGCCGGGAGCTGGTTTTAGTCATAGGATACGCAGGACTTCCCCTTCTCTCCCTGTTTGCTTAAAGGGAAACAATACCCAAGGGAGCCAAAGCTAAACAGCCCTATTCCCCGTTTGCTTTGCAGTTCAGCTGCCCTAGACCAACGATAGGAGCGTGACATCTGAGCAGGTCAGAGCAGCGGGTGCCTGAGAGGCGAAAAAAATGCATGGCAGCAGAGAAAGCCTGGAGCCCACAGCTGTGGATTTTGCCCGGCGTGGTTCTTGTCCCAGGCCCCAGCCCGCAGTGTACCTAAGGCCCTCCCTGCCACGCAGGGAGGGTGGCTGCCGGGCAGGCTGGGCTGCTCAGCCCCTCTCCCAGCCCAGGGGCTGCCCCCTTCTCCACGCTCCTGAAGCCACTAGAGGGACCTCAGTGGACAGTCTTCTGTGGCTGGAAGGGTCAGATAAGCACCATCCTCTCCGAAGCTGTTTGAAGAGCAGCCGGTTAGCTAACTGGGGCAGCGCAGCCGTAGCAAGTCAGACCCTTCGTTGTAAGAGTCAATCCAGTGACTTCTGTGTCATCGAGACAGTGCGGTGGCCTGCCCAGGCCTTCCGGTCTAGGAGGTGCTGGAGGTAGTGCTGGCCACGTAAAGTTACCGCTCCTGCTTATTTTAAGTTAACCGTTTTCTAAAAATGTTTTACCAGCATCAGCTCTTAGGGGAAACCATGCCTATATTTATAGTTCAAGGCCCTTAGTTGAACTCTGGTATCATCTCTGCGCTAGTGGTTTGACAAAGATCAAGTGATAAAGTCCTCTTTTGCTGATGATTTGGGGTTTCTGCTGTGACCACACCTGCTTGCTCTTTCCTGTTCATCAGACTAGCTCCAGGATGTCTTCTGTTTCTTTCCAGATAGAGATGTTTGTCCTTTGAGACCTGTGAGGTTTGAGGTTTCCTTTCTTTTCTATAGCAGCCCAGGGTGTTTGGGAAAAAGATTTTTCCCTCTGTGACTGCTCTGAAAGAAGTTCTAATCTTCATATGCATTTACGACGTGCTCCAACTGAATTTTACCTATGGTTAAGCTCTGTTGGTATGAGAGAACACAACCTCTATTTAGTATAAAATTTGGCCAGCCTTTAAGGTGCGTGCTGGAGAGACCCCACGGCCAGCAGAGGCAAGGAACCAGCCATCAGTGCTTTCTGTCATCTGCCACACAACAGGGGACTGTGCTGCTCAACAAGGTGAAGTTCTGCCAACTCAGAAGCACCACGTGTGGAGGTAGGTCCCTAATTTGGTTAAGGATGCATTCTAGCAGAGCCCAAACTTTAAATCTGCTGATGCTATCTTAAGGCAGGACTCCAGATCTCGCTTTCTACGCTTCAACATATCTAGTTTGTTGTGGGTACCACTCTTTGACTATGTTATCCTCACTCAAGATCACAACTTTGAGCTCTCCCTGTTTTCTAAAATACCTGCATGCAAAGAGAAAGAAGAGGTCTAGCAGGTAACAGAGAAGAGAGGGACGCGGATCCTGTTGGGGCTGTGACTCCCTCTCCGCATTACAACATGTTGTAGAGTAACAAATCAGGGCCCTCACAAAACACGGTGCCTGGGAAAAACTTCCTGCTCGTCCACCTTTCCTTGCCCTGCAGGGGACTTGTGATTGACTCCCGTATCCCTGATATACGTGACAATCTGCAGCTCACACCAGCTCCACCAGCTAACATACCTCTCCTGTGACTGCACGGTCTGGTGCTGTCAAACTCCAAGGCTGCCTTCCTCCACCACCCTGTGTGCCGTCAGTACTAAACGAGTTACATTCTTGGAAAATCTCTCCCTACCATTATCCAATTAATTCTTCATGCACTTTTTTTTTTTTTTTTTTTTTTTCCAGCAGCATAAAACAGACATTTGGAAAGCTGTAGGCTAAAGACATTTAACAGGGAAAACTACTTGAGAATATAAAGATACTGTAGGAAAAGCCACAATGCTAATGCCACATGCAAGTTATATTTGTTTAGCTAAGCTGGAACACTGTCAGCTGAAAACACTAGCTGCTTTCTAAGGGAAAATAGAGCAGTCATTTCACACAATTGAATTGATTCAATATGGTTGTTAAAATACATTAAAGCTGCTTTGCCAATTGACTAATGTCTGGGAGACCCATTGTCAATTACACTAGTTTGTAAGCCATCAAGTAGATGAATACAAAACAAACAAAGATAATGCCCTTCGTTATATTATTCTATGCACTTGACTTCCCATGTACAATATCTAAAAAAACATATGAACTGCACTGCTGTAGACCATATGTTTTATTACTCACAAGTGTCCTGGCTGGTGCGTTCAGCTAACCGAATTTTAGCTGCAATAGAGGAAGTAAGGAGGAAAAAAACCCACATTCTTTTGCATGACCTGCATGGCGTGTGAATTAGCCTTCCCCAGCATGAGAAAGCTTCCTTTTGCTGGATTGCCCCAGGCTGTGGGTACATATGTTTTCCTTTGTATGTGAGTTTTACAGAAGCAAAATCTATGCTTTGCAACCTGAACTTGCTACCACTGACACAGGGATAAGCCAAGTGGCTACAGCACCACACATTTACCTCCTTTTTGTCTCTGAAGACATCAATCTCCTTTTTGAGCTGTTCGACTCTTTGAAAAGCTTCGAGGCTGGTCACGGCGTACACGAGAACGAAGCCATCAGCGACAGAGAAGTAGTGTTTTGGCAATTCTACGCCCTCCTGCAGACCCCTGGTGTCATAAAGCCGTAACTGTTCCTTCACACCTCGGTCTGTCTCCACTGACGCCAAATACACATCTTCCATTGTGGCACCTTCTTCTAAGCCTGTTTTAAAACAAGCAGGGAAGTTCAACTGCTGTAAGTACAGCACCACTATGAGCATGATTTGCGGTACAGCAGGATTTTACCCCACAGTAGCTTTCCGTGCATGTTTCCCAGAGTGACCTGACCCGGGCTCGACCTCGCCTGACATCCCCATGAAGGGCTGTATTCACAGATCACTGCACCAGCTATTTACAATAGTGACACTGGGTAAACACAACTATCTAATACATGAGCACATGATTAAGCCTGGAAAATTAATTTATACAACATGCACTTTCGGGATAGGATAAGATATACGGCTCTTCCCCCAGGTTTCCCAAACTCCAACCACCCAGTGGTACCAGTTCTGTGCCAAACACGCTGCAAACGGGCCTGCCCAAACACAGGCTTTTGGAAGAACAGCCAAGGAACACCAGAAAATCAAGTACTGACATCTTGAGCCTACTTCTTTGCTTCATACTGAGCTGGATCACACGGCAGAAGCAGGAGCCAAAGGAATAATTCTAGAGATTAATGTGTATTGGTGGTGCAACTAACCAACAAGTGAAATCAAGCCAGAAAGGGAAGGGGATGTTTGCATGCAAGCAAAGTTGCATGCTATGTTTACTCAAATACACAGTGAGCTTTTTCCATCCCTTAGGGATTTAAAATGACTCAGATGTGCTAATAAGAGCAAGCTCATTTACTGCAAGGTAAAGGCACACACAAGGTAACAAGCTTTCATATATATATCACTTGCTCCATAGTAACTATCTGCATACTGGCTCTCCTTCCTTCCTCTCCCCATGGTAAATGTGAGGTAACTCAAGGCAGCTTATTTTGAACTAATTAAAATGAGTTTTTCCAGGTCAAACCGGAAAACACCTTAGCTTTGGATCCCCCCTGGATGCAGATGTATAAGGTTACAGGTCCCAACAAACTATGTATAGTGTAGCTGGGCCACTTTCAGAGTTGGTTTTAAGTATTCCTATAAACCCCCTGCAATCCACTTTTTTGCCTCCATTGCTGTCTTATATACATGAATTTTTTGCTGTTGCAGGGCTACAGTGATGACTCCCGCATTATTCTCTTTGTCTGCCAAAAAGGGACCATATTAGCGCGTTGTTTAAGAAAACACAAGGGATTATCCAGCCTGTAAAAATAAGGAGTTTGCTATGTTCAGTGACACTATTAAAAATACTTCACATTGACAAACAAGCTAAAGCATTCCACCCACGCTGACGGTTTCCCACCATGCGTGCAGCATTCCTGCGCAGGAAAGTGGCACAAGCTGTTCTTTTTTGCCCCTCTCTGCGCAGTCTTCTCAGACAAAACTCTTATTAGGTTTGGATTGAATTAATTTATCTCGACTCCAAATATAGCCATGCTAATGTGCGAGAGCAAAACTAAGAGTAGAAGGACAAAACAAAGGTTAATAAAAAAAGGAAGCACGAACGCATTCTGCGTGGTTGGAGAATGTGTTACAAGGGCATTTTTAAAGACTGAAGTAGGTAACAGAGCCCTTTTTGGATATAGCACTATATTTTTCCTTGCTCTGCCTCATTGCAGACAGGTCAAGGAAATATCTAACATCAGTAAATACTACTTTGGCAAGAAGGAATGAACCATAAGTACCTCAGTTTTCTTTTTAGAAAGCAATGAATAATGTTGTACAGGTTTTTACCATCTAAATGCTGCCCTGTAATTCAACAGTGTTTAATATATCCACGTTCTCCTGTGACAGTCTCTTCCTAATGGCATTAAAAGTAGCAGTGAAAATTATGTCTTTTAACTTCCTACTTGGAAACGAAGAGGAAAAATTAAGACCTGGGACTTAAGTCAGCAGAATAGAGCAACAAATTTTGATGTGAGATGGGGATGGGTGGGGAGGGAGCACTTCGGAGGGAGCTGAAATTTATGCGTCAGTATCAGATTCCAGAGGTGAAATTTCACCTGTGTACACTGGAGGAAGGAGTATATGCAAGTAGATTCCTAAGCAAACACAGGTAATGGTTAGACGTATCTGTGCCTCCTTATTCTGGGCCCTGCTTCTAAAGCCCAGACCGCGTGCTACCCACATCTTGCTGACAACAATATTTACGCTCCTTGATAGCACCATCTGTGTCAAACACTTTCCCGGTCGCCGCTCGAGCACGTGCTGGGCAAGTTGTTGTACAAGCGGCAAACTAGTCAGGAAAGCCCAGTGTCCTAGGAAGGTGTCTGCCACCATCCCATCCTCCCTGTCATGGGAACCCCAGTTCTTTCCATCACTGGCATCCTCGGGCATCCTCCCACCTTCGCTCCTCAGTTGGGAAGGGCAGCTTGTGCTGGGGAGTCGCTGCCCTGCAGACTGCTGTCGGCTCGAGCGGGTTTTCCTTGGGCGAGGGCATTACCGTGGGCCTTCTCTCTCTTTCCCACAATCAGTTTTTCTAAATTTACGGAAGCGTATCTTGAGATATCCACTGCTGTGACACAGATGAATGGGCAGATGGAACCAGCTTTCAGGTTCAGAAGCTGTGGGGGGAAAGGGGAACTAACAAGACAGCGAACAATCTCATGGTTTCTTTGGAAACTAAAGATGAAAAAAAAGCTAGGGAGGGAAAGCAGGAATAGAGAGGAGACTGACGCCGTTCTCTAGTGTCTACTTAGCTGGTGCAAGTCTTGGGGGAGGCAGAAAGGTCTTTGTCTATGTGCCGGCTGCTGCCGTAGAGGAACTGCCAGGGGAAACCTCAGTCATAAATTGGGTGGTGTTTCAACCCCTGGTGGTTTCCCAGTGAGGAAAAGAAAAGGCTCAATATACTAGTGAATACTGCACACTGAGGCTAGGCAAGACAGAGATATTGCAAGTACCAAAATAAAGCAAAATTTTGAGACGGATGGAATTTCAGAAGTTCCCAGGTGACTCTTGAACATAAATGCACTGCAAATTTTGTCATCTTGAGTGCTTTTGAAGATCTCCTATGTAATCTCTCCTTCCCTCTCTCCAGGAGGAATTTAACAAAGAGCTCCTAAAGCCTGCTATTCCTTGTGTTTGTAAATTGCGGGATAACAGGCTTTGCTTATTCAGAGGATTCCTGGCTCAGAGAAGAGCTGGACAGGCCTCAACAGGAGCTGCTCTATTTAGATTTAGCTGCTGGCTAAGTACTGGCCCCACCAACCCGTAGCCTTGATTGTGACCCTCAGGTGCAAACATTCAGCTCCTTTTTCATCTATTTCTAAAATGCAAAGCTGACTGTAGCTCTATCGAGAGGTAGTTTTGATTTAAGAAACAGAGATGTAAGAATACAAGATTTGGTTAATTAGCCTCCACATCTTTGGAGCTGTGAAAGCCAAAACCCCAAATCCCTCCAGCTGAGACCAAACGAGGTAAATTCTCTTGTTATGGGTTCTACCACAGTAATATATGGTGTTTTCATTCCTAGCTAGTAAGACGATTTGAAGGAGCTGCTTATGAATAACCTGACCATACCAGCTATTTACACAGCCAGGAGGCAGAGATAAGGAAAATCATGTTTTCTACAGGAAGAGTTCTCATCTCCTCCTGTTGAGCTGATAAGCTTTACCATAGGTTGAAGAGCCAGAGATATCTTAAAGGCAGAAGGAAGTCTCTGCCTGTGCAGTATCACTGAACAAGAACACTGTTTAAGGAAAAATACGGATCTTTTTACAGGCACGTCCTGTGCTGAAGTTAAGCCAGCAACTCTCCTGTTAGCCCTCGAGAGAGAGCTCAGGCCAAGCAGTGCCAGGTACCACAGGAATTTAACGGGAAAATCTTCTACTGCCAGTCAAGGACCCATTTCACAACTGAGGAGAAAAGATGCCCCTCTTTCTTCGGGAATGCAAGAGAAGGTGGGGGATTTGGACAAGCACAACACTGAAGCCACAAAAAGAGAGATCATCCCAGGTACCAGGCAACTGTATACGTAAGTGCGAGCCTTGACAACTATTTGGCCTGACGTACGGCAATGCAGTCCCTACATGACTCAAAGCTAGATCTGCGCTCATTTCAAACATCTCCTTTCAGGTTTTGTCCGATTCCTTGTATCCATTTAGACAGGGAGACTGCTGATTCTGACAGTCATTCTGACAATTCATCTAATTGCCCTCTCCTTTCTCATCCTCAGGCACAAGTCAAACAGTCCCTCTTGCGGTTTTAAAGCCTAGCACAAAGCCCAGTGCCACACATTGCTGCTCACATGCTCTGGGGACACAGATATTCCTTTTTGGGGGGCTATTCCTCCCTCCAGAGTACCTTTTCCTTCTTGACCTCAAGCAATCTCAGTGCCTTTGCAAGAGTGCTAGCTGGTGTCCATGTAAGCAACAGCAGCACTTAGGGATCTTCATCCATGACAAGCCAGGGAGAGCTGAAGGTGCACAGTTTTCTAGGAAAAGAAACACAGCACAACTGGGTTTTACAGCACCACCAAGCACACAGCCAGGAACATGGGCTCAAAGCCAAAGGTTTTATATAGCAGCATGAAACCTCCAAGGACACTAATCACTTCCCTGATAGCAGCTGTGCCACCACTCCTCTTTACAGGAAAGTCAACAGGAGGCACGTGAGCGCTGACATAGACTCGTGGCTGATTTACAGCCAGGAGGAGACCCCCATGTCAGTGGCTGGGAGCTCTCGGAGTATGGCACCAGACCTTGTGTTCTGAGCCTACAACCAAGTTGCAGCACGCCTTTTGTTACCGGGAGGAGGATGTGGACGCCGTCAGGAATGGAGAGACTCCATGCGTTGGCTGGGTAGTCCTCCCCATGGCTCCCTGGCCCTCAGACCAGCCGCAGAGCTGCTCCTGACGTCAGTCAGGAAGCACAGGTTTTGAAACAGCTTGTGTCCAGGTTGCCATACCCGGTGAGCTGCCTTGCTGGTTGGCTCTGAACAGACAGGCTTTCAGCAAACACACTAGTCCTTTTCGCCTCCTGCCAAAAAGGCCAGCAGCCAAGATGTACAAGTCAGCTTTCTGGAGCTCGCAAGCTTTAGGAAACGAGGATTGAGGTTCGGTAAGCATGTTTTGAGCGTGGAGGGGCCACCCCTGCAATGGTAGCACCAGCAGTGGCTCTGTGCAGTTTAAAGCTCAGCTGAGGAGCAATCAAGGACTCAGCAGTCCTCAAACTCTGTCCTTGCCCAGTGAGACCCTCACAGTGGTGTCCTGCCTCCACAGATCGACAGGTCAAATCAACACAGATTGGCACAGTAGCTAAAGATCTTCTGGAAACCATTTCCACCATACTTCAGGCACCCTCTGCCAGAACTGCCCGTGGGCTGAGGAAGAGGCAGGGAGGATGATGGCCGCTCAGCAGGACTGCCAGACACCCCAACATATCAGTCCATCCCCCAAAACATGCCTGATGGCTCCGTGGATGATACCAAAAGTGCTGGGCCATTGCCACTCGTCCCTTGGCTCCGTATGAGTCCTCTCCTTACTCTGATCTTGACTCTGCTACTTGCCCTCTTTCTCCAAATGTCTTGGGAATAAGATTAGACCCAAATCACAGAAAGCGGGAGGCTATATTCTTCTTTCTCCCCTTGCATCCCCTCCTCCGCTATCAGCTGTCCCATCCATTACTATTAACTCTGAAAAATAAGAGCAGAGCTGCAGGAAAGGAAAACTCATCTTTTTGGGAGAGGAGGGGGAAAGCCTGTGTTGCGCAATGGCTGAGCTGGAGCTGAGAGTCCAGGAGCAGCAGAGGGACACCCACAGCTAAACCCCAGGCACGAGGCCTCCCTCTGGTTATGTCAGCCGGTATCCATGACATTGTATAATCGTGTACACGGCTGGTTCCATAAATAGCTCCTCGGATGAGCAACACCCGAATATCCTTCCTGCCTGGGTCGCTAATAGGAGCCGGGGGCAGGAAGCAATGCGAGGCGACACGATTTAAGCAACGTGGCCCCGCTCATGCTGCCGGGGTGTCTCTGGCGATGGCCAGGCGCGGAGGAGAGGCAAGTCCCTAGCAAAGGGAAAAACCTTCAGCCTGCAGGTTTTGCAACCCTCACGCTGCAAGCTACACGGGGCTACGTGCTACACGGGGCTTAGTAGGATGCTGGAAACAGATGTTGCTGCAACATTAGAGGAAATCCTCCTTTTAAACAAGGGTATTAGCACGCAGTTCTGTATCACGCTTTGCCAGCAAATTCCTCCCATCCACACATTTTAAAGGCACAGCGCCTGCGAAGCACCGTCCTAGAAATCCTACTGTTTATCCAATAACTTACCCCGACATTTAATTTACCAGCCCAAGAGAAAAGATGCAAATGGACTAGACACCTTCTGTCAAAGCCCTGGGATTCACCCCTGGCCCCACCCCTTGTTTCTGGGTGAGGCAGGAATAATTCATCAGCCTGCTGATCCTGCCCTTCCTCTCAAAGCCAAGTCATGTGGAAACAGGGAAACAAGCTGGCTGTGCCTTCGGTCACTTTCTTTTGTGCACAGCAAGTCTCAGCCATCCCGTGCTCCTCTCTCAAGTCCATTTTCCATGGGAGGATTTCTTTGAGAGCAGAGAAGCTTGGCCCTTGAAGTTCAGCACAGAATGTGGGTCCTGAAGCAGAGCTGTTTTTCTTTTCAGCGCTTTGATTAAATACTAGCCAAAACTGAGCAAAATAAAGCTTTAAGAAGATGGAACAAAAGTCGAAACAGTCTCCCCAGTCATCATGTGATATCTATTTATTTTTCAGGCATTTAGAGCATCTTTCAGGGAACAAGGTATTACGTAAAGAGGCAGCAAGCACATCACCTATTTTCTGCGTTTGTTTCTTTTTAAACATTCATTTATTTTATAACTGGGAACACCATGGAAAGGGTTCTTCTTCAAGCCCCTTTTGAAAACCAGTAAGCAAGGGACTAGGAATTTCAAGAACTGCCCAGAGATGCAACAAAACCACATTAATTTCCTCCTTCACCTCAGCGCAGTTTGCAGCCCTCAGTTATTGCTGTTTGGGGGCCCACACAGAACAAGACTCTGGAAAAGGAAACACACACACACACACACACATGCTCCCCCTGGCCCCCCAGAAGTAAAAACATCTCACCAACGGTATGCTTTCCATAGAGAAGCTGCTCCAAAATCGCAGTCTTTCCCACCGAGGCCATTCCGCAAACCACCACCTTGTAGCCCTTTCCCATCTTTCCCGCGAGGGCAGTGCTGGCAGGGGATCCCTGTGCAGACACGGCAGTCTGTTAGCCCGGCACGGTGGCAGAGCTCGGCACCAGGCAGCAGCGAAGCCCCCGAAAGGCGAGAGGCAAAACACGAGGCACAGCTCCCTCCCAGGCGCTCGCCGGCGACTGATATTTTTAGGACTAGAGTTACCTCCCACACCATTTTTTAAGGTTTTAGGCTGCCGCCACGGGTGCCAGTGCTCGCCTGCAGCCCCGACACCCGTCCTGTGGGGCTGGGGGAGGCTGTTTGCCAGTGCCCAGGGGTGTGAAGCCCTCTGGGGCAGGGGCTGTGCTTGTTGGCCTGTGTGTGTACGCTGCTCGGCTTGTGTTACCGGGCTTCGTGGCTTTGCTGCGGGCCTGATGGTGTCTGGAGGTACCAGGATGGCTTCCGAGAAGGCGACAAAGCAGCTGTTCCTTCCCTTTTATTTCATGCACTGAAAGTTTCTAGCTTTTACTGACTCAGAGCTAGAAAACAGGAGCGTTACAGGCAGAAGCATGGGAAAGCAAAGGCAAAAGCAGGTGTTTTTTGGTCTGTTTTAAATTGATTTAATGGGCGGGAGTTGGTTTTAGCAGGAGGCCTGCTGAAACCAGGGGCAGTTCCCTCCGCAAGCCAGCCGTGGCCGGGCACCCACTCCCTGGTTGCCGCCAGGACCGTTTGCGGCAGGGTGAGCCGGCCAGTACCTTCCTTAGGACCAGGAGGGACTGACCTTGTCCTGTTTTAGATCCCAGTTTAACCGGGGATCACTTCACAGGCTCGGGGAGGGGAGGGGAGAGGCTCTGCAGAGCAGAACTCCGAAAAACAGAAGGGTCACCCGGCAGCCGCGGGGGGATGGACGGACCCATTTTCATTCCCCGGCAGAGCCTGACACCCTCCACAGCAGCACGTCGGGGACGGGGACGCTGCTGGCAGCCAGAAAGGGGGGGGACAAATCCCTCCTCAGCACCTGGCCCCTTCCCGGGTCCCAAAAATTCCCCTCTGCGGGGGTTGGGGGGGGAGAGGAGGGGCACAGCGATGCTGGGGCATGCAGGAGGGACGTGAGCGGGGCCGGGCTAGGGGGACAACCTGCCCGTTACCGGCAGCGACCAGTCAAGCCAGGGCCCCGGCCCCACCACCGGCTGCCAACGCTCATCCCGGCGGAGACACC
>VXAK01008776.1:662937-683240 GCA_013399435.1 Arenaria interpres | reverse complement strand
GACGGGCGGGGAGCGGGGCCTGGGTGGGCCGCGGGCCCTGGCGGGACAGTGGAGGAGGCCCCGCTGGCCGCGCCTCGTCGGGGCGGCCCGGCCGCCCGGGCTGTGGGGTAGGAAGGGGGACGNGGACGCCCGGGCTGTGGGGTGGGAAGGGGGACGCTGTGTCGGACCCGGGGTTCCCCGGTGGGAGCGGGAGGCGGCGCAGCGCGATGTAGCGGGTGCAGGGTGGTTACAGGCCGCACGTCCCGGTTTGACGCAGGGTTTGCAGGTGGTTTGTGGTGTTGGATGCCATAATGCGGGCATAAAGAAGGGGTAGCGTGGGATGGGAAGGGCTGTGCCATGGCTGGGCTGATGCAGAAAATAAATAGGTGGGAAATCACACATGAACTCTGTTTTGGGCGAATAAAGCTAGTTGTGTTTCTCTGATAGTGATTTGGGTGGTGGGCTGATGGAGTTCACTTACACCTGCTAATTGTTGCTGCTGTGCAAGAGTTTAAAGAGTTTTAGAGATAATTAAGCCACGTTAAAAATAACGACCACACCGCTCACAGTCACGTGCTTCTTTATAGATTGATATTTACCGATTTTGGTAGTATCTGACATGCACAGCTGAAAAATCCTGAGTGGAGGAGTGCAACGCTTAAGAGCGTATGAAAAGAAAGCAAAATCACTGAGCATGGTAACTGCTATGTGTCCTGTTGGAGGCTGCCAAGAGTCAGCCATGTTACCCCGTGTGCCCCTGGTGTGAAGGAGCTCGAGAGCGTCCCATGTGCCAGTGGTGTTACACCCATGTAACCCATCATGCGATGTCTCTGGTGGAAGCTGTTCAAATCTGGCAGTCTTGCTCCATGCGCTTAATTGATTGACCTTTCAGTCCGGCAGGTAGACAGACATGGGTGCCTACAAGTACATCCAGGAGCTATGGAGGAAAAAGCAGTCGGACGTGATGCGATTCCTGCTCCGCGTCCGCTGTTGGCAGTATCGCCAGCTCTCTGCCCTGCACCGCGCTCCCCGCCCCACCAGGCCGGACAAAGCCCGCAGGCTGGGGTACAAGGCCAAGCAAGGTAATGAGGCCTGGAGGTGAGGTCCACGTGCTTCGTGATGGAGTGACCGAGTAAAAGTGAGAGTAGAATAACAAAATCTGGAACTTATATTCCCTGAGAACCAAAAGTGCCTTGCATGAAATAAACTCAATATTATGAATGCGTTAGATTGGTAGCAGCGCTCGCAACCCAGAGCCTTACTTCATGTAACTTGGAAATCGCACCATCTGTGGCCATTTTGGCAGATGGACATCAAGTGGGCTTTGGCTTTAATTCATGTTCCTGTGCTGTGTTAGTGCTGCAGAGCTGACCAGTGCTGTTAGTATCCTAGGTTTGGGGGTGTCCTTTGTCCGCCCAGATTTTATCATGTGTTACTTTGACTGTATACATGTGCTTGAGTAAGCAGGATGACGTAGTTTGCGCTGTCCTCAGGAAACAGTTACTGGTCAGTGAAAGAAACGTGGGGAAAGCAGCCATCCATCTGCAACTTGAGCAAATCCTTGAAATTATACGTTTGTTCATTATGAAAGTGTAAAGCCAGGAGTCTGCTTTTCTCTTACTTTGCAAAGTTTGTTTAGTTTCCTCAGCGCAGATTTCAGCAGGATTTATGGATGGCTTCTGCTTCAGTGCCTTAAGGAATTTTTGGGGTGGTTGCTTTTTTGGGTGTTTCAGGGTGGGAATTTTTTTTTGGTTACAAGGTAGCTGTAGCTGTTCTTGGTGTATTTGGAACTGCATAGTGGGATGGTGCCACAAACTCTGGTTTGGAAATAAAAAATAATTATGACAGGACATCGCTTCCCTTACTCAGTTTTTATGGTAATAGCAAAAACATCTTGTGCTAGCTGCCTCCTGTTGTAGGTTTTGGTGAAGATTGGTATAGTGACCTAATTTTCATGTGAAACTTTTGGGGTTGGAAATGCAGCGTGGGCATCAAACTTGCCTTGCTGTGATTTGCACTTGCTATACGACAGAATTCTTCTAGTTTTTAAGTCACTGTTTCTTTTAGGTTACGTTATCTACCGTGTCCGTGTTCGCCGTGGTGGTCGTAAACGCCCAGTCCCGAAAGGTGCAACCTATGGTAAACCTGTGCATCATGGTGTTAACCAGCTGAAGTTTGCCCGGAGTCTTCAGTCTGTAGCAGAGGTGACTATTTTTGTTATTGCTCAGAAACTTGGCGGTAGGAAGGTCTTACTTAGTCTGTAAAAGTTGAAAATACTCAGGGACAAAAAAAAAACCCATGAAAAAACAAAAATTATTAATGTGTTGGGGTTAAAGGCCTTGAATACTGATGGCAGGAAGGCACCAGAATGTCGTGAAAAGCTGTGCTGAGACAAATGAAAATGCTATTCAGACTTTACGAGTGAAGCCTGGGGAAAGTACTACTTAGATGGTTTATTGGGAGTTCACAGTGTATATTTACTTCTAAAATGCACCACAATATTTGTAATGAAAAATAGACATACAGCTAGTATAAACCCCAGTAAAATAAAGGCTTAGGCATGAGAAATAAAAATTGAAGTATGCTAAGGTGTCTCATTTCGCCCATCACTAAATCCCACCTGTGTTCCCTGCCATGTTGTGTGTTTTGCCAGCTTCAGGTACAGCTCCTTTCACAAAGTACAGATCAGCCTTAAAGCCCGTAGCAGCTGTTTGTGTAGCAGGGGTGGCACACCCTGTACTTGGCTGTAGCACAGGATCTGAGGACAGCGTGCCAGAGACCACCTGGTTCTTCATAAAAAGCATTGGTACCTCGCAATCACAAAGAGTGGATTGTTTGGGGTGTTGTTACCTGCTGAAATACTCAAAATGGAAACTGTAATTCGATTAGATCTTTTAAGTTTCATAATGTCACAGTAGTAGTGTTGAAGAGATGTAGTTCTCACTTTTGGAAAAAAACTCCTTCAGTGGGTTAGAATTAATTAATGTTAGCCTCAGCTCCAGAAAGAGACATGGTGAAAGAATGGAGACTGTTCATTGCCATGCTGTCTTGAAGTAGAAGACTCTTCTGTTCCCGTGACATCAAAAAATACTCAACTGACTTCAGCAAATTGCATATGGTGGAGTTTTTTTAAAAGAAAAAAAAAAAAGACATACTAATTTAAAAGAAACAGATAATGAGTTGAAGTTAAAAATGCAATTCTGTGTTTTCGGTGCTTGTGGCATGCTTTTCATGTATGCTATTCCCAGATAGCTGATGGCTGCTCACTTGTGGTGACAGCTTGTGGAAAAGGTTATTTGCCCTCAGTTCAAAATTTTCTGAATCTGACTTGCTCTTTCCTGCAATACTTAATTTTTTCAGATAGAAATATGAAAACTCGATAGTTGCTACCATCCCCACATAGAAGCTGGTTGAGGTGGTTGGTGTTTTAATGGTTAATATATGTGTCAATCTCACATGCTGGAATAAAAGAAAGAATGTTATTACATGTGCAGAAAATTGTCAAATGCTGTTTAATGGAAGACTGTAGTAGTAGGTAGGGTTCATGTTGGGATAGAAGATGAGTGGGCTCCATTGGTTCATACTTTCCCATGGTGAAGTTAAAGTTCTTGGATTAAACACTTCTAGTGTTTTAAATAAGGAATGTTCTTGACAGGAGAGGCAGATGGAGTTGCATAATTGGTATTTTCTGCTTTGTTTTGTTTTCTAAACTAAGACTGCTTCTTTCCAACCACAAGTGAGGATAGGAATAGAAAGCACTAATATACCAGCAGTGGAACAAAGGCTGGTTACATCAGCTGTTTCTTTTTTCCTGTCAGTACAGGCTTATTCTCTGCAGAAATGTCTTTCTCCCATGTAGCTTTGGATGTGCAAATTGTGATGATCAGTCTTTCATAACTTCTCACAAAAGGTTGTTCCATGTCCCTAAGTCAACTTGTTCTCTGTATGTTCATCTTCATGTTAAAGTTATTTTTAGCTCTGTGTATTTGTTTATTGGGTGCTTCTGTGTACAGAGTTCTTTCTTCTGTCAACCAGGCACCTTCATCCTTCCATCCTCTAAAACCTGTTTCTTGTAGGAATCCAAGCAGCCTTTTCCTTTCTTTTTTTTTCTTTTCTTTAACGCATCATTCCTTTCAGCTATTACTTTTTCTTGTGTCTTTGCAACTGAAAGGGAAACAGTTCTTGTAGGAAGAAAAGTTCTTTCAAGGCCAATTGAAATTTCTAGCACCTACAAAATTTTTGGTTTGAGTTATCCGTATGCATGAGGAATGCCCTGCCTCCATGATTTTACGGTCTTTTGCATATTTATATTTCCCCTCTAGGAACGTGCTGGCCGTCACTGCGGGGCTCTGAGAGTCTTGAACTCGTACTGGGTGGGTGAAGATTCCACTTACAAGTTCTTTGAAGTGATCCTGATTGATCCCTTCCATAAGACCATCAGGCGCAATCCCGATACCCAATGGATCACCAAGCCCGTTCACAAGCACAGAGAGATGCGTGGGCTGACATCAGCCGGGCGCAAGAGTCGTGGTCTTGGCAAGGGCCACAAATTCCACCACACCATTGGTGGCTCACGTCGTGCTGCCTGGAGAAGACGCAATACCCTGCAGCTGCACCGTTACCGTTAATTCTTGTAAAAGTAACGATCTAATAAAGCTGATGCGGGTTGTTGAATTTAACAAGTGCTTCTGCTGCTTCTTGGTTTATGTCAAAAAGTGTAGAATTCTCCAGCAGTTCAGTTGTTTCCATGTTTTGAAAGGGTTTTGAAAATGTAATTTGCTATGTATGAAGATCGTAGGCCCTGAGCAGAGAGGTCTGTGATGGATTTCACTTTTGATAAGACAAAAAAGGCATGTGTGGTGTGAATGGAAAGCTTAACGGCTAGTCCATGGTCTCTGTGCTGTGGGTCTGAGTATGTTGCTTCACTGTCTGTAGGGTGGAGCCTCTGTCCTGTGCTTAGACTGAAGGCCAGCTTTGATCTTGTGCAATGAGATGTGAACTGAAAGTGCTAGTTTATTTTTTTATAGGTGATTAAATACTAATGGCAATTTTATTTTTCAAGTTCTGTTTGTAATGCCTTGAGTGTGAAACCAGCTCTTGAGCCTGTGGTACCTGCGAATGTAGGCTAAGATGAGTAAGCGCAGAATGGAAAGGTAAGGCTTGCTCTGTTCATTAAAGTGCACAGTATTTAAATATGGACACTTCACAAAGAACTATGTGATGTTTTAGGTTGAATAATAAAATATTGACTGTAGAGTAGGTATTGCTTCATTTGTGCGAGATTCCAGGCTGTTTGTTTCACATTTTGCAGTGGAGATGGCATGTCTTAGACCTGCCTTTTGATACCAGGAGAGAGAACATTTCTCTGGTGTTAAAGAGCTGTATTCTGATTTACTCTGCATGGTTAGGTGGTAGAAATAATCACATCTAGGTGTCAGACAGTTACAATCATAGATGAGTGTATTGTAGGCTACATTTGTGAAATTACAGCGTGACCTTTCAGCATGAAGTCAACTTGCCCATAAAAGCTGAGGAGAATAACTGCGGTTTCTGGTAAATTAGCTGCACAACTGTTTTAACTTCCACAGATTTCATAGTGCGTGCATTGGGTAGTGGTAGGAAAAGGGGTGGATAGAAACTGTATCTTCCAAGAAGAAGCTTCCGAAGATTTGCCCTTCAACTGAGAAATTAGTTTATTTTGCTCTTTAAGTTCTTAGAGGAGGACGGTAGTCTGAAGAAGAGTGCCAGTATAACCCATGTGTCTATTTTTATTTTTTTTTAAGATAACAACTTTGAGTCTCGTGGTGCTGTGTTGGGGCTTGTTAAGCTGTTTAGGACCCTTGCCATTGATGGGGGAAGGTGATAGGGCAGTCACCACTAATGCTGCGTTGCTTGAAAAGGTTGCAAACTTTGAGCATGCGTGGAGTGTCTCCAGTGGGACTTGCCTGTCTCAAGGCCAATTGAAACTGTGGTCCTGTGGCTTTTTGAGCTTGAAAGTAGGGGAGGAAATACTATCCCCTCCAAAGTTTATTGGAAGCTCCTGATCAAAGTGCATGGTATGTATCAGGCTAGCTGAGGAATTTGGAGCAGATGGTACCGCCTTCAGCGGGAGCTCTGGGTACGTACGGCTCATCCCAGGTCTTCAGGAAGTCAGATTGCCTGAACATCTTCTCACACTGCAGTTGTCTCATGCTCTGTTGAACAGTGTTTTGGGTTGGAAAGAGGGGAAATTGCAGTGCAGTATTTGTGTAACAAGGAAAGGCAGATTTATCTTTATTGAAATCTCCATTTTAAAAAGGCAAAACATTGAGGAAAAGCTTTTTTTGGGGGGTTGTTAGCTCGGGAAACCAGTCTTAGAGGAAGGTGTGTGGTCTCTGCCTTTCCTACGCGACGATTTTTTGCGAGTTCAACAGAGGTTGCAAATCTTTGTTCCTGAAGAGTTTGGTGAAAATCAGTCACCTGAGAGAGTAGTCCTTGTGAGAGGCTGTTGAGTTCAGCCCTCCTTTCCACCCAGCGTCTGCCTGCAGTACGGATACTGGGCTGCAGCTGAAGGGGGATGGGGAGGGAGGAGGAAGCACCAGGAATTTCACTGGTGAAATTTATTAAGGCAGGGAGGAATCCAATAATCGGTTTCCAAGCCACCTACTTGGCTCTGCTTGCAGGATTGCTTGTTTCTCAGTCTGAATGGGCATCTTTTAGACATAATTAAAAGAGCTGTCTGGATTCTAGGCAAGGCAAAATGAGTGCCACAGTGAAACTGCAGAGAAACGGGGCTGTGCAGTACCAGCCTATTTCAGCCTGATACCAGGGGCTGTTGGAAATAGCCGACTGTAAGCTTTTATTAGGCTGGATTTCACTTTTGTGTAAGCCGCCTAGATTGATTGCTTAGCCTTTGGTAGAAGGTGAGGGCTGGGCAAGTAATTCAGCCCCTGTTAGAAACTAATTCTGCCCTCCTGCAGGGTGGGATGAGTGTAACCGGACTGTGTGATTTAGCATACTCTTCAAATAAGCAAGTAGTAAACTCCGTTCCACGTAGCTAATGGAAGGGCTCATTACTTGGCAGCGCTAGCTAAGTTGAGAAGTACAGACTCGCTAATCAACAGCGAGTATAATTGTTTCCTTGTGTCGTCTGCGGAGCGCGGGGAGCCCCTGCGAGGCAGCTGTGTGCTGCTGGGCGAGGGATGCCGGCGTGCTGCCTGCCGTAGGCACAGGTGCTGGTGGAGGGGGTGGCAGGCTCCTTCCCTGCAGCAGAAGGTCGTTGAATGTCACTGGTGATTTTGTGGGGGTCCTATAATGAAGTAATTAGCGATGGAGGAGAGTAATAGCTCAATTTGCTCACTTATCTCTGTCTTTGTAATGCAGGAGTTGTTCTCTAGCCTTGACCCAGTGAAAAAAGTGATGGCATGTGAAGGGGCCCATCCAGCTAATGAATTAAAAAGCTAGGCTCTAAAAATAGAGCCTGATTTCCTACTCTTTTATCTACTCACTCTCCAAGATGGGGAAAAAATACCATCTTTTTTGCCCTTGTACAGCTCTTTTGCAGCACACACAGGTCTAGTTCTGAGAGTATCAAGCCAAAGTACCCGGAGTGATGGAAAAGCTGCTTCAGCCACCAAAAAATAAAAAGGCAATTTGGCTTTGAATTGGACACTCTTTTCTGGGGCTTTTAGCAAGCACCAACTTTTTGATCCAATCTTTTTCAAGTAATTGCTTGAAATGTAAGGCTCTATAAAAGAATGGAGAGCCTGTGGGTTGTTCTTCTCCTCATGTGTCAAGGTTCTGAATCAGCCTCAATTCAATAATTACATGCAGAGCGTTTAGGTTGCAAAGTCTAGCTCCCTAGAGTTAAGAAGTGCCTGAGCTACGCTCCTTACGCAACCTTGAATTCGGTGGCTATCTTACCTAATGTGCCAGAAGAGGCCTCTGGCAAAGCCAGGATAGGAACCCAGTTCTTTTGGGCCCCTTGTCACTGCCTAAAATTTGAGCGTGCATGCTTTTCTTCAGTATCAAATGATGTTCAATGATATCCTATAACTAAAGGCTCTTATGTAATGAAGATGACATTTTCTCTCATTAAGTACTGTCAGCTCTCCATCATTCAGGGAAATGGAAAGCTGGGGTATCCTGGAGAACAGGGAGCTCAGTGGGAGCAGATGAGTGATTAAATTCAGCCTGTCTCTCTTCAGATCAATGCTGGCTGGGATTGCTCTCTCAGATGGAAGGTAGCCCCCTTCCGAGCCTGCTTGGGTCTCCCTGCGTTACCTTCCTGGTGCCAGGCTTTAGAAAAACCTTTGCTAGTTAGTGTGTTGGACCTTAGCTGGCTCCTTAGGGGTTATGCAGCCTGTATCTTGTTGCAAAAGGGCTGTGGAGGCATCACCTCTGGATGCGAACTGACTGTCCACGTGCAAGTTAACAAGTTCCCTTGGAAACACAAGAACCAAAAGACACACTGAAGGAGGGAGGGGAAAAAAAAAAATCAAGAAAGAAAAGGAGAAGAAAGAAGAAGGGGACAAGTCAGCTGGATTCCAGCAGGGATTGTCAGGACCCTGGTGCTGCTGGTGACGGGACAGGAGTCTGGAGAGGAGGCTACAGCTAGCCAGGGTCCAGTGGGGCTCCTCAGCCACGTTTGCCTGGTGCAGTCCCCCAGTATAAACCTGGCTGGACCCAAGTCTCCTCAGCAGAGAACCAGCTCCGTGCGTCTGTGTCTCTGGTGTCAATCTGCAGCCCCGACAGACCAGGCAGTGGCTGAACTTCACCAAGCCCAGAGCAGAAGGAGCGTTCTCGGTCGGTGCTGTGAAGTGTAGGCTGTGAAGGGCACTACATCCAACGCTGGTGTCCTCCAGCTTCCCAGCCTGATCACTGGGCTGTGTCAACAGCCAGGACAGCAGGCAGAAACCCAGACCCTGTTACACTCTGCATTGTGTTCACACCTGTAATGAAGATGAGTCGCCACCCCCAGAGAGCTCGTACACCAAGTGGAGGAAGTAGCTCATTAGTCTGGTGTTCACTCATTCATTTATTCATACCTTTTTTTCTTCCAGCATTGTTTTTCTGTGAGTAACGAGCAATTATTTGAACCCTTTCCTCGTATGAGAATCGTGGCCCTTCAGCTCATCCGCTGTTAAGATCCACCTGCCTCTCTCACAGGTTTCATGATCAGTCAGGTGAGTTCAGATAGCGAGTTACACAACCTTTATGGACAATATGTTTTGAGCTTTGTGCTTTCAGTTCATTCAGAGCTATATATAAAAGTGGTGTCTTACAAGTCACTGTGTTGTTGGCAGCTATTTGGATAGCAGTTTTGACAGTGCACGGTTAAACAAAGTCACTGTAAAGCTTTCAAGTAAAATAGAAAGTTTCATATTATTTTCATTTTGTTTACAAGTTATTGCTATAGGTGTTGATGGAGAACATCTGCTTTCGATCTTTTTTACAAAAAAAAAAAACTCGAAATAAGATTCAGCTACCCAGTAAAAATCAGACAGATATAAACCAGTTACTATCTATAAATTTCAGAAGAGGTGGAAATAAAGGAAACTTTTTTTTTTTAATAGACTGTAGGTACATTATATAAAATATATTATTCAATTGATTCTGTGGAATCTGGAGAATCTAGGTCCCAATCTGAAGGTAGGTAGTTCTATTTCTAATAGGTGCCTGGTTGTCGATTCTTAACAGACACAGCTTAAAAACCTGTACAAACTGACAGCGAGACACCAAGTTTTTCATGTGAACACCAATAATTTGTGGTGGGAAGATGATTGCTCTTTATGTCTGATACACATTTTAGAATTACACTTGCTGCTTGGGTTTTGGACCCTGCTTTACCCAAACGGCTATTTTAAAACAACAGTTATACCTCATCCATGGGAAACAAAAAAATGCATTACTATGGTGAGTTACACTGGGAACCCAATTCTTAGACTTATGATTTATGTTTCCAAGAAGGAAAAAAGGAGAAAAGAAAATAACCCACTGTGAACAACTGAATCATTGTTCTGACTCCTGAGGCTAAATTAAAAACTCCACTATAGTTATTATTTTCATTGGCTAGTTTAATAAAAATACAAGAATCATAAAACTATGGAAAACATACGGCATACGTGAGTTCTATTTTCTCCAGTCATGGTCCCATCCGTGTAGGACTGAAAACTTTAAAATACTTCTCTCATAAATGATCTTGCCTTCTAGTAGGTACCATTCTGGCAACATTCTTAAATTTCAATTTATTTTAATTAAAATATAGAAAATAAGTGATGTGTTTTGAGCCTGAATAGTTATTTTAGCCAAATTACACCTGTGTGGAAATGAGCTACAGAACTGGAATTTTTTCCAGATAATAATGAATGCTGGAACTTGATGGTTTTTGCAGATTTTTGCAAATTGTCTTAAAATCATATTACTTGCATTGCTGTCTGAATATTGAATGGTAGGGTCCTTTCATAGGTACTTTGTAGCAGCAGTAAAGGCTGAAGTAATTTCGTCATCTGCAGAGGAGTGGGATGGAGAGCTGGGGGAGCGATTGCTTTCCATTTTTCCCCCTAGTTGGCCCCTGAAGTGGTAACCCTGGACCTGCTCTTTCTGCACCCACCGGACAACACAACCTGACCCGTCTTGTTTCTCCTGGGTTTGGTACAGCCCTCTGCAACAGGCTACTGTGTGCTGCTGACTCGGTTCTTTTTGTTGGTGGTGGTGTTGGTCAATCGGGGTGAGATTGCCAAAGCTGCAGTTGTTTGGGTTTGTAAAAAAAATATGAGGTTGTCAGCTTTAGGTGCCAGCACTGCTGTCAGAAGAGCTGACTCCAGCTGTCTGTTGGGCACGGCAAAGAGGAGAAGAGGTAGGAGAGCAGTAGGTCTAAGGTGGCCATCTCTCAGGCGGGAGACTTCTCAATTTAAAGATAGACCCAATGCCATGCGTCCCGCTGAGATCCGTGACCCAGGACCGGATTAAGACTTGGCATTGCCTCAAAGGAAGGGGGGGGCAGGAAAAAAGCGTGAGTTAATCAAGCCCCTGGCTTTGGTGACCGGAGCGGGGATGTGGCATTTGGCCGTGCCTGGCCTCCTGCCACGCACACGGCCGTGCAGAGATCCAAGCACGGTGTCTGCTTCTGAGGGGGGCCAGCCATGGGTGTCCGGAGAAAGGCTGGTGAGCACAGAGCAAGTCTAGTCCTGCGTGTAGCAGCCTGGGTCCTCTGAAGAGCAGGGTAAGAATTTCCTCGCACCGTGGTTGCCCTCGGATCATCCCGCTCGGTGACTGCAGCGGGACCTGCGTGCCGACAGGACAGCCGCAAGCTGTGACATCCAGCAAGCTGGGAACTCCCACGGGGCTTCTGGCTCAGCAGGAGTGCGGGCTGGACCCGTACGCGGGATGGCATCTGAAGGGAGATAAAGAGAAAATAATTGCCTTGACTCATAGGTGCCTCCCGTAATTTGAAATGGGAAGTGGAAATAGAACCTGTTTTGATGGTCTGCTCCTGGAAGCTCACCGGACCGGAGACTTTCCAGATGACTCAGAGCAGGACGGCTGTTCGCCGAGAAATGCTGTATCAAGGATTTGGCAGGATTATATAACAAGCGGTTGTCCTTCGCCGCTGGTATTGTGCCGTCTCCGCCAGATTTATGCTTACAATTGACCGGTTTTGAGGAACTGCAGTAAAACAAAATGGCAAGTGCCTGGAGGCATTTTCAGGATGCAGCTGAGCTCCTGCCCGGAACAGACCTATTTGTTTTTGGACATTGTGCTACAGTTGTTTAGGAATTGACAATAAAAATTCACTGCTAGCCTTATGATGCCACCCATTCCTTTGCAGTCGTTCCATTTAAGCTGGGTTTATGTTGGAAAGGACATTAAAGATCATCTCATTCCAACCCCCCCTGCCCTGGGCAGGGACACCTCCCACTATATCAGGTTGCTCAAAGCCCCATCTAGCCTGGCCTTGAACACTTCCAGGGATGGGGCATCCACAGCTTCTCTGGGCAACCTGTTCCAGTGTCTCAACATCCTCATAGTGAAAAATTTCTTCCTGATATCTAGTCTACATCTGCCTCTTTCAGTTTGAAGCCATTACCCCTCATCCTATCACTACATGCCCTTGTATAAAGTCCCTCTCCAGCTTTCTTGTAGGCCCCCTTCAGATACTACGGTTCTATGGCGTACCTCACTCTGTTTAGTAAAAGCACTAAAACTGGTGGTGGAGAATGTGCCTATTTCTTCATAGTTAAAATGGGTAAGGTTCAGAGAGTGAAGTCTTTGCTTTCTGGGAGATAGAGCGTGGCTGGCTTCTTTTGTGTGCTTGAACTTTGCTATGTCTTTTTCAGTGCCCCTCCTGGAAAAGTTTGTAGTGGATTAAGCGTGGGCAAAAATTGTCAAGTGTTTGTAGCTGCAGGTTAAGAAGGTCCTTTCTATCCTCACAAACAAGTGCTTGCATTCTCCCAGTTCAGAAAAAAAACCCAGAAGAAACAGGAATGCTCCTTTATTAATGTCTGATGTGGTGTTCGGTATCGCCTTTTGGAGAAGATAATTGATTGTGGCAAGGAGTTCCAAGGGTATTTTCAGTCCTAGGAGCTGTGTTTGAGACCCTAGCTGGGAACCACAAGTATTCACTGATGTTCATGTAACAATAGACGAAATGACCATGATGATTTTATTAAAACTGTAAGTGCCTCACCAGGAGGTTTTGTTGGTTTGCCCATGATCACTAGAAGGAATGAGAGAATTTGCTTCATTCCTTCTTATTTGTAATGGATTAGAGCAGAACGTTCTTACTCTGACTTACTGTAGAGAGCCAGTTTTGCCATGCATGGAGCTCGTAGCTGAGTCTGAATAAATGCACGTCTGTCTTTATTCACGAGGCTGATAATATCCAGCCCTGTTTCCATCACATCAAACACGAATGGTCCCGTAATAGGAATATCATTGTGTCAGAAATAATCTGGGCAAGTTGCTGAGGCATAACACAGAGAGGCCCAAAATGCAGGACAGCCAGAGAGGTCAGTATTTCTGCCGCTTGTACAGGTGCCAAAACTGCAAGTGTAGATTAGTTTGGATCTGCAGCAATGTTGGTATCCAGAGATATCCCACAAACATATTTCAATGTAATTTGGACCTTACTCTGGTGTTACAGGATTATAACCCTTTTGCTTTCGATAGAGTTATTCCAGATTTATCTGGAATCTGAGTTATTTTAAGAAGCGTTTTGTATTTGCAAAATAGTTTGAATACCTCAGGTTTGTTTCTAGCAAGCTTTCACTCTTGCTTGCCTATGCCTTGCATAGGATTTTATGAGAGAAACTACATTTGTTTTAACAGTTAAGTTTTTATAGCTGGAAGCAATTTTCTTTAGTGTAACATTTCAGAAGCCCTTTATGACTAGCAATATTTCACTGAATGCCTGAAGATTGAGACCTACTGCATGACTTTATCATGTATAAAGCTTATTATCTGACATAATTTGGCGCATAGCAGGCTTATTTATTTAAAAGGTCACACAATCATATTTCACCACTGGTAATGGCATTTTTATCCATTTAATAGGTTTATCCTAAAGCATATTTATTCCTAATGCATTTTATTCTGAACCGGTTAATAACATTAACTCTTCAGGGTCTTCGCAGAATAGAGAAGCCAGCATTTTGGAACAAGAATTTGACCAGTTGTACCTAATCCAAAAGGACACGAGGTCTGATATGGTGTTCCATGCATCATCTCCTGATACCACGTCCAGCACCTTGAAGCATTAGGCCTTAAATCATCTTTTGACCTCCAGGTTAGCCAGGGTGAGACAACGACTGGGGAAAAAAAACCACCACTGCGCTATTTAGAGCTGCTGAAAGTCTGAAAATGTCCTGGCCCTTAAACTGCCAGTTATCCTTTGGGTTGTTACAAGTCGTAATTCTTCGGGCCAAAAATACGTTTTGGTTTATTCCCCAGAGAAATTTTACTGATTTGAATGTGGTTGCCTTTGTTTTGCCTGGATGTAAAAAAGCAGTCCTCTCTCCTGGGGCCAATGCACATGGACCAATAGCACCTGTAATGAAAAGCTGTTTTCTTTCTACAATCTTGGGTTGTTTAGGACCACCATGTAGGTGGCATTTGCCTCTGTTCATGACTAGGCTCAGTTTTCTTTTGGGCTTTTCCTTGTAAAATATACCAGTAATCACAATAAGTGTGTGCTGCTCCAGGGGAGAGAAGCAAGGGCGATATGCAAAACCTTGCCGGAGCTGTGGGTGACATTTCTGACTTTGTGTCCCCTCCACAGGACCTGCAGTTTTCCCAAGATGAGGAGAAGGCATCATTTGCATCTCTGCTCTGCCCAGAGATGAGCTTTGTGTTTGTGTTAGTGTTACACTTCATTCCTCCAAAGATTAGCATAGTTTACAAAGAGAAAAAGCAAACCGGATTTATGTTTTGATGGCCCGGAGGGTTCAGAAGGAAAATGCTGGAGCCGAGCTACATGACTTCTGAAACAACGATTTTGATCTGGTGACAGCAGTGCCACCACACTGGGGACATCCTGGCCAGCACCCTGCCAGTGTCACGCAATGCCAACGTGATCGCTGGCAGCCTGCAGCTCAGGCAACTTCGTAGTGAGCATCGGTGCTTTGAAATAAGATCCTCTGCAGGGTGCTGTGATATAAGAGAGTTCGAAAAAGGCAGAGGAAAATCCAGTCTTAGAGAGATGTTTATTACAAAAGACACCAGAGGAAGAAATGCAGTTGCCCCTGGCGAAGACTGGGTGGGGGGGAGAAGGGACTGGCAACTGCCAGGGATCCTCTAAGCAAAAGGCAGCAGTTGTTTGCGGATTGTGAGCCTTCAATGCAACACCATTGACGTTGTCTCCGAGACAGTACAATGTGTCATTAGAAATCACCTGTAGTTAAGTCACATAAATCTCGGTGTTTCGGTGAAAGTTGAGAGTAGTTCTCTGCTCATCCTTTGCACAATCTTTTCTGCTTCTCTCCCCCAAATCACAATTGGCCCAATCAAGGAAAAAATATTCTCATCTTTTTTTCATTGGACGATGATTTTATTTCTGGATAAATAGATGATGTACCATCAGATGGAAAAGACAACAGATACTGGGTACAAGTTACTCCAGGGGAGATTAGGATTGAACACAAGAGGAAAATTTTTCACAATGAGAACAATCAGCTACTGGAATAATCTCCCCAGGGAAGTGGTGGATTCCCCATTATCGGACACTTTTAAGATTCAGCTGGACAGGCTGCTGGGCCATCTTGTGTAGACTGCTTTTTGCCAAGAAAGGTTGGGCCAGATAATCCTTGAGGTCCCTTCCAACCTGGTACTCTTATTCTGTAACTCGATGATTCAGACTAGGTAACCTATAGCACAAAAAAGGAAAAGGTGAGCAGCGATATGACAGCCACATAATATAGGGTTAATTAATGCAAAAATAATGCTTTGTCTTTCTGGACTAAAGGTCCGAGTCCTCCCCTTCCATTAAAGGGGCAGCTGAGGCCAGTTGCAATATGTCGCTGTTGCCTGGGGTTATGTCCCATTGTTTTGACCGGCCTAGAAGGCCACTTGTATTATCAATTTATGTGAATAAAAAGCACACCTGCGATAACACTAGCTAAGAGAGAAAAGCAGAAGTGTTGTGTGCTTCAGGCCATAAACTGACTGCTAAAGAGCTGAATCAGGAAGAAAGTTACCCTATGGGCAAGTTAGCATATAACTGTCTGTTATGAGCTTTTATATCTTCCTCCAAGGCTCTGATACTTGGCACCAAGAGACAGGATGTGAGCAAGAGGGAACGATTTGTGAGCCAGATCCTCTGTTTCGGTTATACTTAGCTCCCTGACTACACCGCTCCCGGTACCGAAGCTAGTTGCATTCGTGTCATGTAGGCATGCCCTTAATGGGTAGGCTTTAAATGATTCTATATTTAGCTTTTGCTTCTTCCTAAAACGCTCTGCACACATTTCAGCCTATGAAGGGATGCGATGACAAGCTAAAGACCTCTGGGACCTCCTTATCAGGATTTCTCTTCAGCAGAGAGAAAAAAATGTGCAACAATCTGAAGAGTTAGATACATATGAGAAACAGAAATGGAGAATAAGTAGGGCAAGGGGTCAGAAAACGCTGTGTAGGGCTTGACCCAAGCCGACTCTAATCGATAGAAAAATTTCCACTGGCTTCCAGAGGCTGAGGTTAGTTTGGTGGGTTATTGCTATTTATATCATTTAATGTAGGAAAGAAGTCACGGTTATAGCTATCATTATAATGGCTTTTAGAGGGCAATATTTAAGCTAGTAACTGAAGATAGAAAGCAAATCTTTGCTTTAAAGAAGCTGGAAATGCAAAGACAGCTTTGGCATCTGTTGCCTCACCTGAGAGAAGTGTACTTGTATGAACTAGTTCCACCTGCAGCTGTGGAGCACAAATTATTCAGGACAGACAGATTACTGGGGGTTTCAGAAGGATTTCATCAAACGGACTGACTGGACAGAAAAACAACGGCAAAGTATTTTATATAGGGGAAAATAACTTTCATTATATGTAAACCATCGGAAGCTGTACATGGCCAGTGAAGAGCACTTGGACTCACTGTAGATCTGTGCAAATGTCAGCCTTCTTCTGAGCATCTGTCAAAAAGACAAATAAGAGGTTAGGAATTTTTTCCCGAGGTAATAAGGAACAAAGACACAGAAAACATCAGGAGCTGTTGGGGCATGAAAAGATGCTGCTCCTTGGCACTCTTCATGTAAACAAATTTTTTCGATTTGCAAAATATATATTTGGGGCTCAAATGAATATTATTGTAAATGTGCCAAGCACTGAAAGAATCCAACTTGTCCAAAAGCAGACAAATGCTTGCTGATGGAAACTCCTACGTTCCTGGCTGGTGTGTGGATGTTTACCGGGATTAGGAGGGCCTCTCCACGGGGACAGAAATGTGCAGGCATTCTGTCCCGACCTGAGCAACCACCAGCATTTCAGGCCTGAGGAAAAGGAGTCATCAGCCTCCACATACCTCCGGTGAGGTGGCCAAAGTGCATCCTGTCCCACCGTCCAGTTATCAACTGCACTTAACAGCTAAGTCAGCATTAGTTGCTGCAACACTGTTGTGCCGTCTCCCAGGCGGAGGCAGGGGAGTCTGTAACACAGCTGGGAGTCACTCTGCAACCTCTGGAATTTAAACACGCAGATTTAGCTGCTCCACGTGTGTGGGGTGGGGGGCAAGAGGAGGAAATGTTTGTGTTTCTTCCCAGAGGTGGGAAGGGAGTGGTTGAAGCCTTCTGTCCCACCTTCTGTGCTTTTTCCCCTCTTCTGCCCCTTCACGTGTCAATGCCTCGCTTTAAGACTTCGGCAGAGAGCAGCAGCCTCAGCAAACGGAGGCTGAAGGATTCAGAGGACTGACCAAATACAAGGACTCCCAACCACCAGTCAGGTGGTCATCAGGAGCCAGGATTTGGTTTGCCCTTTGTGGAGGGGCGAACAACATGGAGGGAATCACGTCTTCTCATGGGGATCAGGGAATATCCACTGAGCATCAGATCTTGAAGGGATCTGGCAGCTCAGCAAGTAACACTAAAGCTTTAGGGGCTGAGCTAGGGTCAAAGAGAAGCCCCTCAAAAAGCCCAGGCACCACGACTTGGTCAGCACCCAGAAGAGGTACGTGGAAAGAGAGTCCAAGAAAAATTTGGTTCCCATATTGCAACCCATTGGCAGAGCACTGTCTTCCTGCAGGTTACAGGGTAGAATAAGATCCCTGATCTAAGACAGTTTTCTCCTTCAAACGCTGAAGCGCTTCTCATGGACTACTGTGGCAGCCCACACCTTTGTGCTGACCAGCAGACCTACAGCATAACAGTGGACAGGGCCATTTTGGAGACCTTCTCCATTAGGAACTCCAGGATGGGAGTTACATTGGTTGCACCATCCCATGGCTACCCACAGCCAGCCCTACCTGCTGAACCTTCTCAGGAAACACACCTTATGGCTTCCTCTGTTGTTGTGGACAAGGACACTTCCTGAGTGGAAGGCTGGGTGGTGGGCCCATTACTTGCTTTTGCCACACTCCATCCCTAGGACAAGTGCTTGGTTCTTGCAGCCCGTGTGTGGAGCCACCTCAGGGAAGGAACCAGAGAGAATGTAGTATGGGAGCATAGGGAGCAGTCTAAGGTCATTAAGGAAGGGGTTGATCTGAGATATGAGAGAGAAGCAAAATAAAGGCATTCTTGAAGATGGGTGGAGGGTGGCTCCAGGACTGTCAAGTGCAGGGCTAGAGGCAAGAGCAGGCTGAAACTGCTATAATGATCCCCGAGAGTCTCAAAAGCAGATGGTAGAAGATATTAGAGGCTGGAATCCCTCTGGGAGGGACACCGTCTCCTGACGGTGCACGGGAGAGACCGAGATTGGGAGCAACAGCGTGACAGCCTCTCCCTATGGTATCCTATGAAGCTGTGTACGTTGCCTTCCCCATTTGTCCCGCCAGGCAGGAGCAGCAGCATTTGTCCTTGACCACAAAGGAAGTGGAGGAGCAGTCCTTCCCTTTATTGGCCACTCTCAGGAATGGAGTCCATAGAATCGAAAAACCTGGGGCCTCCCTTGAGCACCACAGTCTGCTTGCAGGCCAGAGGGACCTTTGGTCTGAATGTCAGTGCCTGCATACTTACCATAGAATGGTTTGTGTTGGAAGGGACCTTAAAAATCATCTAGTTCCAAAACCCCTGCCATGGGCAGAGACACCTCCCACTACACCAGGTTGCTCAAAGCCCTGTCCAGCCTGGTCTTGAACACTTCCAGGGATGGGGCATCCACAGCTTCTCTGGGCAACCTGTTCCAGTGTCTCACCACCCTCACAGTAAATAATTTCTTCCTAATATCTAATCTAAATTTCCCCTCTTTCAGTTTAAAACCATTACCCCTCATCCTATCGCTACACTCCCTGGTAGAGTCCCTCTCCATCTCTCCTGTAGGCCCCCTGTAGGTACTGGAAGGAGGCTATAAGGTCTCCCTGGAGCCTTCTTTTCTCCAGGCTGAACAACCCCAACTCTCTCAGCCTGTCTTCATAAGAGAGGTGCTCCATCCCTCTAATCATCTTTGTGGCCCTCCTCTGGACCTGTTCCAACAGGTCCATGTCCTTCCTCTGCTGACGGCTCCAGAGCTGGACACAGTACTCCAGGTGGGGTTTCACCAGAGCAGAGTAGAGGGGCAGAATCACCTCCCTTGCTGCTTCTTTTAATGCAGCCAAATATGTGGTTGACTTTCTGAGCACTCATCTCTGAGGGCTTCCACCACCACCTGCCAATTGAACTGCCCTGCCTTATCTAACAGAAAGAGCTCCAGTTCCGTAGTTTTTTTAGCAGTCTTAGTGAACATCTAGGGTTGGTAACCCACTGGTTGGTAAATATTACACATGCATCTACTTTGCTAAAATCCAAAAATAACAAAAAAAAAAATAAATCCCAGAGACGCAGAATGCGTGGGCAGAAAAGACTTGTTCTGCTGTTCCTAATGTTCCACTCGGATTCCTAAGAGAATTTGATTTACACGCTATCTTCTCCTTTGAGTTTGTTGGCCAATTTCAGCCATTGGGAGGTTGGACACAGCAGGATGGGCTAAACTCTAGTCCTTCAAATTTGTGCCCAGTCCATGAAGACCAGCAGCCAGGCAGAGGATGGAAACAGAGACCCCGCCAGGTGACCTTAGCACGGGAAGGGACATCATGCCCCATACCCGGCCATGCCCAGGGCAGGCAGCACTGCTTGGCGGCCAGCTGAGCGGGCAGGGGCTGTGTGAGAGAGCCCGAGGGACACGTGGCCGGGCTGAGGAAACGTAGTTAGGAGTTGGTATGAGGAGGAGAACTGGGAATATGAGGAGGTCAAGAAGCTTTTGCTGTAGGAAATGGGGGCTGGGGGACGGAGGGCCTGGAGGTGGTGGTGGGTGCTTTGTGAGGACCAAGAGGGAAGCTGAATGCCTCCCAGCCGCTGGGCCACGGGCGGACAAAAAGGAAAACTCACCCGTTTACCTTATTCGAGAAGAGAGGAAGCTCGCCCAAACTGACCTGTTTACCTCATTTGAGAAGAGAGGAAACTCACCCAAATTAGGAGGCGGTAAACTACATTTAGCTGCGTTTAACCTCCGCTCGTTAACCTCGTTTAACCGCCCCCCCCCGCGCCTCCTCCTCATTCTGCGGGTCAAAAATACACCACGAAGCGCCACATCCCTCTCCCTCTGCCTCCCGGGGCGGGCAGGAAGCACAGAGCTTCATTTTGGGCCCTGCCTTCGCCTAATGGCGATCCCCCTCCTTCCTGCCCCCCGTTCTCTTTAGCGCTGCGGTGGAGGCGGTTTTTTTTTTT
>VXAK01008776.1:547071-655147 GCA_013399435.1 Arenaria interpres | reverse complement strand
TTTTTTTTTTTTTCTTGGAGGGAGAGGGGAGGCAAAGAGGAAAGGGTAATGTTGAGCTGTGTCTCTGAGCACCTTGCTGGCTGTCCGCTCCTTGTGACTTTTTTTGAAAATGTGAACCTGAAAGTGTAGTTCTTTTGTCTGCTACAACTTACACGCTGTCACAAACCAGAACTCTTCCTTCTGTTTCACTTTTTAATTCTCTCTGGGTGTTTATTTCACAAGAACTAGGAATCTTGGGCTGCTAATAATTTAGTGGGTGGAGTGTTAAAACTTATTTCAAATAATTGTTCTGAGTTCTTCTCGTGCATGGGAGTTATTTCATCCCCTAGGCGCTTGTTTGTGCATGAGGTTGCACCTGCTTTAATGAAAGAGATTTAGTTACATTAATGATGGACTACTGCATGAACGTAATTACATCAGTCGAAACTGGCCCTTGTAAGGCTGTGGTTGGACAGCATGGTAAAGGCAGCGGTAGATTCCCTAGGACAGGGTCAAAAGTGCTGCAGCCACAATGATGTCCATCCCTTGCCAGCAGAAAATGTCCTTGTCAAGGCAAAATTATCAGGAAAATTTGCCAAGGTAAGCTTCATTCAGCATTGATTCTTTTAACTGTTTTGGCGAGTTATATAATTGGTCCATGAGGAGCTGTCTTGTAGGACTTCTGTTCAAATATGATATGAACTGTGTTTAAATCCAGCTAATTGTCAGCTCACAAAGTTATACCGATTTAATTGATCCAATTTTAAAGCCTGGCACTTAATTAACACAAGTGTGTGTATAGTCCATAGCCAGGTTTGTTAGCAAAAGGGGAAAAGGCTTTAGAGACTGCATGCTTTAGAGCTGCCTTCTCTTTGTATGTAAACAGCAGCACACATTTCATACCTCACACCTGTCCTGTGCCCAGGAAGCTCCTTGATTTCAGTGGTAATACCCCTGCTGTAGTATTGGTGAGAGCAGTTAAAGTCTTCCCTCAAAAGGCAAGATCTTTGGTTGGGTTGTGTATTCTCTGTGTGTGCACGTTAGCACTTTTGAGACTGACTTTTTTTCCTTCCTTCCTTCCCACCACTTTTCATTTCTCCGCCTCGGTAGCTGTTCGATTTGGCCGCATTCCCAAACGTGAGAAACAGAGGATGCTGATTGAAATGCAGAGTGCCATGAAAACCATGATGAACAGTCAGTTCAGCGGTCACTTACCCAATGAAGCGTTAACAGAACATCAGGATCAAGCACCTCAAGAAGACCTTTCATCCAAGCCCAAGCAAGAGCGGGAAACCATCAAAAGCCCTTCTCCCCCTCCCAGCGTTGACATGGCTAAGGAAGAAGTGATCGGTATGGTCACCAGGGCCCACAAGGACACTTTCATGTACAACCAAGAACAGTCCCCAAACCCAGCAGAGATGATGCAGTCCCAGAGTGGGGAGAGAGCGTCAAAGAGCACTGAGCAGTACATCTTGAGCAGCGAGCACTGCGTTGGTGGGCTGGGTGGCCCTCAGTACCCTGAGAGTGAGCAGCACCTTGGTGGACAGTACAAAGGGAGAAGCACGATGCATTATCCAAGCGGGCACGCCATGTGTTTCCCAAATGCCCACTGCATGAACTTCACCAGTGGTTATACTCAGCGACTGTGTGATAGGATCCCAGAAGATGGTTTTTCTCCAAACAAGAATGCCACTTACTCCTGCAGCACTGGAGGAAGAATGCATCTGGTATATTGATCTCAGTTGTTTGATTTGACTTAGTGAAAGGCCTAGTGATGGGCGTGATCCAGCTGGGTCTCTTTAGTCAATGAAGCTGCACGCAATTGGCACAACTACTGAAACTGAAATTAACGACATAAGTTTAATAGCGCAAGTAGTGATGAAGGAGAATAATGGCTCAGGTTGCGTGGGGGATTTGAAATCATACAAGTCATGGGGTTTCTTGACTTGGTAATTTAGCAAACTGAAAGTAGCCAACATCAAAGAGCACTGGTTGAAGAAAACTCACAGGTTTCTTAACTGGCTTGACTTAAAAATGAGAATAGATGTTAGTTTAGAAATTCACTTCTTCACTCAGTGCTCTCAAAGACTTCCCAGTTATATATGCTTTGTTTTTTCTAAAGGTATTCAGAGCAGATTTCTGGGGTGAAACCTCAGGGCTAGGATTTTAAGCCAGTCTGCATGCCTTGCTAATGTGTTCTAAAATCTCTCTTGGGTTTTAGGTTGGTTGGTTGGTTGTTTTTTGTTTTTGGTTTTTTTTTGGAAGTGGGGGGATTGTTTTGTTTTAATGGGCATAGGCTGATTCTGTTACAGGCAGTGTAAAATACAGGCTCAACAGTGCACAGGCAACACATCCTTCTCCTGTAGAACATCCTCAGGTCTGAACAGAGGCAGGGGGAAGATGCACAGTTAAACCACTTAAGAGAAGTTCAGTGTCTTTTCTGTAGTACCTACACAAGTGAGGCTCTTAACACTCTTCTGGGTACCTTGGATGACTTTGCTAGAGCATTTTCTCACTGAATTCTTAACAAGGATGCTTCCTGTTTTCTTGCATATGGGTTAGGGTTTTTTTTTTTCTTTCCTTTCCTTACCAGGTCCCTCCAGTTTGCCTTGCACCTGCTGTTTCTCTGCCATTCAGGCAACCAGTTCTGTAAGCCCCTTAAAATAGATTGTCCTTCTCTTTATCACTGGAACCGCCTGGGATGAGAGAACATAACATCCTCGTTCTCATCCTGTGCTCCTGTTGAGAAGCGCAAGCCCCTGACCTTTCTGAAGTGCTCGAGCTGCCGGTATTTTTCTTCCTCCTAGTTTGTGAAGATTCTTCGCAGGTTCTTGAAGGCCCATGAAAGTCTCCACACAGTGAGGGCTGTTTGTTTTGATGCTGGATTTCCTTTTTTTTTTTAATTCCCTTTGGTTTATTTATTTTTTTTTTTTTCTTCTTTGGCTGCAGCATATGTGGACCATGCCATCTGTAGCAGGCTCTGACCTTAATTGCAGGCTCTGGGCACTGCACCACGGCAAATAATAATCATTCCCAACCTTCCTTCCTTGCAGGGAAAGTATGTGGAGTCACTACAACGGCATTCTTGGCACTCCTGAGAAGCAGAGGTTGAACCTGTCAGTATGGGCAGGCAGGGAGTGGTGCTGAGGCCCAGCCAGTCAGCGTGACCTGTGAATAGCAGCTGCAGGGAGGTTTAACGCAGCTGATGATGAGGAACCAAAACCGAATCCAACACAGCACTGCAGGCTTCCCCCCGCCACGCCTCAAACCCCCCGTCCCTGACATGAATGAGGGTTTTTGCCAGAGAACTCAATGAGAGTGGATCTGACCAAAATGAGTCAGTAGCAGTAAGGGAGTGTAATTAGGCTCTCAGCCACTACGGAGACAGATGTTCAGGGGTTTGTTTTTTTTACTCAATACCCCCACAACCAGAAAAGCAGAACAGGTCATTCCTGAAGAGGTTCCTCTAAGAGTGACTGTACAAGCTGACGGCTGCTTCCGTAGGGAGCCCGTCAGAGTTCAGGGAGTGTCTGGATGACGTTCTTAGTTGTATGGTTTAGTTTTGGGTAGTCCTGCAAGAAGGAGGGAGTTGGGCTTGATAATCCTTCTGGGCCACTTCCAACTTGAGATACTCTATGATTGACTCTTGGGCAGAGGTCTCTCAAGAGACCTTAGATACAATACATAGAGGGGGAAGTGGCAGTTCCCCCTTGGGACCGAGTGTCTGAGGGTTGCGATAAAGCATTGTAGGATGAGAAGGTGAAGGAGCTCTTTTGTCCAAATCAGAGTGGGGTGCTGAACCAGAAATTCCTTATCCTCAGGGTACTGGATTTTGAATAATACCTGCATGAACCATTGCGATATCATGGGCAGAGCAGTGGTTAGCGTCTGCTGGGCTTCCAGTTGCGTGCCTAGACCTTTCACTTTGCCAAAATATTTTCTGATTTTCAGTTTATGGAAAAGGTCCTCCTCTACCCCACGAGCAATCATTTGGCTTTGGGCATTGTCCTCAGACACACAAATGATGTTGTGATTCACAGCTGAACCCAGAAATCTGCAGTTGTGTTCCTTATTTTTTGGGGAGAAAGAAAGGGAAGAGCTTTCTGCATATTGACTGCCCAGATAGTAACTGATACTTGGAGGAAAAAAATATACAGAAATTTGTATCTAAGTATCTCCATCTTGTTTTCCTTAGCTGTTGCCAAATACACGCACACATATGTATACCTGTTGAATATATCCCTGAAAAGAATTGCTAGGCAATTACCAGATTCAAGGTGCCCTGCAAAAGCAGCATAGCTCTAAGGAATTACTGATCTATTTCACTGTTTCTCTTTGCTTTGCTGACATAATGCAGGATTATATGTGCTGTTTAGTATACTTGTGAGGCATACTTAAAGGAATTCTTGTCCTTGATGATGACAGGTGAAATGAATATTAAAAGGTTCAAACTTCATTAAAAGATGTAAATTTTAGAAAGGAGAACTGAAAGTATCTCTGAGCGTCTGGTTGGGTTTTACAGAGGGAATTTTTTGGCAGTCAGCCTTGACTGATACATCTGACCTCATTGTGGCAGATTCAGACTTTCCTGCAAAAAAATCACTGTGTTTATGTAAAAGCATTTTTGTCGTCTTGTGACTGAGCAAAATTGGGATACCAGTTCCTTGGTCCTCCTTCAGTGGTACAAATAAAAGGAAATATGTAGGAGAGGAAGGTTGTCCTGGTAATGAGGGTGTAAACCTGTGACTCAGGAAACCGAGGATGGGTTCCTTGCTCTGGTGTTGACACCTTTGTCACCTTGACTGAATCACTTGAGGTGTCTGCGAAACAAGAAAGATATATGAGAATGATTGTAGTACAGACTGTGAGATTGCAATCAATTGATTGTGAAATCATGATTAATTGGGAGATTACAGGGATAACACAAGTAAGAGAAATCTGAATGTGAGGCATGAGTGACATCAGGGAAGAAGAGCATAACCTGGGCGCTCTCAAGTCTCTTGCTGCAAACAATGTTGGTGTTTCCAAGGTCAGCAAATTTAGAAACAGACTGCTAATGGACTGCCCTGACATTTTTATTATTTGTTTGTTGTAAGGGGAGGGGGAGAAGTCCAGTTGCTTTGGGATTTGATTGAGGAATACTGATCGTTTTTTCTCTATTTATCATTATTGCAAAGCTTTTCTTACAGAATAAAACTACTGCTTTCAAGTGTGTGTCAGTATTTGGAATTACATCTTTAAGAGTTGTTTTCTCCCTGTGTTTTGTAAACATCAGGTGTGCCCAATGAGTAAGACTCCCCACGTGGACCCAAACAAGTCTGGCCATGAAGTCTGGGAAGAGTTTTCCCTGAGTTTTACCCCTGCGGTGAAGGAAGTGGTGGAGTTTGCCAAGCGCATCCCAGGTTTCCGAGATCTCTCCCAACACGACCAGGTTAATCTTCTGAAGGCTGGGACCTTTGAGGTGAGACCACTATGCGTATATTGTGGACCTGACAAACTGTCTGTCAGCCTGACCCCCTTAAGAACAAAAATAAATAGAACTGGGTTATATCAGGCAAAACCAGCTTGTCCGTGGATGTTGCCTCTGAGCGTTCCTTAAGCTGATGGTGTCCAGTGCTTCTGTTTGGTCAAATTCTGGTGAGCTATCCTTCTTCCAAGTAGGTCAAAAGTGTTCAGCCTTTTTACCCTTTCCTCTTCCCTGGGCTTTAATAAAAGGCTAATGAGGAGATTCTTGGTTTTGTATAGCAGTGGTTACTTTGATAGCTATCTTCGCTTAGCCTGGAGAGAAGCACACTGCATCTGGAAGGGTGGATAGTTTAGAAACCATGTATTGACTTACCGGTTTCATAGAGGAATGTGTTTATTGCTCTGTGTATCCTTCCTTCTGCCACTGTGCTCCCTGCCACAGCCAGAGCATCCATCCTGACCAGTCGCCACTAGGCTTTGGTGGCACCTGGGAGTTGCAGAAGCCTCCAGCTCCAGTACAGTGCTGCATTTCAGCTGATTATCCAATGCTGATAACGAGCTGTACTGCTGCAGCTCTGCAGATACTGTGTACCAGCTGACTTACTCTAGACTAATCTCATCAGGTCCTCATGGTTAATTTCACCCACTTGTGTGCATGATGTACATGTGAATTAGTGGTGTTAAATTGGGAGTGATACCAGAGAGCTTGGTGCTGTTTTATAATCAGTGACCTTCACCAGGGGACCTTTACTTAAGGTTTTAGTTCCTCTTCCCGACTCTTGCGTCTGTTGGAGACCATGCACGTTTCACAAGTGTTCAAATGTGAAGTTTAAACATAGAGGGCCTGAAGTCCTAAGTGTTCAACATTACTGTGCTTTTCTGGGGAGGGCAGGGTTGGTGATGCTTTTGCTCTTGTTTACTTGATTTATTATGTCAAGGAGGGATGCTGGATTTTGTATTTACCTGAAGATATTCCTTGTGTAATGTGTTGGGTCTTTTATCTGCATTTATACTGCCTGGTTCTAAAATGCATAATTGCTGGGTTGGAAGGTACAAATTACACTGGAAGACTTGGTGCCTGGAGTGTGTCAGTTTCTTTGTTCCTTCTGTTTTGCTGTCATGTATTTTTCGCTGTTATACTTATTCTTGACCTTTCAATATTCACCTACAACTTCTGTAGCTAAGGGCTGTGTTGTCACTTCTTCAGCTACAGTCTCTTATGTTGCTGTTCACGTTACACAAAAACGTTGGTTCCTTCCTCTGCAAAGTGTTATACTGTCCAGTCCCCTCAAAGAGGGCAAAAAATTAGGCTTGAACTGTTCCTAGAACATAAAGCCAAACCTTCATGTCTTGGCCTTTCTTCACTTCAAGTTTTTTCAAGCCTCACTCATATGCCTTTTTGCCAGTTACAAGCACTGCTGATAGGAAGGTTTCTATATCCAGGGGAATTAATAATAATCTACGGCTGCATGCTTATCCCTATTCGCTTATTTATAAGGAATATTAATGATTTCTGTTAGTGAGCTGGTACCTGCAGTTAAAGGCCTATGTGGCATCTTAACAACAGAAAAAAAACGCCGAAATAAATAATGCTGCAGAGGGAAAAAAACCCCAACCAATCAAGATTAATGAAACCATTGCAGTTGTGGCAAAAGGCATCCTGAAGGCCTGGTGCATACAAGGTCATTTCTGTCTTTGGTAACCAAACTAGGATATCCCAACATCTGCGTGTTTAATAGAAGAACCTGGGTAAAAGTACTGCTTCTGAGCCTGTTTTGGCTCCCTTGGGTACCAGTGTGTGGTTGTCTTGGCACTGTGCTTACCAGCAGCTCGGATTCAAGGAGTGCTTGTTCGTTTGGGACTAAGAAGATGCGTGGAGACAATGTTGGTGCAGAAGCAGTGTAGCTATGTATCTTATGTACATGTAAACTAGAATGCCCTCTTAGAAACGGGGAGTACTGGGGAGCTCAGTATATTGTGGTGGCAGTTGCATGGCTTTGTAATGGAGCCAGCTCAGGAACAGCAGTGAGCCTAAAATAAGGAAGTCAACTGGATTTGAGCTGGTCCTCACCCACTTCCACAAGCCCCCACTCCAACTGTAGTTGATGGTAGAGCTAACAAGCCTCTTGGATCCCTCAGGGTAGTGACTCAGCTCCTCCACAGACTCTCAAAATTGGTAATTTGGCTACGGGTGGTGGGGAAGTGAGCAAGCACTTGCCTGTGTGGAGGTTTTAGTGTGTTTATGTTGCTGTGGTCAGGTGATAGGGTTGATCAGGTATGTCCTCAGCATGCATAATTAGGAGTCTGGCTTGATGTGAAACAGCATGAATCAATCATGTGCTATACCATTGTCTAAACTGTTCTTCCTTGGATTGGAATGGCGACGTTGAAACCTATGGGCGAGGTCTTCACCTTAATATAAATCAATACAGCTTCATGGGCTTCAGTTTTGAATACTGGTGTTCATAGTGATTTCTCATTATTTAAAGTTCATTTTTCTAAAGCCCAGTTCTGTAAGGGGAATACCATTTTCTGCTGGAGAGTTGTTGAGTACCTGGTGGGTCCATGCTAAAGCACAAGTTGAGCTTTGTCTGTCTACCCTTTGTCTCCTTTTGTTGTATTCTGAGGGCTTCTGCACCAAGGTTTCTGCCTAGGTTTCTGCACTCTGTAGTTAACATCATCAAAGGACGTATAGCTTAGGTGACAAAGGTGAATAATACATAGTGCTCATGTGTTCATCAAGATTGCTGCATGTCATTTGGCTGTTTAAATTTAGGAGCAGGTCATGTAATGTTCGTGAATGGTGTTTGAATTCTCAAACATTTTTATTTTTTTTTTGAACTCTCCTTCTTTGAGCTTGTCAAAGGCACTAGTCTTTGCTAAAAACCTGGTTGTCCTCTTATCTGTAGTAAACATTTAAATTAATGCAGTTATGTAGGGTAAGTGAGAAGAGACGACTGTCACACCAAGAGATTACAGCGTCTGAAGTTTTAACCAGTGCCAGTTGGTTCATTTTCACTAAATAAGAAGGCTGTTGTGTGCAACTTAAACCTTGAAAATGTAAATAAGGTTGCTGAACATGAGCAAATGAAACTTTACAAGCCATTCCAGAGGGAAACATTTCACAATACGACCGAGAAACCACAAGAGAAATTTCAGCCCAGAGGGGTAAGTTCAGCACATGTCAACTGCTCCAGCCCAGGTGCTTATACCAAAGGGGTATTCCCAGCTGCAGCTACGGACCAGGTGCCGTTTCAAGCCCTGCTTCCCCAGCCTTTTGAAGGCTGTACGTGTGGCTCCTTTCTACCAGAGCTCATTAACATTCCTGTGGGAGCAGCATGGTATTTTCCCAAAGAATGCCTAGTGGGCCAGATCATCAGGTGGTGTAAATCAGCCTTGTTTTAATGGAGCTGCTCCACTTTACGCCAAGTGAGAATCTGGTTCAATACCTTCATTTTGCTCCTCATAAGTGTGGCCAAGAAGACATTTCCTTTGATGCTCTCTGTATGCCTTTGGCTGTTCAGTGGCTTAAGCGAGTTGTCCTACTGGCGTATTTATGAATGGCGTTGTCTTTGTGGCTCAGGCTGTCTGAGGCTCAAATTTTAATTTTCCTTCCTTTTGTGTGCTATAGCCCCTCCCCTGCATCCACTTGCTAATTTTTTCACTTGTTGGTTTCTCTGGGACTACTGGGCCAGAGCTTGCACTGTTTTTTGCAGCTCAATAGCATGCTGACGGTTTCGGTATAGAATGCTTGTACAGCGGTTAATGAGACAGTTTAAATGATGTTTAAAAGTTTAATTTTTTCTTTGAATTTTCTAGAAATCTGTTTATATTTATCTGGTTTTGTTCTTTTTTTTTTTTTTTATTCTTTCGCCAGGTTTTAATGGTACGGTTTGCATCTTTATTTGATGCAAAGGAACGTACCGTCACCTTCCTGAGTGGAAAGAAGTACAGCGTGGACGACCTGCATTCAATGGGAGCTGGTGATCTGCTCAACTCAATGTTTGAATTCAGTGAGAAACTAAATGCCCTGCAACTTAGTGATGAGGAAATGAGTTTGTTTACAGCGGTTGTCCTGGTATCTGCTGGTAAGGAGAGAAAGTTAACATACACCTTTGCCAAATTTTGAATTTCAATAGAGAGCCATCTTGTGTAAGACGTATACCCTGTTATTTCATGCCTAAGTGCCATTTAGTGGATTTTAAGCTACTAGCAGCCTGCAATTTACTTTTTTTATGTATCTGCTCTTTTGGAAAAATGTGGCAATGGGCTCATATATTCCTGCTGCTTTCTATAGAATGCACAAATACATGTCATAGCTGCCCGGTGGCTATTTAGAAGTGATTTGTCTGACTCATCTGAGTTTCACAGGACAGCATCAGTGAAATTACTCCTGACTTGCACAGCCTAAGTCTTGGGATAAGGTGGTATTTTTACTTCCAAGTATCGTCACTGAAGTCTGTTGCGTACCTTACTTAAGTCTAAATCCAAGTTTGATCTCTGCCTATGTCAGCAAGAAAGCCCTATTCATCTGCATCGTGACTTCTTACCGCTAAAGGTCTGCCAATCCACTCGCGTCTTCACCGGCCTCGTATCTCGTTTCAGTCCCTGGATATACAGAACACCCTGGCCCAGATTCAAAGAAGGATTAAGCACCTACTTCTGTAGTATTATCTAAAGCCTCAAATTAGGCACATTAGCTCTGCATATAATGCCTGCAATACAAGGTGCAGAATCCCTGCTGGCTGGGTAAGGAGCTCTCTAGGGGTAGCTAGCAGGAATGCTAGTAGTGCCCACTTGTACAACAAGCCATCGTTTGGGGGCCGCTCTCTTCTTGAACAAGTGCACCTCTTCCACCTGAGTGATTTAGACCCACATCTCTCTTATCAGAGAGGGGCACCGCGGGCACGGTGCCGCGGGCACGTGAAGCCTCTGGAAGCGAGGTAGGGCAGTTTGGTCTAATAGCTTTATGCTTGGCTTAACTGGAATAGGATAGCACAGGAGGGGGCCGGTGCAGCCCCTTCAGTTTGTCAGCGGTGGTAATGAGCAGAAGGTAGTGCAGAGTCTGGGAGCTTCAAAAGCTGGAACAACTGGCAGTGTGAAGGCATCATGGCTCTGTAGCCTGTTCGTGAAAATGTTTCGGGTAGCAGAGAGAAACCTGGAGTTTTAGTTACTTTTCCAGACTCTGCTTTACATATTTTATCTTTCAAAACCTAAATTGATGAGAACTGGAGGCAACCTTTAAAATAAGGACTGAGAACCAGGCCTCTTCCCTCCTCGTGCAATGCCATAACTAGGCTACAGCCGCTCTTCTTGCTTGCTCAGCTGCTGGGCCCTAGAATATCACAATCTGTGCCACCTCTTTTGTATGTAAGAGGCTGTAGCTGTTGTGTTAAGTGTGCTTCTAGCATGGAACCTCCCTCAGCCTTTTAAGCGCTGCTCCATGCTGTTGCTAGCTCCCAGCTTAGCTTAGGGATGGTATGTAACACGTACAGCACGTCATGTCACAGCCGTGCAACAGGACAAAGAGAGGAGGTGTTTGATATTCGGGCTTCTTGCAGCTGCTGGGGATTTTTCAGATCATAGCTTTGGGTGTTATTACTACCTATCTTAGCTACCTCGTGGTCTACCTTTGAGCAACCTGCTCTAGTGAGAGGTGTCCCTGGCCATGGCAGGGGGGTTGGAACTAGATGATCTTTAAGGTCCCTTCCAATCCAAACCATTCTATGATTCTATGATCTGCAGTCTGACCACAGCTTTCCTGGACACCTTCACAAAATACTTCTAGGGTTTCCTAAAGTAATACTTCATTGATCTTTTAATGTTTGGATCCAAACTTGCATTTGTTCTGCAGCTTGCGACTGAGTTGAAGTATTGCAGTTGTTACTTGCACAAGCGAGTAAGTGAGAAAGTTTCATGTTTGAGCAAGTACCAAAGAAGAACAGAAGTGCCCTCAGCAGAGCTCCTGGGAAGATGCTCGCGGTTCAAGGGCTTGCCAGGAGGAGAAGGTGCCTGTAGAACTGAAGGATTGCTGGCATCTAATAATTAAACAGGTCTTGAAGGACAGATCCCTTGCACCTCATCCCTCAAGGAGGAGTGTGACCCAGGGAGTCATTTCCCATAAGGTGGAGATGGAGCTCAATTACATAAGGAGGAAGAGTTGAGGATCAGCATCAGAGAGGATGATACGGAGATGCAGGCAAAGGCAAAAGATGGTGTAAGTGGAAGAAGAGCTGAAGGCAGAAGAATAAGACCATTAAAACGTCTTCATCTCAGAATGAGTCACTCAAGAGAAGATCGAAAGGAAGAGAGTAGAGAGTAGCCAAGATTCACATCAGTTCCAGCAGCAGACAGGAGTGTGTGACTGTTGAATCCTGACTAAGTGATCCAGGATATAAAATACTATGCTGCACTAGTTAAAAATCTTTTTAAAAGACTTCCAGTTGTTTAAAATCTTTAAAAAACCCACAACAAAACAACAACACCCCCCCCATAGCATCTCCCCATAACACTGGATGAATGACCACTCTTATAAGGGATTTTTAGAATATGCAGAAAGAAGCAGCAGGGTAGTAGTAAGGAATATGTGTAACTGTGTACATCCTCTTGTTTTGGTGTCATATGGCAAAGAAAGAAAAAGCAGGGCCAAACAGTGGGGATATGGGAGTGTTCCTGGTGGTGCTGAGGAATTACCTTGGTACCATTCCAAAACTAAAAGAAGGTTTCACATCTGGCTTCAGTGTTGAAGATGGAGGGAGGTAGCGAGATGGATCGTGGGCACTGAAGAAGGAAGAAGCAAGGTGGAAGCAAAGCCAAAAGAATGTGGTTTGTGCAGGTCTAGAGACCAGATAATCTCTTAACTGAGGGTGATGCCTTGTGGTAGAAGAATATAAAATACACACCCTCTATTATTCTCTCTTATTGGGAGAGTACTGACAAAAGCTTCTGCTGGCTGCTGGGAGCAACTGGAAGTAGACTGAGAGGGAGAAGAAAGACTTGGACTAATTGAAGAGAGGAGGCTACAGTAACTCCCCTGAGGCAGCCAGGAAAGAATGGACTGCATTCTTCTGCCTTCAGAGGCAAGGCAATACTGCTGTCACTGTACAGAGCTCTTGAGAAACCTCATCCGGCATATTTTGTGCAAATGTCATCATTCCTGCTCAAGACAGAGCAAACCTAAAGGTTTTGCAAAGCAGGGGGGCATGTGGGAGAGAGAGTTTAGCAAGTAAAGGCAGAGAGGCAACTGTTCACTTGTGCTCCCACGGAGAGGGGCTATCAAACCTGATGGACAGTCTTCACAGAAGAGTGGAAGATGTATTAATAAGCATCATTTGATATTAACCAAAGTTCCTAATTGTTAGAGTAGAAGCTTCTGGAACAATCTTTCTAAAGGAACAAAACGTATTAACTGCTTCAAGATGGATCCTGAAGTGGATTATAGAATAATTTTTCCCATAGTGGTAGGGATCTGCACTGAATAGTCCAGGAGGACTTCTAGCCTGTTCACCTGAGAAGTCCGATGGGATTGACACTGACAGCATAAGGAAGGGATTCCCGCTCTGACTGTACGATCTGACTCAGTGCTACTCCAGAAAGCTGTTGTCATTCTGTGTCCCAGTTCTGCAAAATGCTTTATGTAAATGTACACATCAAAGTGCATTTCTGTTCGTGTCCGTCACTCATTATGTATGTGCCCTGCTGAATTTAAGAAGAGAGGGTACAGCTTGATAAAAACAGCTACTGTGCATGGTTATTAGGTGAGACATTTTGCTTAAAAATTCATGCTTTTAAACTGCTTACTTAGGTTCCACCTAAGGACAACAGGTGTGTTCTTAAACACAGCTCTCTTGAAAGAGATGCTTCAGGCATGGGGTGAGTGCAGTATGTGAAAGCATAACATTTTTTCTTGATGTTGAAATTCTTCTTCTCAGCTGGGAATTTTTGTGTGCATCGTGTTTCGTTTTGTAAGTGCTTCAGAACACACTCGGAAGCAGTGCCCAGCCATGTCAAGGCTTGTACTCCCTTTGCCCCTGGGGATCCCATTGTGCAGATGAGAGCGGGGCTTGTCCTGAGTGGGATTTCCTCCTTGAGCTTGAAGCTCCAATATAAGTGTAGGGTTCTATGCCCAGCCTTGAGAAGTGTTTGAATTTTTTACTCCTGTGTGCCCTGTCTTCTCTCCTTGTGTTGAAAGTTGTGATTCAGCAAAATATTTAAGCGTCTGTTTCGATCTGTCCTTTTCTGGAAACTTGGGTAAGTGGTTGCAGAAAAGGTAATTGAACGCTGCCAGTTCAGCGTAAGCAAAGTTGATGCTAAACTGTGTTTCAAAGACTTTTGGTTTGAAACTTCTGGCATAAGTATTTATTTTTTCTTGTGCTTGTTAATTTAGTGAGTGATTCTAGCAGTGACTTTATGTTGCAAACTACATCTTTTCAGTCTCTCTTTTTTTTTTCCCTTCCCCTTCCTGCTTTTTTCTTTCTCTCTCTCTTCCCCTCCCCCTGCCACCTTTTTAGATCGCTCTGGAATAGAAAATGTCAATTCTGTGGAGGCACTTCAGGAAACACTAATCCGTGCATTAAGGACCTTAATCATGAAAAATCACCCAAATGAAGCCTCTATTTTCACAAAACTTCTTTTGAAATTACCTGACTTGCGTTCCTTAAACAACATGCACTCTGAAGAACTCTTGGCCTTTAAAGTTCACCCATAGGCCTTTAGGTCTCATCTGTACTTGGACTTGCCTCGTGTTAAACTGTTTTGTGCTAAAATATGTATTTATACAGTTGTACCACTTGTCGGAGAGAGAGAGTTCACAGGCTGTGAACGATTGGTAGCTGTCCCATAACCATGCAATAACGCTTCAGCAGGTGCTTTCAGCTAAGGGCGGCGCAGCATTCGGAGTCCTCCAAGATGTCCAAGACCCAGCTGTGCCCCACTTCTGCAGAAGAGGTTGCGATGAGCCCCAGTAAATATGGACTCTTCTTTCACTTAGAAAAAAAGAACCACCACTGCCCTCTCACGTAAACTGAGCGCAAAATAGCTGTGTATGTGCATATGGAGCATGGAATGGGGTGGGAACAATCCCGCGCTAATAGGAAAAGCTGATTTAATTGGTCTTTCACTTATCTAATAGATGTATGTCTGTGTCTCTTGATAACTCACTCATGGTTTCATTGTTGTTATTCCATTAAACCCGATGGAATGATTTCAGCCCTCACCACCTCTTCACTGAGCGTGTGTTCATGCCATGTGTATATAATATAAATAGTTAAGTAATGAGTGTTTATCGCTATATAAAGTACAGAGTTGTGTGTATATATGTGTATGTATATAAATAGTTCTATACATAAAGTATACATATAATTTCTTCACAATATTTTAAACTGTGAAGGAATTTAAACTTACAACAGAAGGTGATCTATGGAAAGAACCAAATAGATGCACTTTGCATATTGCTGAACTAATTATCTGAGCATTTCTAATTTTTAGAAAACATCAAATTTGCATTAATATGCTGTGTTTGTTAATTTAAAAAAAAGCAAACCACCACAGAGTGGCACCAAAGGGGCAGAGTCAGATTCAACTTTTGGAAGGGGTTCGTAGAGAATCTCAGGTGGAGATGGTTGATTGTGGCACTAATGAGATTGATTGTCCATTGCCACTGAGGTTCTTACGTTCTGCTAAAGGTTAAAGAAGTACCAGATGCTCTTCAAAAACTTCAGCACAGCCAGAAAGAAACTATATCAGATGAATAACAGCATCTATCAGAAAAAAAAAAAAAAGTGGGAAAAATGTATCCCTGGTTGCGTTTGGGTGTATGTGTGTTCTGTAACCATTTATTTCTTGCAATACATCATTTTGCTGCTTCATTGCTAAATGAGAATTGAACACAGAAATGTGAGATTCCCCATGTCTTTTCACAATCTGGGCTTTGTGGTTCCCATGCCTGTTCTTCTGGAGCTCTCCATTGGTGTGTGTGCATGTGCGTGTGTGTGTATGTGCAAAGAAGGTGCACTGGATGGTCTGGATTTTTTTCTTAAAAAAAACACCACAAAAACCAAGCAAACAAATGGGACTTTTGTTGTTGTTTATGCCAGTAGCAAATTACAAAGCAGATCCTCAAGGCTTAAGATTCTGCTGCTTCTCCTTCTAGGAAAGCGGTTCTCTGTGGGTTTTCTCCGTTTGTAGCAGGACCTGGCACCAGAATAGAGGGATTAAAAAAAGTCAAGGCAGTTGTGTTAATTAGTTATGTTTATATTTTGCTAATGTGGGAAAAGAAGATGCTCCATTACCCTTGTGTTTAGTTAGCTTCCCTCGGAGGCAGCCCTCTGGGTCTCTAGCGTTTGGTGACACTGCTCTGCGGAGGGGAGACCTCTCTGTTACTGCACTTAGATGTATGCGGCGGCTGAGGCCGGGAGGCAGAAAGCTGCCAGACCGCAGAGCTCCTCTGGCGCAGCAGGGAGTGGATGGCAGCCCTGGTGCCCGCCGTGGGGCTGGAGCAGAGGCAGCCCCTCTGCCTGCCCCCGAGCGTCAGGAGGTGCCCGGGCAGAGAAGGGGAGGTTGTGTCCTGCCAGGGCTCCGGGCGCCTTTAGGCTGGGGGTTTCCCCTCAGAAAGTGGTAAGGAGTCCTGGTCGGGGGGCTGAGAGCAGGAGGGGGCAGGGGTTTGAATAAGAGCTGAGGAAAATTCAGCTTTAGCCTTGGCTAGGGAGCAGAAGAGCCTCCCCTTCCCCTCCTCTGCAGCTGCTACAGGGAGAGCTGTCCTCCTCATCCAAACTGCTTTTACCACTGGATAATGGCCCCTTAATACATAGAGTTTTGCTATCCAAATGTGATATTGGGGCATATTGTCCTAATTTCTGTTAACAGTCTGCATCCTCCCAGTGTTACTTGTTTGAGAGCTTCACCAAATTATGCATTAAACCATTCGGACTTTAGAAAGGACACTGTCACATGGTTTGTATTATTTTGGAGCTGAAATGACTTCTTTGTAGACCCCATTTCAAATGTGGAAAGTACAGGTAACCCTTGGTTGTTTTGGGAGGGAAGAAGGCTTGTTGCGGAGATCGCCACCCGACAATTGTGTTTTGTTGTGTTTTGTTTTGTTTTTTTTTTTTCTTCTTAAAACTTTATTATTAAGCCTTTAGGAATGTATAACCAGGACTGAGTAATTACTGCTTATTAAATTTTTAGTTAGATGGACCGTGTATGCCTATAGATAGATATTCTAACTTGTGCAATTTCATTTGAAATAATCTTCCTGTACATAATGGAAAAACTTATATAACAGAAAAAAAACCAACCCCAAACAGATTGACTGAACAAAAAAGTTGATTAAAGTGCAGTTCAAAAGTGACCCACAAATTACAAACCCTAGCTGGACTCCTAGAAGAAAATCTGAACTCATCGTGTTAGCTGTGTATTGTGAGCTCTTCTTTTACCGTGTCACTGGTTATACACTTGTTAAACGCTGAGATAATAGACTTCATGCCAGGCATTTGAGTACTGTAGATTGGGTCATTGCTGAAAGATTAATGTACTGTATGACTTAAATGAAATTTTTATTCTTGATTTTACTCTTGATTTTGTTCTTGTTTTAAAAGATTAAATATGGGCATTATGTCAGCAAGCTACACCATGTTTCTCTGGTCTTTGTGTTTTTCTGTACGAAATCTGGAAGGGAAGACAACACACCGAGGTGAACGAAGCAGCATTAATGAATGAGACCATCAGCGGCCGTAAGGAGCTGCACTGGTGCAGGCTGGCTGTGGGCCCCCTGTCTGGGTCCACCCATGACACTGGGATGTCTTTCCAGGTGGTTGGTTGGGGTTTTCTGGTGCACTTTGCTTATCACAGTTTAAAATTTTTTGTGTAGCTTCATTAAAATAGATAGTAATTTTAAACACCTTCATTACATTTCAGGAATTTAAACTTGCAACTGAAAAAAATTATATGGTTTAGTTTTCTGTAAAGAGTCTTAAAGCTAAGTTATAAGAGCAGTTGATGAAAAATGGCATTCAAAGGGCAAAGATAGATTTGTTTTTTCCAACCTGATTTCCTAGTTTGAAGTGTTTAGTGTTTTAGGAGATGATAAACTTCTCCACAGAATGTTGCATCTATTGGTGTTTAAAAAAAACAACAGGACTAAAACAGAAACAAAATTATGACTGCCAGCACTGAAAAAAATAACAGCACAAAACCTCTTTCTTTTTTTCTTGGCATGTTTTCTCTGGTGGCATGTTTGCACATGGCTTCCCTTGTTGCCACCAAGTCTGAGCCCCCTGCAAGCGGGGCCATGAGCCACGGTGGTCCCAGGGCCTGGGAGGTCCCTGGGATGAGCTCTCTCTTCAGCTTTCACTGGGATGCTCCAAGTAATTTCCCCCTGTTTTGCTGTGACAGTCTTACGACAGTGAACGGGGAGATGGGGCAGGAGAAACACCCCAGTAAAAACATAATTTCTTTCCCCCTCTCCCACCCCCACCCCGGTTCGACAAGGTGCTCTGGGGATGGGGACATGAAGCGTCTGTGCTTGTTCCTGGGAAACTTGCTGGACTTACTTGGAGCTGAAAGCACCGACTCAAGCGTGAACGTGCCCACAACAGGCCTGGCCCCGTGTCTGTCCTCGCTCCATGAGGAAATGGTGACTGTCGCAAGGAAAACAAAGGTGTGAGTGTCCCAGTGTGAAAGTATAAACTGGTGAGGGTGTGGGTGGCCACCTGCCTCCCGCTCGGGCCCGTGACCGTGGGGTGGGAGGGAATCGGCATTCGGAACTGAACCGCAGAGCACTTTGATTACAGAAACAGTTCGTACAAGGAAATAACTGGCACTTCCTTTTCTTTGATGAGCACAGCGAGCAGCTGCCAGAGCCTTCATCAGCCAATACCACCACCTTTTCTTTTATTTTTTATTTTTTTTTAAGGTTGACGTTTAGCGTGGGGAGGGAGAAAGAAACACCCAGGCCTGGGGGGGGGAGGCTGGTGACACCCACCCCCTGAGAGCTGACTGAGCCGCAATGGGCAGCTTGGAAAAAAGCATGGTGGGGGCTGCGCTCACTGGGGAGGAGGAAAGTTGGTCAAGGACACAGCCGCGTTCCCAGCGAGAGAGAGAGGAGCCGAGCAGGCGTGCGTGGAGGCTGCAAGGCTGCAGATTCCTGGTTATCGGAGACAAACAGGTCCATCCACGCCAGGAAAGCCTCCCTGTGTGCAGTCGCTGCTCTGCCGCACCAGATCCCTCTATATCTGCTGCAAACGCACGCCCTGGTGCTTCTGTTTGGAGGCTGAGCTTGCAGTGGCAGAGGGCTGAACCCTGCCAGGGGAGGTTCAGGTTGGATATTAGGAAAAATTTTAACACTGAAAGAGTTATCAAGCATTGGAAAGGGCTGCCTAGGGAAGTGGTTGAGGCACCATCCGTGGCAATGTTCAAAAGATGGGTTGACACGGTGCTGGGGGACATGGTTTAGTGATGGTTTTTGTCAGTTAGGTTGATGGTTGGACTAGATGATCTTGAAGGTCCCTTCCAACAGAGATGATTCTATGATTCTGTGATCTCCTATAGCCATAGAAACAAGCTCTTGCCCGGCCTGAATCCCCCAGGCAGGCTGCAAGGTTGTCCGGGGGGGATTGCTCCCCTGCCTTGGTCTCCGGGAGAGTATTTGCCTCTGGCTGGAGGAGGATCTCCAGGGGATTACTTGTAAAGTTACATGCTTCAGATTGGCGGGATTGTCTTCCTGAAGGACGCCTCTCTCTCGTCAGCCCCTGTACTTCATCTTGAGAAGATTGTGGCTCACATTATTTCATGGAACAGCATTGGGTGCTATTTACAAAGCAGTAGAGAGGCAGAGGCAAACACATCATGTTAAAAACCCACCTGGGCCAGAAGTTGCAGCTCGAAATGAAGCACATCTAGAGAAGTCTGCTTGGTTACTGCTGTACAATAGCTCTTCTCCTTCCTGTGTGATGCTCTGGAGACCTCATGCCCGTGATTAGCTGCAAGGCTAGGTAATTGCCACCTTGGTTTTCATTTACTTAACGCAGATACTCAAAGCTGTGTGATTCATAAGCAGTGGTGATGGTTTATAAAATGAGGCTGACATTAGTGCCCCCTTTTATACTGCTTTGGCAGGTTCTATCACCAACACACTGCTGAAGATCGCCTCTGACCTAGGCTGACTTGGTTCCCGTATACTCCCAGAACATGGGAGGATCTTGAGAAGAACCTCAGGTACCTCTTGGTCCCCTTCCCTCTGCTCCTTTGGCCCAAATGCAGACACAGAAGCTCCGAGAAACAACCCAGATTTGTGCACAGATGTGACATCCCGAGAGCTGACTTCTCTGCTGCACAACACTCCAGGATAGAGAAAACACATGGATAAATAGCCAGCTAACATGTGCGCCTGGGTCCCCAGTGGCAGATGACACAAATTATTTAACAATGCTGCATTTCCACGATGTCTAAACTAGTACCTCTTAGGATGGCTTGTGGTGCAGAGATCGGTCCACGCTGCGTGGAGGAATTTTTTTTTTCCTTTCACCTTTTTATCCTTGCCCAATAGCAACCTCTCTGGCCTCCTCCCATGCTGCTTAATGGTGTGTGTGGCTTGGCAGCCCTAATTCCTACTGTGCAGTGTGCATTTGCCCTCTGCGTGCCCACGCACAGGCTCCCCCTTGTTGGTAGTCTGGCGTGAGGCCGGGGTGACCCCCCTGACATCTGCAGGGGAGCATCTGTCCTGTTAGTCCCTTTATAAGAGTATAAGCAAAACTGTGGGGCTAACGCATCAGAAAACAAAATGCTGGTTCTTACATTTCACGAGGGAAATTTAATCATAATTATTTACAGTCATTTGCTGTGTGCCTAGCAGAGGAGCTGTGCTAAAATAACGACGTACCGGGGAACCCAGTTCTGTCACTCAGTGGCTGCTTTCTTTTCACTTATCTGCACACAGTAAATCCTGTGATAAACCTGGGCATAAAAGTCCTAGTTTTCTTACAGGAGCTTCGCCACAGGAGAGGTTCCTCCATTGCTTTCTGACAAAGTGGGGGGCGTCACTTTTTAACTTCACTGCAAATAAAACTTCCTGGGCAGCTAACTTCGTGTAAGGCCTGCGCGGGGTTGTCCTTGCACAGCAGCCTTGTGTGAACATGGGTGGGCTGAGTTAAAGCACTGCTGTAAAATAGCCAGGGGGGTCGCCTGCCAGCCTTACCAGGAATTACCTGGCACCTGCAGCCAAAAATTCCTTGGCACGGATGAGCAGGCTGCGGGCTCAGCCTCTGCTCCTGCGCTGGAGGGGCGTCAGCCTCCCCCCGCTGCCCCACGGTACCACAGCTCCTGGGACACGCTCAGACCCTACATCTGGCCCTGAGAAGCCACCTAGCGTGCTGGAGGCAAGACAAGAGTGTCACGTTTGCAAGGTTGGAGGAGAAGACAAACATGGGATGGGTGGGGATGATAAGGCTCAGTTACTACATCCACAGCTTTTCAAATCACGGAGAAGTTCCCTGTATTTGCTCCTTCCCACCCACTAGGTTTCTGCAGGAACGCAACCGGGTCAGGTTCTTTAAAAATAGTTCTGTAGCTGAAGAGCAAAGCGCTCGCATGCTCTGATGTCCATGCTGTACCTGCCTCTGGTGTGGCTCTCCAGCCTCAGCACAAACCCCAGATGCCCACTGCAGTAAGCATTTGCTTTGCCTCTTTACACATCTTACCCCCAAAATGGCCAGAAACAGTGCTGTCGGAGTTACGACAGAGCTAAGTTTGCCTTAGTGCTGCAACAGTTTCTGTGTTTAGCATTTCATTAGAAATAAAATAAATAAAACTACAAGACCCCCAGAAACACGGCACAGCTTTTTGTGTTTCCCAAAGTGCTGAAGAGCTGCCACATATTAGCAAGGGACCATCCTCCACTGGAGCTTATAAACAAGTGTCTACCAGGGTGGGTTTTCTCTCCTCTGGAGCATGTTGAAAGACATAAGAGAGAGCAAGACTCCAGTGGCTCAACTCCTTAATACACTAAGACTTTAATATAAAGTCTAAAAGGCGTGCCTTGAAGGAAAATGGTGCTTCTTATATATGAATAAACTCTAACACCAGAAAGAACAGCATTTAAAAAGGATTGCGTAAGGTTGTTAACTTCACCTTAAACCTAGTGTTGCAGTTACCAATGAACCGTATGGGTTCATACCTCCCTCGAATGAGTCACAGACAGTGTGTTCCCTTCACGTTTCCTCTTGCTGCAGGTATGACCACAGCCTCCCCTGTGCTGAGAATAGTTTTAACGTGAGGGTCTGTCTCAATGTCTGCGCTCTAGCTTCGAACAGCCAAATGTCTCCAATATAAGTACTTCAGAAAGGGCTGTATATACAGGGCTGCTGGAGTGAATTCACACGTGAAACCACAGCTCAAGGGTCATTGTGTTGGTACAGAAACCAAACCACTTGTGAGGACCTTGCCTCAGAGAGTGGTGACAAGGTTAGCGCTACTCGGCCGAAAAAGGCACATTAGGAAAAGTATCATACTCCTTGGTCCCCCTCGCCTCTCCACCCAGCAGCTATCCATCCTGCATCTCCCCTGGATGCTGCCGTCCCCGCAGAGGAGAGACTGGGCTCCAGCGCCTGGCTGTGCCCCCCCTGCTTCTGCACAGAGGCCAAGGACTCACCTGAAACCCATCTTCATCAAGCTCTTTAAACTGAGCTGCCAGATATTGCCCCACAAGCAGCCAAAGCTGAGGCCCAGGAGCAGCTCCACGTGTGCCACCCTGCTGATGTTCCCTCCACAAGTGGGCGGACCGTCCAGCAGCCCCGAGCAGTCCTTAACCTCAGAGCAAGGTCCGTCAGCGCCTGCCAAAGCCCAAAGTCTTGGCCAAACAGAAACCAGGCTGCTCAGGGTGGAATCAGCTATTGCAAAGGGAGGAGCACCTCCCCACGCACAGCATGAGCGTGCAGGAGCAGAGCCCCTTCCCCAGCCCACCATCGGGCTCCCTGCCCAGGGCAGCCCTTGTCTGTCAGCTTTTGGCTGGCAGGGTCAGAAAGGGAGTGTGACAGAGGAAAACGCAAACACCTCAGAGAGAGAAGCACAAAACCCAGCATGTAAAGGGCATTTCCTCACCCTACAATAGAATCATAGAATTGTTTTAGTCGGAAGAGACCTTTAAGATCATCAAGTCCAACCATTAACCTAACACTGCCAAGTTACCACTAAATCATGTCCCTCAGCACCACATTTGCACATCTTTTAAATACCTCCAGGGATGGCAACTCAACCACTTCCCTGGGCGGCTTGTTCCAACGCTTGATCACCCTTCCGTGAAGAAATTTTCTCTTATACCCAATCTAAACCTCCCTTGGTGCAACTTGAGGCCATTTCCTCTTGCCCAGTGCTTGTTACTTGGGAGAAGAGACTGATCCCCACCTCACTACAGCCTTCTTTCAGGTAACTGTTGAGAGCTGCAAGGTCTCCCCTCAGCCTCCACTTCTCCAGGCTGAACAACCCCAGCTCCCTCAGCCGCTCCTCATAAGACTTGTTCTCCAGACCCCTCACCAGATTTGTTGCCCTTCTCTGGACACGCTCCAGCACCTCAATGTCCCTCCTGTAGGGAGGAGCCCAAAACTGATCACAGTATTTGAGGCGCAGCCTCATCAGTGCTGAGTACAGGGGGGGTGATCTCTTCCCTAGTCCCCTTGGCCAGACTATTTCTGATACAAGCCAGGATGCTATCGGCCTTCTTGGCCACAATTTTTCACAACCTGAAAATGTATCTCCCAAAAAACTTCATTTCTTTAGGCACCATTTGCACCAGCATCCTTTCAGCCAGTCTCACCTGGGTACCTGGGTGTTAATCAGTGCCCAGACGCTGAGCTGGGGAGTCCTGCCCGGTTTTTCCTTCCTCCTCTAAGGAAGAGCCGTGTCTTTTCCCAGTATTTCTGGAAGGGGGCACTCTGGCACCGCGGTTGCAGCCCAGCACTCTGCTGTCTGCTGTTGGCTCCTCAGCCCGAAAGGGAAGCTGTTAGGAAAAAATAAACAGTTTATATCCAGCTTTGAGACAGAGACATTAGAAGAGAAGGATAAACTGCAGCTCTAGGGACAAAGATAATGTAGCAGTGAATTTATTGAAATGTCAGGGCAAATGGGAATGACATAACCAAACAATCAAAAGGGGAAAAGAAAAGAAAGTAACCGAGATGATAAAAAATTAAAATGGCAAACACAGCACGACAAGGAGCAATTACCCCGGGCTGGAAGCAAAGAAAATGTACAGCGCAGAGGTATACAGAGAGTAGTGGTAGAGCACTGCTCGAAATGAAAACAATAAAACAAAAATATAATTAAGAACAATTCAAGCCACCCAGATGCATTCATAGTTCAGCTTGGATGCCAAATTCAGTTAATAACTGCTTCCAGCTGCTCAGCGACGCCCAGCCATTTCTCACTGCAGCCTCTGCCTTGGAGCCAGGGAGAGCATTGGCCCTGCAAGCAGGCACCGTGCTTACGGCACAGGCCCTGGAAGAGTGCGAGGGAGCAGGAGGGAATGAAAAGAGGGAAAGAGCCCTAAATCACTGCTGAGCATAATCAGGACTACAGCATAGTCTACTGAACCCCCCTCGGGGCTGGGCACTTGGAGGGGGGAGCGTGGGATGCTGCAGCTTTAAAGCCTGTGTGATTCTGCACGGTCTCTGATTTTGCCCACTGTTCCTGTCCCACATCTCCCCTCCCAGCCACAGTTTCTTTCAGTGAGAGAAAGATGAGGGCATGAGCCTTATGAGCAAGCGGCCCTTTACAGAATCAACAGCAGCCTCTATGCTGCCTGTCAGTCTGGGGCCTGATAATAATGATAATACCACGTACCATTAATTTTCCTCCTTTTTTTTGTTGTTGATTTCTTTTTTTTAACTGTGGCTCCACCTTTTTCTGTGTTTCTTCTTTTTTCTTTCCAGACCGGGAGGGCTCACAATTTAACTTTTTCATGTTTAAATACAGAGATTCCCCATCCCCTGTCCCCCAGCCACAGTGCGAGCATGCACACACACACACCTGCACACTCGCTCTCTCTCACACAGACACACACACTCTAACATGCTTCCAGCACCTGGGACTTGATGGAGACCATCAGCTGTGAGCATGCAGGCATGACCTTGCAGCACTAGGAACTCCTAAGTTTCCCAGGGGATGATGTTTGACCTGTAAGGGAAATCAGTCCTAATAGAACCATATAACCTTTCTATCACTGCTGGGAGACAGGGCATGAAGACTATCAGCAAGAGAGTGAGAATAAAACAAAGACAGAGAAGAAGCACTGGGGGAGGGGGGGGCTGGATAACATTTTTTTCCCTCTTCATCCCCTTTATTAATTAACAGCAAGTCTAGTCTGTGATGTTAGAAATGGCCCGTGTTTGTTAATCACAGCTCATTTGGTTGTGTAGGAAGATATAAACAGAGCTTCATGTGTGACTGATTGGAGTTGCAGATACAGCCCCCTGGATTCTTTTTGCTGCTCCCACCAACAGCAGCTCTCAACGTGCTTATGCCAAGCCACAGCTCCAGAGGGTGCTGCTGGAGTCTGCTGTGGTTGGGCTTTAGCTGAGAGAAAAGAGGAATTCAGCTATACTGCACCTGGCCTCAGGTCCCTGCTATGCAGTGCCACATCCAGCAATACCTCTCGTCCTTGCCAGGGGAGACAACTACATTTGCATTGTGTCTTCTACAGCTTACTTTGCTCCAGCTCTACCCACTTGTGGTCAAAGAGCAGAGACCTCTGCTGTGATCTTCCAGCACCTCTGGTCTATCCTCTCCTTCCCTGAGCAGCTCCACAGAGCCCTCTCCTCAGCTGCCTGCCAAAAACTAGTAGCCAGCTGGCAGGTATGCAATCAGCTTCAGCACACACACCCCCAGCCCTGATCCCATTGTGTCCTGTCTGTCTGGCCACTTTCTGCAGTTTGTGTTGCCTGACCCAGGGCTGTTGCCATCTTTCTCCCTCCTACTGGCACTTGCTTGCTTATTACTGATCGGCTTCAGTTCCCCCTCTTTAATGAACGCCTTCCCCTGCAGCCTCCCCCGTCCCACCACCTCACCCCAGCAACACCCCACCCCAGCAACAGAAGCAACTCTTGCATTTATACTGACTCCAACTGTATCTGGGAAGCCCAATAGCAATGGATGGTATTTTACTAAAGACAAAGTGATCAAGGAAAGAAGAAGAACCAAGGGTTGACATATGACAAGATCAAGAAAAATGAGATACCAAGAACTGAGCAGTGTGTATCACTGACAGCTCCATAATGCTGTAGACCCAGCTGTTTCAGGTCCAGCTTTTAAGCTATTTAAGCTGAAATTAACCATTTGAAGTATCTTGGTTTCTCTACCTTTTGTCTTACAACCAGACTTACCGTATTAGAGATGTCTGAGATCATCCGTTCAGGTGGGAGGGCAAGAACCCAGTTTTGCTCCATGTAGGTCATGCCAAGACAGCAGCTCTGAACAATGGCAAACTTTTAAAGAGAGTTTGTAAATGGCTCTTCAGGACCAGTCTTGCATTTAAAATCTTCAGGCTACATTGATCTTTTGCTGCTGGGGAAAACCAGTTTACTTTCTTCCTTGTTTACATATAATCCTGATTCAACTTTGAGATGAATAGCAGTGGTGGATAGGAAAATCTGTCCTCCAGAATCGCTCCCTGATCTGCAGTTTGGAAATGGCTTCCATGGCAATATACCATGTGTCTGTCACAGGGCTCTGCTGGTGTTGCTGCATAACCACAGCCTTCTCCTTCAGCTGGAAAAGAAAGTACGCTAAGAGAGGCTTTCAAACTAGATCTCACTGAGATACTTTCTGCCCACCTTCACTCCACATACAGGGACCTTCTTGCTCTCTGTGGTACATCTCCTGTGGCTTTTGGCCACCCAAAGATTTTTGTTGTGTGTATCACAAGATCAAGAAGATTGATCACCAACCTTCCCACCCTTGGACATTCAGAGGGCTATTTCTGGCTGTTTATAAAGATGATTCAAAAGTTCCAAGAGGATTTGCAAAGACTTGAAAAGTTAATACTTACCTAGTTTGGTCTAAATTGCCATAATCACTCCACACCACTCCAACAGGTGGTTTATTCAGGAGCTATAAGAATAATTCTTATTCTCATTCTTAGGAGAACAGCTATGTGTCCCTGCTAAGTCAGTTGCATTACTTTGCTGCTGGTCGTGAGTGAGCCAGATACGTTTTCGTCATCTCTCAGCTGAAGATGGAGAAGGAACCGACTAAACTCTGGTGGTAAATTTTCTATTTCTCTTTCATTGTCAGATCCGAGTGCAGAAAATATTTGGCTGGTATGGGAGAGTTGGGAAGCAACCACCGAATGACTGATAGGTTATGAATCTAAACACAAGGAAGCCTTCACTGAGAGCTTTGCTAGTTGCTTCCTCCTCTGCTGAGGCAGGCAATCTACAGGCTGCACTGGTGTCTACTTGTGGCTGAAGAAGACTCATGTTTTCTTGTAACCTGACTGCTGGTGTGTGGCCAGGTGGACAGCATCCCACAGTGAGCAACGCAAGGTGTTATCTGAGGTTAGGAAGAGGATTATTTAAAGTCATGCTCATTGGATGATTGCAGATGAGCATGAAAAGTCACCAAAGGTTTTGAACGTGTGGTTCTCCGGCTGTGCTGTGGTGATTCACAGCGTCGTACCCTAACTTTTCGCCTGATAGATATTTTACGTCAACAGGAAGGGTTTTTTCTCCATCATGCTAAAGCTATTGTAGACTGCCTCAGATATTTCAACGCCCTCGGTGATAGATGGCCAAGTCAAGGAGGTGATGCTCAGCGATTTAGCAATATGTGTATGTGGCAATATAGTTGTACAAGGCTAAGAATTTCTGCCATGTACTTTTCATCAGTGTAATAGAAAGAAAGATCAAGTCAATTAAGTCTAATAGTGATTATGTATTTAATTTTTGTTAGCCAAAACAATGTCAATGACAAGTTTTTCAAGAGCTTTTGACTATGGCAAAGAAATCCTAGCTCCTTTTTTTTTTTTTTGGCTGTTACTCTCATTAATTAACATGATTTGTGCTTCCATTGTGATAAGAAGCACTTCAGAAAGATGCCAAATATAAATATGAAAATTAACAGCACAGTGAGATCAAACCAGAAGATGCTGGCTGAGGGAGACAGCTAAGCTTTCCCACACCATCACTTTATTTTATTCCTTTCTTTAGCTGGCCCTTCTGTAAGGAGATCATAAATCCCTCAGAGAAGAGTGAGCCTTGCTGTTGAGGTTGCTAATGTGAATAAAGATTGCTGAATCATCCCCCTGGCTTTCTTACCTATCTGCAGAATATCTAGAACACTTTGAGGGCTGGGGTAAATGAAGAAAATACACCTGATAGTTTGGTTTTAAAGCCCTTCAAAGGTAAACTGCTCCTCTGAACTTTCTGAAACCACAAAACTGTGCAGGAATAATATTTAGATATAGTTCAAAAGCATCCAAATCCCTCTTCAGACTCCAAAGTCTACCACTTGGATGCCACACATCCCTCAAAACCACTACAGAGCTACACAGGCCCAGAGATCGCATGCCCTTTAGCATATCCTACAGCTAATAGTTTGAACCTTTGGAGGTGTAGTTCATCCATGAAGCCCTCTTTTTCTAAACCTTCTTGGCAGCCCTTTTAACACTGGGGTGTGGCATCCCTCAGTAATGTAAACAACTCACATCACCCTTATCAAGAAAGAATGTAAATAACAAATTTAATATGAGGCCTAAAGTCTTAAAATAACTTGTTAACCTCTTCTTCCTCTTTGCGTTTTCTTCCCCATCCAGAAGACTATACCTTCATCTTGTCAGTCCCAACAGCCTTAGAACTAAATCATGTACATTTTATCTGACCTTAATAATTGCTGCTGAAGAATATATTCCATGCTTGCTAGTACAAATATATCATGGGCTGCAAAATGTATTGAGCATGTTGATAATAATTAGCTGTGACTTCATGCAATCTTTAACCGAAGCACTTCCGCAATCTGGACAGTCATCCACTCTCTCCCTTTTTCTGTCCCTCCTACATGGAAGCCTTTCTGTTGAATACGCACTGAATTTGTCTTTGACAGGGCCTCTCCTTTACCTTGAGGCCTCTTGACAGGCACACTTGAGATCTCAGTTCCTCTAGAAAACACCAAGAGTCAAAAGTTGTTGATGGGAGGGAAGGGTAAAATCAACAGAGATATACAAGGACAGAGACAGAGTGAGTGAGCAAGAGTGCATGACTGCAGGCTTCTTAAGAAACTGAAATAAAAAATACAATATTCTTTAGTTCCTGTGTGTTTCATTTCCCTTCTTTGTTTATTCATGATGCCTGAATAGGTGGGTGCTTCCCCCATCTTCCTGGTACTGGCAGGGCAGAATTAGTTTTGCTGTCCTTTGTAGGACACCAGTAGAGATCAGAGAACTGCTCCATGTTGCCAAGATCTCAAGTCCCATCAACACTCACTCTGTAGTAATTGTGCTTTCCTCCAACTCCATGTATTATGTCTTACATCAAGTATGAAGATGCCAGTCTCTTGAGAAGGCTAATCTTTACCTGAGCTAAAACCAGTGACAACAATTTATCCAAGCTCCTGAATGGCAGAATAATGAACTCATTCTGAGACTGGACTGTAGACCTTACCCTGCCAGCACTGTCAATCCAGCCATCAATTACTATAGTAAGCGCATCCTGAACCTAAAACTCATACCTAAAACTTCCTCAGCGTTAATACATCCTCATTAATGCAACAGCCCAAGAAATCACAGGGAAAATATTGGTGGAATTTATGTTACTTGGCCTGTGAAATAAAAACACCAAGTGTAGCAGAGGCAGGAGCAAACTTTCTGTTCCACATGGCTCATTCCTGGCAGTAAGACTTGCCAGTAAGACTGGAGCCTACTGAAATGGGAGAGTTAGAGGAGTTCAGGACACTTCTGTCTGCTGTAGAATCAACAAAGTGGCTGGAGAACAACGACCAGACCATTGCCTGCCTGGAAACAACAGCCTTTTTTTACTTTGTCGCTCCTGTTCCCCTGTCAGAAAAGCACACCTCACTGGCAGAGTACCTGTGCTTGCCAGAAGGAAAGGTCTTGCCCTCTCTGAGATTCTATTCACTCTGTTCAATTTATTTTATTAACACCCTATAGACTCAGTCCTCAGGTCTTCAGATGAAAACATTTCATCATTACAATTGTTTCACAATAAGAACCATGCAAAACCTACTAATGCTTTGTGTGTGCTGCTATTAATTACCCTGCCAGAAAGCCTAGGAAAGCCTGATAAAATGAGCTGTATTTAATCTATCATCCAGAAGAATTAATTTAAACAAGCAAAGCTGACTCAGATGATCGCAGGGAATTTTGCTAACAATGTTGTATCCAAAGGGTGACATTCAATGTGACACATATGGAAGAGACCAGGCAGCCTTACACTGCTCTTAAAGGCATAAATACAGCTCTTATTATAGTCCTATTTCTATATCATCGGTGCTCCAGGAAGGCAGGGATATGAAACTTCCTCTTTACAGATATTTAGCTTCAGACCCGTGCCCAAGATCACACAAAGAATCCCTGGCTAAAGTGGGAATTAACTTTGGACCTCCTGAATTCCAGTTCCCATCATCATCAACCCTTTTCTTATCTCAGTCTCCATTAATACTGAACAGTGTCCATACCCAACTGGCATCCATAAGCCAGGCCAGAACTCAAAGGGAGACAAGGGACAAGGGTAAGAGGGGGTGTGGGCTTCACCTCCTGGTGTGCCTCAAGAACTGCAGGCAGAGAAGCTGGAGCTCTATGAGCAGAATTCGTTTGGGCTCATTGGGGCCTAGGAGCTGAATGAGAAACTCTTGAAGAAACCCCTATTCAAGGAACCTCTCACCCAACTACACTCCTAGATTCCCATTTACAAACAATATATTGGAGACAGGACAGCACTGTCCCCCTTCAACGCTCATTTTGACAAGCAGGCGAGCGAGGCAACGAACAAGATCAGCTCTCCAGACATGGAGTTTTGTGAGTAGAATGCATGATACAGGGTGCAGTAATGAACATGTACCAAGAACACGATATGCTCTATGACCAAAATGCTCAGCTGAAGTTAAAAATCTTTGTGGTGTAGGACTTTGAATTTTTTATATCTCTTTGCTACATTTTACCACCCAGGAAAAACTTCTCTATTTAATCTAGAAAAACTTGTGAAATCAAAAGATTGCTGAGAGGAAGCAGAAGAGGAAATGTGAACAGGTAATTTCTGAATCCTGCTCATCATATAGTCTGGCAAGCTTCTTGTTCTGGGGTTTCCTGTGGTTTAGATCAGCTGAAGTAACGAAGATCCAAAGTAAACAACATAAATACTATGCGAGCTTCTCAGTGCATTTCTGTGTCTGCAGTCCTCAAAGGGACAACTGCAGGCTTCATCCTACAGACCCTGGCTGGGGACTGTCATTGCTCTCCCCATTATAGCTTGGCTCAGTAACAAGAAACTTTCCAAGATGAGTCAGTCAAGCACACACAGCATTTTGAAGCAGGGTAATCAACCTGTTACGAAGTATGTAATGAACATTTGTATCATGAATACTGATGTTAGACCGATAGGGAAGTGTTGATACTATCAGGCCTGGAACAGATACCAACATGGTGATGCTGGGACGCTCGACTTGTCCATCTTGGGTGTTCTCAACTGAATGCACCCTGGACCTCCTGACTCTGGAAACAAGTTAGACATGCATGGCATGATCGGAAAAACAGGCTTGGCTAATTGTCCTGCTCCAGGCTTTAGTGATAAAGGGCAGTTACCCATGGACAGCTGTGATCACGTCATTTACATCTATTAGCTCTTTTCCCATCTTTCGATCTTCCTTTCTCCACCCTAGTTTCCTCCCAAATAAACAAGCCACCCCTAATTACTTTTTCCCCGTCAATCCAAATTTGGCTATGTCCATACTCAAATTCTGCACTTCTGATAATGATACATAGATAATCTTGACCTTATATGACATTACTGATACTCTTATATAGGCACTGTAGGCCTTGCAAGATTCCACCCCTGTAGAAGGTCCCCAACCCTCTCTTACAGTTATCTGTGAAGCCTGGTTATTCCTCACATAATTCACTTTTAACCAGCTGTGAAATCCATCCATTCCTAACAGTGCTGTGTGTAGCTTTTGTTGGCTTCTCACACTGGGACCTGTTATGTCTGGCAATTGCTCATGTTGTGCCCAGCAGTTCCTTATGTCCCGTTCGGTTAGCTCAAAGGCAGGTCAGGACATAGCCATCTGCCTGCAGCCTTAAAAAAGTACTACATGGTTTTCAGGCTGCCCACGGTGTCCACACCAGCTGTGTGGTGCAAGAACCATGGAATGTTATGAGAAAGTCTGGACAGAATCAGACTAAAATCATCCTGGACCTTACAGAAGCTCTGACAGGAGCCCAGGTGCATCAGGACTCACAGACAGGCTGTATTCTCAGCAGGGAGATTTTTAGATGATAAGTGGTTCTGTGCATCAATACGTTGTAAGGTCTGTCAGAAAAGCTACTGTTTATGTTACATAGGTGCACAACCAACATTTACAGCACGTTGAACCAACCGTTTCATGTGAGAAGAACATTTAGAACAACAGAGGTGCAAACACCCTGCCTCACAGCTGCCATGGTCTGACCAAGCACCCAGCTTCCTGGTCACGAATCACAGCCTTGTGGCCAAGGGCAGAGTCAGGCTTCACTACATCCATACTTTTACTTCCTGTGGCTTTTTGCAAAAGCAACAGACAAACTCTACTTGTCTGATGAAGAACACAATTTTTTGCAAGTGCAGTACTTTTAAAGTGAGGATGGTTTCCATTCTGTGGAGAGCACTGGCACACACACAGCATAGCCCCTTTCTTACAAAACCTTGGCATCTACCCTCCAATCCAAATACGGGATCTACTGACCCTCGCCAAGAAAGAAAATGCCCAGGAGTCAAGGTATGCATGTGTGTAACATGTAGGAATGGAGGCTAAATAGTCAGTGCAGAAAAGTGTCTCCCCTACAGATAAACCTCTGCATGACATCCACCTTAAGCAGGAGGAGAGCGTTTCATCTGCAGCAGACACACCACAGAAAGGGATTCCTCCCTTCCCAATGCTGACTGCTCCAAATCAGAAGAGCTGAGAGCGGCTCACCAGTGGAAGTCAACATCCCCTAAGTCTCTTCTGAAGCCCAGAAAAAGGAAAAAGAAAATCTTCTTTACCTCTTTAGTAAAATCAAGGGAATTGAAAAAGTAGTCCTGAAATAATTCCTGGGCTTGGCTTGCTGCGTTGGTTGAGTAGAAGGCCATCACCGCAGTTGCTGGATCTTGAAAGCGATTCTGAAACCTGGCTTATTAGTCCAGCTTCTCGTCCTGTCCTAGATGCCTATCTTGTCTTGACATCTCCTGGGTAAAATCCTTATTACCACCACCTTTCCCACCAAAAAAGAAAAAATAGGGAAGATTGTTAGCTTTGTTCTGAAGCTGAAAACACTGTCATCATGCCCAGTTCAGGAAAAAAAACACATGCGTGGGAATAATGGTGTGTGTAGGTGCCTTCAGCCGTCTGAAGCCAAGGCTAGAGGCAAATCAGATCAGGTCAGATCGGCATGGCTAGGAATGTGACATGGTATAATTAACTTCAGATGGTTACCTAATTTCACTATTGATTTTTTTAATAGAACTTTAAATAAAAACGAAATTAAGGAGAATCCCATGCCTCGTGCCCCGAGTGGTCTCTGTGTGCCCTTTTCACTCCGAGCTCAGCCCAGCGGCCGAGCCCCGGCGCCGGTGCCGGGGTGCACCTCTGAGGGCTCCAGGCTCACCGGGCTGCATGCCCACGGGCTGCTGGAGGCACGCGGTGATTCCACCACGGATATTCCCAGACCGATGTGTTCCCTTGCCCTCGGTGCAGGGCAGCCTGGGATTGAAGCTGTGCTTGGCTCCCAAAATGAACAGTCAGCCCCAGAAAAGCTTAAATTCAAAGGGCAATCAGAAAAGTCTGCGGGATGTTAGCTACTCCTCGCCAAACCACCGGTAGGTCATTAGCTGGCCACTGTGTCCCTCTGCTCCCTGCTTCACTGACCAACCGAGGCTTTGGAATGTCCTAAGCCTCACAGCACTTGCTGATGTCCCAGATGAAAGCTATCAAATGTACTACTGAGCACATTTGGCTTCCTGGGGAGCTCAGCAATGCATTTGCCCTGCACAGCCTCATGGCCAAAGTGTGTTTGGTGAGGGAAATTTGGGTCACAGAGAGGAAATGCCCAGACATACAGAAAAATACACAACCAGGCTTCAGATAGGACTACCAAAGTCAACAAGAGTGAAGGACTTCACTCTTTGCACTGAAGTGATAACATCAGCCCCCTGTGCCTCTGGATCTGACCATGCTCACAAAGCACCTGATGGCTGGGGAGCACAGGTTGCTTCCCACTGGCCTCAAGTGCCACCACAGAGCAGTGACTTGCACTACCAGCACCAACTTTTCCATTTGAAGGACAACCTGGGCATCATGAAGAAAAGAAAACGACACTTGGCAGTTGTAGCAGGAGCCTCCAGCCCACCCTCAGCCACTGCTTTGCCTGAAACCAGGCAAAAACAAGGCTCCCGCAGCTATTGTCACCAGTCAGGGCTAGAATAGGACTGTTTGTCTGCTGTGCAAACCTCCTATCCACAACCCAAGTGCTGCCTGTAGTCCTTTCCCTGCATTTCTTGCCATCCATCTCCAGTGCCTTTTTGCTGCACACGAGTCTTGCAGCCCTGATCTGACACCTCCTGGAAGCCCCTGAACGTCCCCACACTGTATTTTGAAAAACACAGACTTCACCACTACAAAGGAAGCCTGAAAATGGCAGAGCCAATGCACGGGGGTCTGTGGGAGCTGGATTAGTTCTTCACACCAAGTAAACAAGTTGTTAGGCAGCAAGTCAGTTCCCTGCTCCAGAGCTGGTCCTGGAGGGCCTGAGCAGCCCACATCACTGCTCACCCAGTGCAGAGCCAGCACAAAGGGATTTAATTTGAGGGACAGCACAGATTTCATGCTTACCCTCAGGCTCTTCAGACGGAGCTTCTGCCTTTGAAGATGGGCTCTATGCCCACGGGCAACAGTGGGAACAAACCCTCGAGGTGCCCGCCCCGCGCTCCCCGGGGACACCATGCCTGGCGTGGGGAAGGAGCTCCCACCGATGCCAGGCAGAGGGAGGTCAGGGAGCTCAGCATCCATCTGGAGGCTGCCAGTGCCTCAGGTGGAAGGGGAGCAGGACCAGGGGCTGGCAGTCACCCAGTAAATGCCTGTGGAAACCACCGTGAAGCAACAGCCTTAAGTAGGTTTCCCGTCTGGGACCGGCCAAGAAGCGATTTTGGATCCAGGCTCTAGTTCTTGCTTTTCTTCCTGAGGGGTATGACAGACTTGGAGGAGAAATCAAAACTGCAAAGGAATATGAGAACAGAGATAACATCTGAATGATGAGACCTTCTCCAACAGGTAGTACACCATGAAATACAACTTTTGGCAATCCAGGAAGTCTGTTTCTGCTTGAACTCTTTTGTATTGCTATTTCCCAATCCTTCTCTAAATATTTAATTAAAAATGTATTTTTCATATTTAAATATCTTTCCCTCCAAGCCTGTATTTATAAGTAGTTTAATGCATTTACTTTTCAGTCTAATTTCACTAAGATAGCTTCCTTGCAATAGTTGCCTTTTAAGAGCTAGTAAGAGCACGATTCACGTGGAGCTGCTGTGTCTGCACTGTCTGAGACAATTCTGTTCATTCGCAGTGCTGCAGTGATGAAGGACCTTTGACAACACCAGAAAATGTCTCAGAGGTTTATCCTGTTCAAAATGTAAGGTATACCAAGGATCTTTAAGGTCCCTTCCAACCCAAATCATCCTATAATTCTATGATTATGCACTTAGGATGATTCAGGCAAACGTGGCTCTTAAAAGACAATGTCTGTGAAGGTGCCAGACAGGAACTCCTAGCTGTATGTCATAGAGGCAGCTTTCAAGTAAGATTAAATAAATATTTACACTGATCCTCTTAAGGTCTCTTAATTTCTACTTCCAATTGCTTCATCCTGGATATATCTTGGAAAAATACTGGAATTGTATTTCCTATATTGCACTTCTCTAGACTTTTCAGTCCAATTTCCCCTCTGTTAGAAAACTCTCCTGTTGAATCAGGTGTCTCTGAGTGGTCCAAGTCACACATACAAAGTACACCCTGAGTTCTCGTCTTTGAATAGTAACACCCAGTGGACGTGCTTTTTGGTAACATACTGTAAAATAGCCTCTCTTCAATTGAAAAAAGTGTCTTTTAGGTCTGAAACTGTTTTGTCCAGACAAAACTCTGATGTATACCTTTATAATTGAAAACAAAGATAATCCGATTTGGAGTTTTGTTCATATTTGAAACCTGTAAACAATTAGATTGATAAGAATTTCTAAAAAGACTTGTATGAACCAGTACGCAGTAACCAAAATAATCTTTGTTTAAGGCATCCTCCAGAAAGCAACTCGTTAATGGACTACTGATTGAGAATTCCTCTAAATTACTGCAGTTTGGGCATTTTAGCTGCAGGCCACATCTGGTTTTCTAAATAGGTTTTCTAAATCTTTTACTTTGTAACAGCTGTTGATTGCATAAATACTAATTGCACCACTGAACAATAGTTGTCTCTATCGAACTGCTCACTAGATAATGAAAATGGACTGCAGATATAAGAAAGCCCATCTTCAAGTTCTTCTATTCTGCTAGGCATCTCCATTCAAAAGGTTTATCCTTTTCTGACATTAATGTACTCTTTTTATGATAATAAGTGAAAATTACTTCACAATTACTTCAAAAGCAGTAATTATGTTTTAGAAACAATGCTTAATTTCTACTTAGATTTGTTTACCTTTGTCTGGAGCCATTTTCATTAAGGAAATGACGTTGTCAGACTGCTGGCAGACATTCAAAACAGAACGAGAAGGCTCATTTCTGTTACCATCAACCACCATTTCTCATCCAAGTATTTCACCGTCTCCAGCAGCACGTTGTGGAAATCCCTCAAGGAAAAAAGGTAGAATTTAATGAATAACAACATTTTTAAGACAGCAAACAATTTCTAGTGCATTGGGTTCCTTCTCTTTTCCAATCAGAAAAATAAGTGTACTGTATAGAATTTCCAAATATAAATGCAGGTAAAGAAAATGTACTCACTTAGAACACAGGATCATGGAATCATAGAATAGTTTAGGTTGGAAGCAACCTTTAAAGATCATCTGGCCCAACCTCCTGCCATGGGCAGGGACATCTTTCAAACTGGAAAAGCCTTTTATGGTCTCCCTGCATGCGAGCTGCAGTCACGCTACGTATCCATTTATGCATACCCACTCCTTGGAAGATTCTATATTTTTCATTTCTTCAGCTCAAAATTTCCGTCTTTGTCTGCATAGCTTTTACAGTGCTGTATATCTTTTTATTTAATTTATTTAACTCATTCTTGATTTGGACTGAAAAAGTTGGGATTTACTCTCCTTCTATCAAATAAATTGCTGTGGGAACACATTTCATTATCCAGTGTAAAGAATCCCTTTTGAGATATGAGATGATACCATAAAGAGTCATGATCTCTTGGGCTTCAGATGAAAAATGATAAGCAAAACAGATAAGAAGAGCCTCTGTTTTAGCTCATAATGTCACAGAAAGCATTTTAGCTTCTGTGACATTTTAGCTTCTATTCACTTTCCCCACCCGTTGCTGTCCCCCTGATCATTTTTCTGAGCTCCTACAAACATCTACCAACCTCCTTCCAAACAAACCTCAAAAAGACCACCAAGGCCCCGCAAGCTTGGGGGAAAAAAGGACTCTACAGGATATTAAGGAGCAAGCGCTCAACAAAGTATTGTACATGGTTTTACGGTATCGCACAATTACTTTCATTCTAACACCCCACAAAGATTCCACTCTTTTTTACCTCAGTGGTTCGGTATATCCCTCCGTACAGCAGGCACTAACATCTTTACCTGTCCCCTTGCAAACAGCTGCCTCTAAAATTATCTAGTTGATTAATTATTCAATTAGACTAAGCTTTCCAGTTTTTCCAGCCCAACAGCAGCTGGTCTAACCAAAATAATACATTTTCCTGTAAACTTTGCCTCATTTGTAGCTAACACATTTTGCATTTGGCCAACTGGCAATTAGTGGTTTCCAGTAATGCTGATAAGGTCTTTTAGCCATTAGTCATCCATTGCTAGACATGAATACACTGACTGAAATTAAGTGAACTGTGTTTGCTTTCCTCTTGGCTATCCAAAGGCAGTCCTAGTTACCCACTCCTTTTTTTTTTTCTGAAGTATACTTATCAGGACAAAATAATTTCTCATCACTTTTTTCTTACTTCTAGTATTAATGGTACTGACAAAATGTTACCAAGTTGTGCTCATTTCTAGATTACTCATAGCTTAAAACATTTGTATTTTTTGTTACTATAGTAGCTAATCTTCAAGCTACCTCCTATGTATTCATTCTATTTTTGCAATGAATCTTTCCAAGTAGTCAACAGTTCTAGCTCAAGTAGATTAATGTTTTTCTCTATGAAAATGATGCTATATTGTGTCTGGATTAGTTTATTGCAGGTATGTATATTCATATGGCAAAAGAGTTGTTATAGTGACCAGAGTTGGTGAAGTATTAAAAGATATAACCACAACTCAGGTTTGATCTCACTTCACTGAGTCACATGGATAGATGTTAAATTAAAGGAATCAGAGCTGTGATTCTGGGAGCATTCCAGACACTTCTCATTGAGGGAGGTGATTCTGCCCCTCTACTCTGCTCTCGTGAGACCCCACCTGAAGTACCATGTCCGGCATTGGAGTCCTCAACACAGGAAGGACATGGACCTGTTGGAACAGGTCCAGAGGAGGGCCACGAAGATGATCAGAGGGCTGGAGCACCTCTCCTATGAAGACAGGCTGAGAGAGTTGGAGTTGTTCAGCCTGGAGAAGAGAAGGCTCCAGGGAGATCTTATAGCAGCCTTTCAAAGTCTGAAGGGAGCCTACAGGAGAGATGGGGAGGGACTCTTTGTCAGGCAGTGTAGCAGTAGGACAAGGGGTAATGGTTTTAAACTGAAAGAGGGGAGATTTAGATTAGATATTAGGAAGAAGTTATTTACTGTGAGGCTGGTGAGACACTGGAACAGGTTGCCCAGAGAAGCTGTGGATGCCCCATCCCTGGAAGTGTTCAAGGCCAGGCTGGATGGGGCTTTGAGCAACCTGGTCTAGTGGGAGGTGTCCCTGCCCAGGGCAGGGGGTTTGGAACTAGATGATCTTTAAGGTCCCTTCCAACTCTAAACATTCTATTATTCTATGATCAGAGCTTGAAATTGATGCTACATGTTGCTATCCAACACATGCTGATAGAGGTCTAAGTTAAGTGCTTTTAAGTGAGAAACTTGCTTTTCCCATCTAAGCAAGAAGTTGGATCTGAAATGTCCTATGCAATGTTAATCACTTGTTTTGGTTGCTTCCATGATCAGAGTCTTCAAATAAGTGGAATTATAACATTTCTATTGGATGTTTGTAAGAAAATTGGTAATAGAGTCCTTGGGAGAAAATTATTTAAAGGCTTGAACTGATTTCAGTAACAGGAGAAACTTCAACTGCTTTGCCAGGTCTAATGATCAGAGGCACTGTATTTGTTTTCACCAGCTCATCTTTGGTGATGCCATTGATCATGTAGGGAATGACCAGTGCAGAAGGGCCACCACACCTGGGTGACTCATAGCAAGCTCTTGTTGATGCAGGAGAAGGGTATCCTCCAGAAACTCAGTGAAGATACCCCACCCATGACTTCAGGTGCCTCGTGCTCTGCGTCAGACAACAGCAATGATGATGTAAAACCATCAGGGTAGTTTGGCTTGGACAGGATTGTAGACATGACCCACATGTCACTACTTTTATCAAAGCAAGAGACAGGTTGAAAACTGTGATGGATTCAACAAGTGCAAAGTGTGAGGATTGAAAAAAAAAAAGTAAACATAGTCCACTGTTATGCGTACTATCAAATTATACTGCAAAGTGTTCTCCCTGTTTCTCTCCTTAGTTGGTAAGGTACTTACTACCTCTGGATGGAAGGAGAGACTGGTTAGTAAATGGCAAGCAGGACTGTGGTTCCTATGGCTGAAATTTTTCTGGACCTTTTAAATTTACTTTTTATGTTTCTTCTTTCAATTATATACTTTAGCATATTCACAACTGAAACAGTACATACACAACAACAGCAAACAAGCATGAGTTAATTTAATATGAAACAACATATGTCTCATTAAGGTAAAATGCATATGCTCTAAATCATTGTAGCCACATTAATTGAATCACTGTCTTCTTGATGTACAGATTTATTCTAAAATGTTTCAGTTATTCACCAGTTTAGTGTAAATAAGTTAAGTAAAAGATGAACTAACATTTTAATCTATTTATGGGAGAATTCAAAAGAAGGAAATATATACAGGGGTTATTATATAGGTCGGATACACTTGTCTCTTTTCCTCAAACATAATTTATTATTAATACTTTAACATATCTGGTCTAAGTTGAGATAAAATCTAGAACGCCAAAAGGGTTATCCTAACCCCACGGCAACGTTACAAAAATGCACATACCAATTTGTAACATTGATATTGTTAATAATACAATAGTAATATGTATCATGTTAGTATACATAGTGAGCAAAGACGGAAACAGAAGTCAATAAAATGCATATTAGCACTTTTCTGAATTCCTCCACTGAGCGTATATCTGTAAATCATCCAGCAGTTCACCAGGCTTCTCACTTGCTCCATTTTAGAGCAGTAATAAAACATGCAACCAGAAGCAAGCAAACAAAAAATTCCCAGTACCTTCAACTCAAAGCATGCCTCAAGCACACATGCACGCACACACACACAACCCCCTGACACAAATACACACAAAGTTACACACATACTACCCAGCATGATTAAAATAAGACTTCAGCAAGTAAATGGCCAACATATTTGTATTATTTCTTCCCCCTGTCCCCCAGTAACTGTTAAACAGGATATTAATTATAAAAGCTTCTTTTTTTCTTTATAGATTTTTAAAAATACTTTTCTAAAATTTTTTTAAATTCAAAAAGAATTAAAGATACGTGACTGTCCACTAATTAATCCCCATTTTTTTCCTGATGATTAAGTAAATCAAAGTAGGACAGTGCTGTAATGAGACAAAAATGTCTCTGATCTTGGTGAATCTTGACAACGGTGATACCTGGCACAACAGAAAGCAACCCACCCACAGGTAAAATAGAGTATCCTAGTGTAGAGCTGTTGTTGTAATACCTTTCACAATCTGAGGGCTGAATATTGACCATATAATGAACACGTGCAGAAACCCAGATGGTGGTGGAGCAGAGCATAACACAATAAAGGGCAGGAACACCAGTAGCAGTGTTCTGTATGCACACTGACATTGTATGGAAAAAAAAAACAACCCAAAACCAGCTTTGCTGGTCTACTTTTTTTTTAAAAACAGTTATGCAGCATAGGTCTGAGAGCAACCTGCCTCATGGCTGCATGTCAGCAAGATTCTCCACTTCACTTGCACCTTCCAATGCACGCTCTTTCAGACCTTTGCATGATAAAGAACACATAGTATAGTCATTTCCACTGGGGGCACAGGGAGAGGCGACCAAGTGGCTGTGTGGTCCTACTTGCTGGATGGAGTTAAACCATGACAGCTCCCCAATGAAATTCTGATGTTACTGGCTTCTTGTGGTACCTAGTGCCAGATCTGTATTATGTTATCAGCAGGTGTTGACCAGCAATCACAACAGTTGTCACTTGGTGGAGCCAGATTACTCTGCAAACGGAGCATGCCTTACCAGCGGCTTGTGAAAAGGTCTCAAAGTCAGGATTTTTAAATAGCACATTGGAGAAAGTAAATTGGGAAACAGGGGGCTTAAATCTTTTGAGAAATCAGAATTTTTACAGTTTTGCTTTTAGTTGCTCTGGCATAGGAGAAGTAAAGGTCTTGCCAGCTGAGGGAGCAGCTATTACCTTTTGGAATAGCAGACAAGTGCAGTAGAGACTCATTTGGCAATTAATGTGCAAATGTGTGAGATGTAACCAAAAGCTATCACTTTCTGGTTTTGCATAGTTTAAAGAAGTTCAGACTGTTGATGCTAAACTGCAATCTTTTTACTAATGATATAGTTTTTAAAAATATCTGCCATTTTTTTCCATCTTTTTCTTAAATTCTCTTAACACAAGTGAGACAGGAAGTAATGTATTAACAGTTTAAAACACAGACCATCCTAAGAGGAAAAACGAGAGAGTGCCAAACTGCAAGCACCTTCTCTATGCTGTGCTGAGATTAGCAACTCTTTCCCCACAGTATGTTTCTTTCCTTTCCTGTCCATATGTATGGGACATTTTAATTAAAGAAGTGTTATTAGTAGAAGCTCCTCTGGCTTCTATTTCTGTGTTATATTTACAGTAATTGCTGTAACAGAGCTCAGGGAACCCGCATCCCTCTCTGCCATCTTGATCTTCAACAATCAGGAGTTATTATTGAGAGTATGTGTGCTCTCTGGCATTTTTGTGTCTGCCATTTTATCTCTAGCGAGATAAGACTAGACCACAGGTCTACTTTTGAGGACGTATCCTTACTGGCATATAAACAAAGTCTTACCAGTTCTTTTGATATATTTTTTGACCTGTCAGACCTGACACATTGGGGACAGACTATCAATTGTCTTCAGCTTACTATTTTTTTTCCAAAGTATATTGAAAAGAAGGAGAAGATAACTCTTTTTTTTCTCAGTGACCCCACGTGCCAGAAAAGGCTGGTTGTCTTAGTCTGCAGTCTCTCGATGGTTATGTCTTACAAGTGAGATGACAGAGAATAGGAGAGGAGCCAGAGCACTGGAAGACTGCAGTACTGAAGAGCCTGTGCCCACCGGGAAGGGCATCTCCTTCCATGACACACTACATCAGATAGATGATGGTTGTGACTTTCATGTTCTTGAGATTTAGGAAACCTGGCACAGAGTCTGGCTGTTAGAGGTGCTATCCTATGACACAAAAAGGTGAGAAAGAACAGGAACTGCTGGTGTTACAGCTTTGAAGATTTAAAGTTTGAGTACAAAAGCATATTAAGGACATTATTAAGTTCTACCTAAGATTTCCTAGATAGTCAATTTACTCAATTACTTCTGCATAAATCCCACTCTTTCAAGGTGGATGAGCACATCATCATAAAAGCAAACCATACGTGATGAACAATTTAACTTATTACTATGTGTAGCAATAGGACTTTAATGAATAGTTGAAAACTACAGTATTATCCCTGTCAAGGAAAGCAAATAGAAGAAGTGAAAGATATACCTGCATGTAAAGAATACATCACATTTTATAGAAAAGCAGAATGAAGTTAGTGATATAAATCAACAAAGACCAAACAGAACAAGCGGGACTATGTGACATAAAGAAGTGATTTTCCCATGCACAGGAGGACAGCATGGTCTCTCTTAATGCTAGAAGGTGGAGCAGGGGCAGGTTGAAAATGGACCGACGGTTCTGCATACCTGGAATAACTGGAAAGAGACCCTGTGAAGGCTACTCCTTTCCCTAACCCTCCTGCTACTCCTGCATATACTAGTCATCTTGACCAAGCATGCCAACTGCAAATGGTTTTGGCCCCAGGAAGAGGATGAAGGTGTTCCTCCCACTCACTGCAATGCCAGATTCTTGCCTCCGGGCTATGAAAGAATTGAATAGGAGCTTCTGCTCATGGAAACCAGAGCCCTCACCCCGATCTATGCCCAGCCTCCTGCTGAGAAGCAAGGCGGGCACGGGCCTGGGGCGAAGAGAAGAGCCCACTGCTACCCTCCACAAACACTGGCCCTCAGCTTAGCTCTGAGGGTTGTGCAGATAGGAGGCAGCAAAGACTGGGGCTGTGATAGGTATTTGAGGTCTGTTCCCATCTCTGGAGGGTCTGCCTGGGGCTTGGAAGACAGCAAATGGACATTTTCTGGCCTTTATGGCATGGTTTCACCATCCCTTTTCAAGATTTTAAGGATATACAAAGCCTACTATTCAGTGGAGATCCTCAGCCCGTGAAATCTTAAACACTTATCACAGAGTTTTTGCATAGTCACAGAATTTTAGATTTCCCCCCCTGAAGGGTAAAACATGCTTTTTAGCTGGCCTACCTCTCCTCTTGGTTTTTTTTTTTTTTTTTTAAATTGATCTCCCATCCTCTTTTTTGAACACTTCCCATTCTTATTGCCCTCAAGTCAATATTTAGCATTTTCCAATCAGCAAATCCTCTCAAACTGAACATTCAAGATTCCTGTGGTGTAGAAGTTTCCTGTTTTTCACTTTAAGCTCTCCAGTACTTTTTTGCTACTGGTTTGGGCAAAGCTCTTCTATTTAAACTACAGTCTCCCTAGCAAAACTTGTGAAATCACACAACTGTGGAGAGAAGGCAGAAGGGTAAATCGAAGTAGGCAATTTCCGAATGCTGTTTATCACACAGTCTGGCAAGCTCCTTGTCCTGGGGCTTGCTCTAGTTTATATTAGTTGGATTTCTTTTTTTTTTTTCCTCTGACTTTTGCAGTTTTGGCAAGAAGTACTTTGGGAAAGAAGGTAGTCAAAAGAAAAGCTTTCCATTGCTCTCTCTCCTATAGGTATTTTATCAGGAATGTCAGAGATGTTTTCTAGCAGCACATGGTGAGGGTGCTATGTGTCCCCATTCTCCAGCACAGGCTGGAGTCATGGGGGCTTGGAGCTCCTTTAAAAGTCTCTGGCACTGTGCAAAGAGGCCAGATGATAAGGACCGAGAGACGCAGGCTGGCTAGGGAGATAGTTATCAACAAGCTTCATGAGGTCCTATGATTGTATTTCCAAAACCAGGTTTTGCTTTGTTTCAGCTAAAGTTGTTTGTTTCCCAGTTTTCACACCCACGCTACAATCCCAGGATAAACTACAATGTTTTAGCTGAAGAACAACGTCTGAGTTGCAGAATCAAGAAAGCTGCTGGAAAGAAGAATGTTTTTACTGAACATCTAATTTAGCAGGAAAACCAGCTTTCTCTCTAACCCAGTTTGAAATCTAATCTTCCAACCAGCCCAATGTGCAGTCACAAATGAAGTTCTAAAGGAAACAACTACCTGAACTTCTCAGTGCACTTCTTTGCCTGGACTCCTCACAGGGACAAGCTCAGCCTGTCTGCAGGGCCCAGTTAAAAAAGTGAGAAACTGACGTTTGATATGATTTTCAGGCAGCAAAAATTCCTACCTCCCTCACCCACGCCCACACCAGCTGTGTGCTGCAAGAACCATGGGCAAGTTCAAAAAAGTCTGTGCAGAATCAGACTAAACCCACCCTGGCCCTTACGGAAGCTCTGACAGCAAACCTGGTGCAGCAAGACTCAGAGCCGGGCTGCATTTCTCAGCAGAGATATTTTACATAAGTGGCTCCCTGCATCTATTTATTGGTGCACCTGTCACAAAAGCTACCACTTAACTGCTTAGGTGCAAAATCAACATTCACAGCATCATGAACCATCCCTTCCATGGGGGAACCATTTTAAGCAACTGAGGTGCAAACACTCTGCTCTACAGCCCGCAGGGTCTGACCTGGCACCCAGCATCCTGACCACGCGTTATAAGGTTGCTGTCACGAAATAAGGGCTTGTAAATCCCATTTTATTCTGTTTCTTTTGGATCTTCATTTGTAACTGTGCATTTGACTGGTTGGAACATGATATTTCAAACCAGGTTGACTAGGCAGTTGGCTTTCCAACCAAATTAGACCTTTTGTAAAACCCAGTTCCTTTGGGTTTTGCCTCCTTGTGCAGGCTCTGTGCAGAGGGGCTGGGTAGTGTGGAGCTCCTCAAGGCTCACATCATGGCAGGGAAATACTCTCATGAATCACCAACAGGGATCACAGGCAGCTTCCAGTTCCTGCTGTTTTCTTTGTTTTTCCAGCATGTGTCATTTTCAGTTTTCTATAGCTCTTTTTTTAAAGGTGTTGTTATATATGCTTGACTTTTCATGCTATTTGAGCATCTTTGTATATAAAACTTCTCTTGATAAAACATTTTGAGATGTTTCTTCTCATCGTCTTCCCCCCCCCCCACTGTAGGGACTATCATCTTTGAAATACCACAGTAGGGCCAGATTCATGTCTTCACATGCTCTGCAAGTGTCTGACCACTTCAGTGGTTCTACAGATGGCAATGGGACTCTCTGTGGAGGCAAGGATGAGGGGCTTGGATGCAGGAGCCATGCAGCCAGGTGGAACACCAGCACCCTTAGGGCCTGTCACTGTCCCAGTGATGCAGACCTCACTACACACCGGCATACAAGCATCACTTCTTCACCTACACTTGACACAGCTCTCATCCCTGTATAATTTAATATGCTTTGAGGTGAATGATGCCAATGTCAGACCACTGTTCTTCCCTGCTAGCACTTTAGAAACCCATTTGTGGATGCAAATAGTCACCTCATCCAGGACAACATGTATCTTTGGTCCTTAGGCTTTTACCAGTTTCATTCAGTCAGAACAGACGAGCAGAGGTGACCAGGGAAAAGACACATTATTGTTCTAATTTAGCTTAAACTAGTACTTAGCTCACAAGGGTAAACTGGCTCTAACCACAGGCAGAATCTCCACACAGCTGTTTGTACTCTGTTCAACAAAGTTTAACCCATACACAAAATTCAACAGGCTCAACTTTGACAAAGACAAGTTCTCACTGTCTTGGGTAAGCCCAGCTCCAGGGATGAAGGTTTAGCAAGACGGGGCCTTTAAACCTTTCCCTGTCCTTGCTGCACTTCGTAAAACTCGTGAAAAGGGCCAAAGTTCTCTCACTTGTTAAACAAATATATCATTTCTCAATTCTGTTAAGCCCACTTCAGGAAAAAAATTAGATGTTCCACTCAGAAAGATCTCCACTGAAATAAGTTTTGGAGATGGCTGACTCTTATACACAAGTTTTACAGTCACCTTGTTTCTGAACAGCTTTTAGGCCTAAGCCCAACCCCATCATCATCAGTTAGGTCAGCTCTTTAAACTAGACAAATGATAAGCTATCACTTATCTCTCTGTTTACTTGTTACAGGCATAGTTTTCACCTGTTAGTTACCATATTTGCACTCAAAAATCATTAAGATACTAATATTCCAATGCAGAAGCAGAAGGTTACATTTCTGATTGGAGAAGGCATTTTATACCCAGAGGAGGGAAATGGAGATTGTTTTCTTCAACCTCTCATTTTAAGAAGGGAAATTAAGAAACAGTTTAAAGCCTTGGGTCTTATTATTAGTCATCAGTTACTTTGCATTATACAAAAATTATTCGTGGCACCCTACGTCCAGCGGGCCTGAAGGGACAGAAGAAAAATAAAAATGGGAAAATTCAATACAAACCACTCAGTACCCATTTCAGGGACATGATGGAATCTCAGAGGGAAGGCAAAAAGCAGATTTCTTAATACAGTAATATTACATCAACTTCTAAAATTAGGCCCAAGCAAATTAAAACTCAGAACATGCTCTTATGTTCAGTGCTAGACTACTTCATACCTGGTCCAAGAATAATGCAGTCCTGAGCCATCCCACAGCTTACAACAGCAGAGAAGGGTGAGGTTTTCATAACCGATCCTTAACTCACTCAATAGGAAAAAAATTGCTCCCTTTCAAAAAGAATGCAAGTTCCTGCGGTACTTTTAGAGTGGCAGCAGTTTCCATTCTTTGGAGAGCGCTGGCATCCACTCAGAATAGCCTTCTTTCTTCCAGGACCTTGGCACCTGACCCAGGGGCAGGAGCTAGCACTGCATGCTGAAAAAGAAAGTGCCCAGAACCCAGCATGTGCATTTGTGTGACATGTAGGAGCAAAGGCCAAATAATCAGTGCAGACAAACCTCTCTGCTTCAAATATGCATCAAGCAGATTAGTTTCACCTGTAGCAGACACAAAACGTCAACAGCTGAGGAGGGACTCACTTGACTTTGCAGAAGTCAAACATCTTGATTCTGAGGAAGTCAAACATCTGCTAAGTCTCTTCTGAAGCTCATAAAAAGGGAAAAAAATAGTCTTATTTGCTTCCTTGATGAAAATAAAAGTATTACTGGGATCAGCCTCCTTGAGCTGTGGAGGAATAAAAGTGCAGCATCTCAGCTCATGGAAGTGATTCTGAAACCTGGCTTATTAGTCCAGCCTCTAGTCCTGTCCTAGACCCCTATCTTGTCTTGACATCTCTTGGTTAAAATCCTTATTACCACCTTCTTTCCCACCATAAAAGAGAAATGGAGATTGTGAGCCTTGTTTTGAAGTTGAAACACTGTCATCATCCTGAGTTCAGGAAAAAACATGTGTGGGAAAAGTAGTGTGTAGGTGCGTTCAACTGTCTGAAGCCAAGGCTAGAGGCAAATCAGATCAGCACGGCTAGGAATGTGACAAGGTATAATTAACATTAGATGATTACTTAATTTCATTTTTTAAACTTTAAATAAAAGCGAAATTAAGGAGAATCCCACGCCTCGTGCCCCGAGTGGTCTCTGTGTGCCCTGTTCACTCCGAGCTCAGCCCAGCGGCCGAGCCCCGGCGCCGGTGCCAGGGTGCACCTCTGAGGGCTCCAGGCTCACCGGGCTGCATGCCCACGGGCTGCTGGAGGCACGTGGTGATTCCACCACGGATATTCCCAGACCGATGTGTTCCCTTGCCCTCGGTGCAGGGCAGCCTGGGATTGAAGCTGTGCTTGGCTCCCAAAATGAACAGTCAGCCCCAGAAAGAGCTTTGATTCAAAAAGCAAACAGCACCTCTGTTTCAGCATCGTGTTTTGGGGATATAGACTGGCAACGGATCAGCCCAGTTTGGGGGTTTAGCCTTGTGCTGAGTGCCAAGTTGTGCAAACACACAACCTGCAGGGAGCTCAAACCCTTCTCCTGGCCAGGGCAGCTTCTCCCACAGACTCTCATTTCTTCCTTGGGTCTGGGTAACAATATTCACAACTTGCAAAGTCTGGTGACGGGATACTTCTGAGAAGAACAGACAAGTGAATGCCAGGTTTTTATAACAACCTATTTTAATACCACCTATTTTAATACTACGGACTCGTAACAAAGATTACCTGGCTCCTCAGGTTTGCGCACAGGCTTCAGGGGCAGTAGATCTCTCCCTGTTGTCACTACCCATTTCCTTCATGCAGACCTTTCTGACCATCTCTCTGTAGCTCTTAACCTGAGTTGAAGTCAGTTCTGGTGCCTCTCTGATGTCAGCAGGACCTCTGGGGAAGGCTTACGCCTCTGGGGTACGTTTCTTCTGCACACATGTGGCATTGAAATGCATGACCGATGTCAGGACCTGCTTTCACAGGGTATGTACAGGAGCTGAGGGCCTGTGTGTCCTGCAACGTTGCAAAGGCTGGGGGTATGAAAAGAGCAGGATTCACTGGGCAGACAAAAGCACTCCCTCTGAGAGTTGCCATGTCTCCTGCAAAGCATCAGATGGAGCCTGGCACTGCCAGACACACCAGGCTGGTGGGCTCTCCAGTGCTGCCTGGAGGAGACTCTACCTGGGCACCTCTTTGTTGGGTGCTCTCTCACCATGCTGCAAGACAGGTAGTGACCTGGCAGTGGCAGAGAAACCCTCCCCTCCTGACATGCTGCAGCTCTGTAAGAGAAAAGGACATCTGCACATGATATATAGAGAAGCTGCTGAAAAATGGGAAATACAGACACAAAGAGGGGCTTCCCGCTGAGGGACCTAGCTGTGCCAGAGCAGCACGTGCTTGGCCACTCAATCCCATAGGAGAGACTCAGGGCTACACCCAGGACTGTGGACACAGAGAGCAAAGAGCTCCCTTTGGGAAGAAGGAGAGGCCAGTATCTTTGATGTGTGCTCTGGGACTCAGGAGACCAAACTGTCCTCCTTTCCCCACCCCTTTTTTCCAGTACTAAGACCTAAGTCAGACCCCCTGAGAACAGCCTGAGGTGCTTAACCATGAGCTGTAGCTCTCAGCACCCTGGAAAAGCCCATTGCTCATCCCCTTGTGCTCAGTCTTTTCTGAAATATTTGGGGCACTGGGTACTTCTCCGCCTCCTTGGGGAGCTCGGAATCTTGGAAGCTCTCCACTGCTCATGTCCACGGATTCTGACCAGCTGTGCCAAGACATGCTGTTTTCAAATCATGGGGTACATTTTTGTGTCATAGTCACCAAACGCATTCTTGTACCTTTTGTGAAAGCAACCGACAGTACTTCTACACCTCACAGGAGCAAGGAACAACTTCACCAAGACCACAGCCTGGCTCTCACCTTTTGCCATTACCTGTAGCTCTGACTTCAGAGGGCCCAAGATTTTGCCTCTCAGACCCATTAATTATTTCCAGCTTTATTTTTTTAAATCTGACTACACAGGAACTCAACATACTTCGCTCCTCATCAAGCAAGGGGATGCTTGATGAGCACCAAAGGGTGCTAGCCTGTAATTTAGTAGTGTGAAAGCAGGAGATGATATTTGGCCCTTCAGCCTTTTTCTGAATCTTTCTAACATTTTAAACACCACGGGTCCTCTGAGCACACTGGCTGAGCAGGTCCTGGTGCAACACATGGCCAGAGCCATGCTGGCTGATGAAGCTGCAAAGCCCATCACCTGCAGCTGTCACGGCTGCTCTCTTGCCCCTTTGTAGGCACTGACCCAAGGTGCAAGGTTAGCTTACACTGCCATTTCCCAAGAAGGCTAGTTCTGGAGAAGAGAGAGAATAATAGTCTAAAGCCAGCATGCGTGTTTTTGTCATGAGCAAACCGATCTAGGACTTTCTGGACCATGTGAAGTTCCTGTGCATGTCGAATTGTTCACCCCTGGGCACGCATTTCATATGATCTTTGTGTTCTTCTAATAGTGCTGTTTCCTCTTTCTTTCTTTTCTTTCTTTCATCAGTCTCCACTTTTTTAGTGCTTTATCCACTTGCCAGGAATTGTCTCATCCTCAGATATTGCTGTATTTGTGGTTTTTTTCAGGTCTTTGACTTTTTAACTTTTTATTTTCCTGGGCTCCCCACTCCTTAAACTGGAGAATATGTCTTTGAGATTTCACTTTGGACGTGCTTTCAGCCCTAGCCAACACCTACCGCTACTTTATACACACATTCAGGTATGCCCAAGCTTTCATTTCCATTTTAAACATTACATCAGGCAGTGAAGCTTTCTGCCTCTGTAGTTTTTCCAGCAAAGACAACTTCTTCCTCTTTTTGCTCCTACCTCTGAGCAGGGAGATATCAAAGACCTTGCAGCTACATGTAACACTTTTTTTTCCCCTTTAAATACTGGTGGGTTTTTCTTTTTTATTTTGCAAAACTGCTTTTATTTCTTGCAACTAGAGCACTTCTGTTCAGAGGGACACTGCTTAAAGCTACCTCCATACCCACTCGGACAGCCTCTTGCAAATTCAAATTCCAATGGCATTTGTGGAATGACTCACTTGTGGTTTTGCTATTGATTTGCTCATGTCCTTTTCTATTTTTTTACGCTGTGTTTTCCAAACACAGTCCACTATAGATTGTCTTGTTTTGCCTGCAGAAGGTCACACTGGTTCTGCACAGCAGGGTACTGAACTTGTACTGCTTTTCCAAGTTTGTGCTTTTCCAAGGCACCACAAGGTCAGGATGACCTAGGAGCCTTTTTTTCTCCCTTTGGGACCTCTGACTCCGGGATTCCCCAAGTCTTTCAGTATTCCTTGACTTCAGAAGTCTCAAAGTTCTCATAAATGATTCAGAGGGGCTCTCTTGTTTTTGGGTTTTATTTTTAAATTCTTCTTGAAATTTGCTCCTTGACCCTGGCAAATGGCAATCTGTTTTCTGGCACATCTTTCTTTGTGCCTACGAAGGCCACTTGAGTTAGTACCTGCAGGGCCCCTGCTCCCCCCAGACATAGGCATAGAATCATAGAATGCTTTGGATTGGAAGGGACCTTAAAGTTCCATCTAGTTGGAATGATCTACTTCCAACCACCCTGCCATGGACAGGGACACCTCCCACTAGATCAGATTACTCAAAGCCCCATCCAGCCTGGCCTTGGACACGACCAAGGATGGAGCATCCACAACTTCTCTGGGAAACCTGTTCCAGACTCTCACCACCCTCAGAGTAAAGAATTTCTTCTTAATATCTAATCTAAATCTCTCCTCTTGCAATTTAAAACCATTACCCCTTGTCCTATCACTATACTCCCTGATAGAGTTCCTCCCCAGCTCTCCTGTAGGCCCCCTTACAGGAGAGAAGAAGAGAAGAACACACTGTGATCCAATCTGGAAAGGAATCTTCCTACCTGGTAAGAGTAGGAGCAGTGTAATATGACAAATAGAGTGGAGGGATTTCTGTACTAATCCTGTACTTACTTCAAATGCGGTGTATCTGCAGTCACTCGTAATATGAACATGCTTCATTTTGAAGCCACTGATGCCATTGGGAAGACCACACAGCACATGTGACCATGAGTATAAGACACACGGCTGTTTAATGTTAGACTCCTAAGGTTACACTGAGAAAATCAGCCCTGATCTGACACCTCGTGGAAGCCCCTGAATGTCCCCACACTGTATTTTGAAAAACACAGACTTCACCACTACAAAGGAAGCCTGAAAATGGCAGAGCCAATGCACGGGGGTCTGTGGGAGCTGGATTAGTTCTTCACACCAAGTAAACAAGTTGTTAGGCAGCAAGTCAGTTCCCTGCTCCAGAGCTGGTCCTGGAGGGCCTGAGCAGCCCACATCACTGCTCACCCAGTGCAGAGCCAGCACAAAGGGATTTAATTTGAGGGACAGCACAGATTTCATGCTTACCCTCAGGCTCTTCAGACGGAGCTTCTGCCTTTGAAGATGGGCTCTATGCCCACGGGCAACAGTGGGAACAAACCCTCGAGGTGCCCGCCCAGCGCTCCCCGGGGACACCATGCCTGGCGTGGGGAAGGAGCTCCCACCGATGCCAGGCAGAGGGAGGTCAGGGAGCTCAGCATCCATCTGGAGGCTGCCAGTGCCTCAGGTGGAAGGGGAGCAGGACCAGGGGCTGGCAGTCACCCAGTAAATGCCTGTGGAAACCACCGTGAAGCAACAGCCTTACATAGGTTTCCCGTCTGGGACCGGCCAAGAAGCGATTTTGGATCCAGGCTCTAGTTCTTGCTTTTCTTCCTGCGGGGTATGACAGACTTGGAGGAGAAATCAAAACTGCAAAGGAATATAAAAATATAGAGAATAGCTGAAAAAAGCTATTCTTCAACATATAGGAGACTGAGGTAGGGGAAGTGTAAAGAGATGGGAAGCCTACTGCTCCTGTCACACCATCCCTGTCTAGACTGGGAACGGAGAAAGAAAGAAAGGCCGTTCCCATACACAATGTAATTGAGTGAGACATAAATCAAGAGCCAGTTCACCGGAGGGAATTAAGTTTGGCTGATGTGAACAGTGGGGAAGTGAAAACCTTTGGCTGGGTGCCCGAGGGAGGGGAGGAGAGGAGATAAGGTATGAGGTGGGTGGTGAAAGGGACGCAGGAGGTTGGAAATGTGAACGGGTTAGAGCTGATACAACATCGTGCTGTGGGTCCTACTTTTCCCATTCCAGCAGTTGGGAAGTGTGCCACAGAACTGACAAAAAGAGACTGCAACAAAGAGGAGGAGACACCAGGACCATTTTTCAGTTATAAGCTTTTTCTTTTTAGAATTCAAGCTTACACAGTTATCTATGCCCACTATATTCATAATTACATTTTAATATCTGCATACAAAAGCTATGTAAAAATTATTTTCTTCCCCCAAATATACAAATTTTCTCTTTAGATAGTTTAAAACATTTGTGATCACAGATTTTTTTTTTAATATATTTCAGGCTGAAAAAATATTACCAATCTAGCATAACTCTTAACACTGTTTGCAAAAAAATACATCATCCAAGGTACTTTGTTTTTTACTGTACGGTGTAATGTTTGCCTTACCCTCAGGGCATGAAACTGATATAAAAAAATAAGCCAAATAAGCAAAACCCACAAACCTCATAGACAAAGTAAGAAGTCCTCCCAACCAACTTCATAAAAACAAATAAACAACCCAAACACCACCCTTCTCTTCAAAAAAAAAATATGAATAGCTAATTTGATGTATTTATGAGCAAACTAAAACTGGAGAGTGCTAAGGAAGTAGGAAAAGAGAAAAAGAAATTACAGTATGTCAGCTAGTTCATGCCCTGATACTATCTTTACCAACATTAAATGTGTAATTAAATAAAGTGTCTTTTAATGTTTTACATTGTGCTCAGTAATTTACATAAATTTAATCTACACCCGGGTGCTGATGTAGATTTACATTTGATTGTCTTGTGCATAAACAAGATTAGCTTTGAAAGAAGGTAAACTGTGCAATGGACAGTCACAAACAACTTATTACCTGCACAATATTGCTTTTTGAAGGCGACATCAGTCAATGTGGATACACACAAATAATGCATACTCTTTGCATTTGCTAACATCTATACGACACACTAAAACTTTGTGATAAGGCCAAACCTTTTTTTTTTCTGTTTTTAATTTTAAAGCAAAAATATACCATAGTAAAAAAATGTGCTCACACCGTTTTGAGTCTTTAAGTGGAAAATAAATCTCTATCACACTAGAATAAAATTCTCTCTATAAAATTTAAATACGGATCACTTCATTGCTATATCAAAAGGAAACGTCTGGCAATCATTTCCAGATGATCACGATAACAAGACACATTAAGAGGTCCTGTCGCCTCTTCCTTTGTGAAAAGATAAACGTTGTACACTTTCAATTGCTCTCACAGTGAGAGGAATACGCTCCTTGGTTGTGGATTTTGATTCTGTCCATGAAAAAGGTTTAGCCTTAGGAATGCTGGCTACATCTCAAAACCGTAAGACTGATTTTTATAATTTATGATTCATGCAGCAAAAAGTCAGTATGACACATACAGGTTAGAGTTCCATAGCATAAAAATACATCACTAGCAATGACATGCTCCGCTTGTGATCAACAGCCCTGTCTTGGCAGATTTCTGATATAAATGGTCTCTCTGGACAGTTTTTTTCCTCTTTCCGATGCCTGCCTCTGAAGAAGCAAGCAGTCTGCTCAAGGATGATTTTGGACCTTGGAGGTCTAACTCTAACGTCTACATTTTGGCAAAATGTAAACAAAAATCATTATCACGCACTATATATGTCATTATAAATATCATAACTTAACTGAGATTACACATGAAATGAATATCTAAATGCACGTGTTACTCAGGGCAAAACCACGAACGGTGACAATCGGGTTTGACAGGAAGAATCTTCTACGCAAGACCCACACGTAGAACACAAAGCAAACATGAGAGTTACATGGCACCATCAGAAACGAGACTCTGGACTGCACTGGGAAGTGCACCTTGGTTATTTCACTCAAAAGGCCAGTTGCTACAAAGGGTGCTGACTGCAGTACTGATGCCTGCCACTCCGATGGTCGATCCAGTGGCTCAATCCCACAAGGGCTTGAGACCACCGATATTTGAAAGCAAGTATGTCTTTGCAGGACTAAGGTCAGCATCCACTGGTAAGAGCCTGCAAGAGCATCCTCAGGTGTTCTGGTTTTGCTCTCATGATCATATAAATCAGGAGTCGTACTGAGGGAGTCAATGAAGTCACACAAAGACTGGTAGGAGATCAGAGGCCATTAAATGTCGGTACATCAAATCTGTAAAACTAAGAACTTGGTCTTAGTTTTCAGTTGAGGAATACTACTAACCCCCCTCTGTTCATCAGAGACAGATTCCAACTTCTCTAAAAAGCTAGAAAAATATGTTGACATATGTCCTTTCTGCTTAAAGCACTGCCAAACCTGTCACAGTTGGTTACCTGATTTTAGGCACGTCAGTCATCTGCAGTCACCTAAGGAAAGAGGCCTGATTTTTCTGAACCCTGATTAACCACAAGTCCAAACTGCATCAGCATCCTGGGAAGTCAGGCCATTAGCTCGGATGCCTAAATGTAGCTTACATGCCTCAATGCAGACAACAACTTATGCAGGTTGTGTTTGAAAACTTTGTAACTCGCCATGGTAGGCCTTGGGGGACAAGTTGCTGTGTAAGCAATGATTTTTACAGCAGCCAGTGCGCAAAGTGTTAATTCTCAGCACTGTCTCAAACTGCAGTTCTGTTCAGAGCATTTCAAATTCTTCCACCTCTTGTGCTTACCCAAGTCAATCCAGTAACTCTCACTTTTTTTTTCTAACCTCTGATCTATATTTATTTTTTGATAAACGTAGTCCTGACAATCCCAAGTGTTACAAGCCAGTTACCAGGGCCCCAGTAGTTATGAGCTAAGTCCCTGCTGGGTAGTGACTTGCCACCTAATAATCAACATTTAGGCTACCGATTTTCTTTATTGCCCAAAGGATAAGAATTATTGACCTTAATGACAGACTGAGCCTCCCAAGCAGCAGCACAACTCCAGGAACCAAAGCTCTGAAAATCACATGAAGCATCATGGACCTCATAGTAGTGAGATCACTGTGAACTAGGAGAGATGTGATGGGTTTTCTCCTGGTTCTCATCCGCAGCACAGTCAAAACTCATACACTAACTGAAGTTCACCTTTCGCAATCAGGTGAGATACTTGGACTGGCTTTCGGAGGAACTCCATCCTCAGATCTGGAGCAGAACAGAACTCCAAAAGACATGCACATTTCTCTTCTCTTTGCAAGCCACTGTGGGTATAGATGCAAGTAATGGATTACCTGTTTTTTTGCTTTCCCTACATGCTATCGGCTCCCTATCAAGCCAACGCCGAATCAGGTATCTAGCACTCTTTACTGACTATGGATGCTGCTCATCTGAGGTTCCGCAAACATTTAGGAACAAATTTCCAATGGTCTGTCTTTCTTAGTACCTGCAAAAAACCCCCAACCCTGAACACCTCACTGTGTTTTATATTCTCACAAAATTATGGGTACAGACCCTTAAGTGACAACATCAGTGCTCACAACTGATCACAGGTGCATCAAGGAGGAGGGAGAACAAGATTGCACATCCCTGAAAACATAGCCAATAGCACTCCAAATGTTTTATCAATGATGTAGGGAGAGAGGGGAGGAAATAATTTAGCTCCTGACACACATATACTGTGTTCTGCCTACAAGACAAGTTTTCCTGAGTATCATGCTTTCGTGAGGGGATAAACACATAATGTATGGGTTTAGATATGGGCCATGAGCTTTCAAAGTCAACACATCCACCCTAACAATGCCCACTGACTTGCCAGGCAAATAGATCAATAAATAGCAGAGAAAGAAACTGGTACAAATGAATGCACAACACAAAAGAACGTAGGGCATGAGAAAGTATGAAATACGTGAACTAAGCCTCTGGTTCCCAGGAGAACAGAAGGATGCTTTTGATGTATCATACAAAGTCAGAGAATGGTTTAATATCAAGTTTATAAAACCCAGGGACAATACCCCTGAATGAAGATGGATGACAGAGAGGAACCTCTTCCTATAATGCCCTCATCACGGGCCTCTAAACATTCCAGGATTGTGAGTACTGGCTTGCAGATTTCGGCAGCAGGACATCCTGTCATTGGTCAGTTCAGTTCCTGCTAGTGCAGTTAGTGGAAATAAATTAAAGGAATCAAGAGAGAATCTAGCCAAATGGAACACATACAGACACCAAAGAGAGAGAACGTAGCTGATCAACATGTGGAAACGCACACACTCACAGGAAAGGGTGAGAGAAAAAGAGAGAAAGAAGATAAAAATATGGAAATATGTTTAAGACATCTGTTGAAGATTTGTAATTATATATATATAAAATTATATATATACGTGCATATAAACTTTATATATATATATAAAACAAAAGATTACTGCCAAGCAACACTATTTGTATTACTGGGATAAAGCTGTACAGTCTTGAGTGCTGTTACTAACAAAGTTGGTTTCTGTGCCCTCTGAAGGTCACCCCATCTGTTTCGTTCTCCTTGTCCTCATTCTGTGATCATTCACATCCCTGAATAACTCTGAGGACAGCCTGCTATCCTGACAGGGAGCCTTCTCCTTCAGAGTGACGAATTTTCCATGCACCTCAGGAAAAACGGACGTCTTCACTCTCAGGAAAAGCACCTCAGAGGATCAAATTCCCCCCCTTTCCGCAACAGACCTTCCAGTGAAGTTACCTGGAGTTCGAATGTAGTAAGAACTGGCGGATCTTACTTTCTTATACACATGGAAAAAAAATGAGTCAGTCCCTTCTAACACTCTGCATTATTTTAAGTACTTGATTTATGGCGCACAGTTAAACTGTATCTCCTGGAACAATCCTCAGATAATGATGGGATCTTGATGATGATGAAGATCCTAGACCATAATGGTGATAGTTACAATAGAAACAACCATGAAGACTAGAAATTTCATCTCATGAATTGCTCATTTGTGCCCTGCAAAATGAGGTAATACTAGACAGAATTGCCAGGGTCAGATTAACAATAGCTGTTTTAACTTGGAGGCCAATTTATTTTCTGCCACTTCAATTTTCCAAGCAATGATGTGTGTGAGCTGGTGACCACGCAAGTGCTGGTGAATGAGACTGGTCTGTTTGTATTTTCACTGTTAAGCTGTCAAAGCATTCACATCAAAGGACAGAAGAACAAATTGCAATAGTCACAAGTACCCGCATTAAAGGGATGTTTTCATCCATGTGTATACAACTGCCCCCCAGCAATCCCAAACAAAAACCCAAACAAAAACCCAACCCCACCTCAAGAAACAAGAGAATGAAAGAAGAAGAACAAACAGAGGTGAGAAGAGCTGGGCAACGGGATGAAATGACAGCCAGTAGTGCGACGGGGGCCGGGGGGGGGGGTGTGTGTGTGTGGAGAACCGCTCCAGTCTCTCTAATCCTCAAACACTTCCAGGAACAACGGAGGAAAGAGTTCTGTGGGGCACTCCACCTTCATGTGCAGGAAGCGGCTGGCATGGCAGGCTCCAATCATTCGCAGGTCTGTCACTTTCATCAGCAGTTTTGGCCAAAAGTGTGAAACGTGGTGTTTTCTGTAATTAATGTAGTGTTCGAATGCCAGGAGGAAACCCTCTTGACACTTTTCTATCCTCTCGACGCAAACAAGGCCGGGACGATCTGTAGATACAAAGAAGTGGAATTATTGTTGTTACTTATTTACTTTAATGAATTCCTGATCATAAATCAGGAAAAAAAGGACAATTCCATTGTTAGGAAAGAAAGGATGAAGACCAAGAACAACTCGCTCTGCCACAAACAACTTCTTTGACTCTGGACACCTCACTTATCAGTACTATCCCTGTTAAAACAAGCAGATAATACTTCCTTTCTTCATCCCTTGCCTGCTTTGGCTATTTAGAGGATATCTGTTTGGGAGATGTTTCCTTACAGTAACTACAGCAATAGATCCCTGATCTCAGCTAAGGCTTCTATCTATACCTTTCTGTAAAACAACTAATAAAGAACAAAAAAAATTCCTTGTCAGATATCTACAGTTTAGTTCTTTCCTATCTGTTTCTCTGCAGATTGACCAATGCTTTGATCAAGCTTTGATCCATGGGTGAGCTGCAAAGGAAACTGTTATGGAGCACCGAGGAACAACAAAGGCCGAAAGTTTTGCTGATTCTCTCAATCGGCACCAGCCACTCTTCAGGAGACACTTCTGGGAAAGCAGGTCCTCTGAACTGCCTTCTGAAACCCCTACTCGTGTATCACTGTGTAGGGAACCAAAAAGAAATCAAAATGTTTTGATTGGGAAGGTCAAGTGCTGTGCTGTGATTAATGTGGAAACCTTTCTGTCACAGACGCAGTTAATGCTTGTAAATCACTGTCTGTGCATTGTTATTCGGTGCCCAATCTTCAAAGTGGTCTTACAACAAAACCTTGCCAAATCTGCCACTGCCCAAGGATGGAATTTCCCCTTTGGGCTGGCACCATCAGTGGAAGCACATTTGAAAACACACTTGATCTGAGAAGGCAAGAAACTCTTTGGAAATCATATGAAATGGTCTGTGCTGCTTCTGTTTCATGACACCAAGAGACCAGCTGCAAATGGTCCCGGTGTGGGGAAAAAGCACAGCTCTCAAACGCCCATTAGCAAGTGGTGGTGGTGTTAAGTAGGGAAACAAGAAGGCAGGCCAAACTAAGCGTATGAGACTGATGGAAATGTGTATGAACTGTTCTTCCCACCCAGTGCATGACAGTACCCGGGGGAAAAAGAAAACTTACTGTAAGGCCAACTGTTGTTTAATTATCAGTTTTTCATTCAAGGCAAATTGGCTCAGAACCAGATCTAACTTCTTTCTGGTGATCACCCCTGCCTCCTCCCCGAGTTCTAACCTGAGCAAGGTGTGGCACCAAAGCCCCTTTTATGCCCATCTTTCTGAATACCCTGATTTTTTTTCCTAGTGCTTACCAAAACAGTTCTAAGCTGCGCTGGGATTTTGAAAGAGAATTTCTCCCGCATTACTCTGGTCAGCACTACCTGACCAAACATACCCTATTTCTTTTAAAAAGAGCCTTGTGACAAAAGGCTAAAGAGTTTCAAAATGGTTGGAGTCCCAATATATTTCTGTTCTCACCTGATGACATGAGCAGAACAGCCTGAAGAAGGGCAACCTCGGTGTCATCCAGGTTAAATGAAGAAAGAGACATGCCCAGGTCAAAAATGGCATCAGACACTACGCCAAGACCCCCATTTTTCAGTTGGCCCCTTGTCACCGCCATCTCCCCATTTAGTGTTAAAGTCTCACTCTCGGGGTCATAGCGAACTGCTGCTCGGAGGGACATTATCTCCATACAGCAGCCTTTCAGAAGGATGATCTGGTCTTCGCATGGCAGCTGCAGAAATTATAAACAGTAAAGAAAAAGATGTGCTTTTCAAACTGAGTAGGTCTTACAACTACAATAAATCCATGAGCACGAAGATGCAGTTCACACCCCAGGACACTACCCTCCAAACATGCTGCTACCGACTAGTTCCAGCACACTGTAGAAACCTCCAAGACTCATATTCCTGCTTCCAGAAACCGCCGGTAGGTTAACATCTCCACACACCCTTAGGGACTCTAGTGATGACACAGGGGTAGGCAAGCAATCCTGGGCAAGATACTCAAAGGAAACCAAGCTGGTTCAGATGCTGAGGTGAAATGACTCAGCTTGCAGAAGTGCTGCTCTCCATGGGACTGCTCAGTTTATGGGAGCATTATAAAATTAAGTCTAATAAACCTTAAGAATGTAGCTTTCCATTTTGAAGAACACTTCACAAAGTGTGAAGGGTAAAGCAGACCTGTCAGGTGCCAGGTTGGTGGTAAGTGTATACTGTTGGCTTTGTCTCCCTTCAGGGGTGGATCTAACTGAGAAGGCTTAAGCAGTCACTGTTCTCAGATGTTTACCCTTCTCTCTTCTATTCCTGAGCTCTCTCAGCTTAGAACTTTTCCTAGCAGAATAAACTATAATGGGGGCTGGTACAGACCTCAGCCATCCCAGTTAAACTCCCTGCTAGCCATGCTTATTTCTTACCTGACCAGATGAAAAGAAAGACATTTGGGAAGGTCCGTAAGAGTGGACCACTTTTTAAATAAAAGCAGTTAAATAAACTTTTGTAGCTAGAAGAGATACCCTCAATCAGTGGGGCATGTGCTCTTAATTCTCACTGCCCATTTAAACAACAGAGAACTTATTAAGCTATATCTAGCCTAGCAAGGCTGATCTCTCTAGTCTCCCTAGATTATTGCTGGATAAACAGAAAATCTATGGTATAGGTGCAGCTTTTATGCTGGTGCATAAGCCGTGATCTTCAGGGCACGTGGCTAGACTTGTCTTTTCTACAACATTAAAAAAGTTAAGCTGTCTGAATTGGTGAAGGTAGGTTCTGTATTTATAGTGTCACCAGAACGCTGACACATTAGGAGAATGTGTTCTGTGAAGCATGTCTTTTATGTTTTCATAGGTAATTCAATGATAGCAAAAACCATCAAGACTATTTTGAGACTGTCACTAAATGAACAAAGTGGTCACGTATATGAAAAAGCAACTGATTTCTACTTGGATTGAAAGAAGGCGAAAATACATCAATTTCTGATTTATATAAAGTTGTATTTACTTAATTTGCAATTCAAAATGAAAACAGAAAACCCACCAACTATAGGTTTACATGGCAACTGTGTACTCGCAAAGCCAGTGTGTTATTTGGTGTAAAACGATGGAGAGTGGAAGCAAGTTCCCTAATGCAAGTGGAAAGCAGTTCCCTGTTAGAGAAGAGTTTTAAGCGCAAAGCCAGCCCCAGTCACAAAAGGGATTTGACTCATGCAGCTTTTTTCCAGCAATGCCAACAACTTCAGGTGTAAAGTGTTTGATACACAAGAAAAATGACTCATCCTGTTCAGGACAAATCACTTTCTCCGCAGCTCACACGCAGCTCAGCAGCAGTGTGGGGAAGGCTGTGCAGGCACAGTGGTAGTCTCGCTACCCAACAACAATGCTACTGCTTGGCTGCTGAGACTGAACTAGGCAAAGAAACAGAATAAGAAAGAAAAATAAAATAAAGAAAAAGAAAAAGATGTGTAGCAGCAACCATGAAGAAATATTGGAACAGGTAACTGCAGAGAAAAAGAGGATAGGAGAAAGGAGAAGAAAAGAGAAATTAAGAAAAAAAGACTAAGGAGAAGGAAGAATGGTGAAAGAGAAGCAGATAACAGTAGGGAAGATATTTCATGATGATTCAGCTGTTTTATTAATGAGCCAATTTCCAAAACCAATGAGAATCTCTCTTCCTACTTGAACCTCCTTAAAACTTCTTTACGGTAGTGGTGATCTGACTATGCCCATCTTTTACCTGCTTTCCTAATTCTGAAGGACACATGGGACACTTGCTTCAGGAATGCCAAGCCATGGTCTTATCTGCCAATAGCAGCAGTTACCAAAGACAGGAGGCTTGAACATCAGTTCTGCTCCTGACTATGCAGGTTTCAATACGATACTCATCACCTGAACGTTGCTATCAAAGCACGTTCCAGGAGTGGGATCAACAAATGTGACTGATTATCTGCCACGTGTTGTCTTTTCCTTCTCTTTCTGCAGGAAGAAAAAGCAAAAGGCAGGAACCTGAGGTGCTTGCCTTGGCAGGAGATGCTGGCAGCCACCACATGTGCAACGCAGCACCATGCAGCTGAGCTGAGCTACCTAGAAGGGTGTTTGCACAGCCCTACCCTGAACGACTGATGCCTGTAACACCCAAACTCACATCAGACTGATTAAGTGCTCCCCAATCTTGATTTTCTAAGTAGAAGGAAATGCAAGAAGGAACCAACAGCAGAAATGTTGAGAAGGAAATGAGTTCTTCTTATACTTCAATTACTCTGGGACTAGATTCTTGCTTTGAGGCACAGGCCAATGGATGCACATGAACAAGTTGGGCACTCAAGCTGCTTTGCTGACCTGTGCATGTGTCCAAAGAAGAGAGAAAGAAGGAAAAGGGGCTGTGGATATGAAAAAAGCCCTGGTCCTCCTTCATAGTTATTTACTAAACTCTCAGCCTGAGCTTCTGTGGAAATTAAGAACTGGGATAATGTTTAAATGCTCTGCAGGTCCTATAGGAAAAAGAAGGGCTTTTCCCCATAAACAAAAACGCAGCCCACACAGTCATGCTTCTAAGAAAAGATACGGGTTAAAAAACATAAATGAAATAAAGTTAACAGGACAGCGCCCCTTCAAAGGAGGAAACATCTGCCATTTTCTTTATGCTGCAGAGGGAACTATATGACAGCTTGGAGGACAGCTGTCCTATACCTTTGCATTCCCAAGGAGCTGTCCCTCACTCTGCCATCAGACCTTGCTGTAGACAAGTGTCAGGCTCACACAGTGGCTCAGCTGCAAAGAAAGCCTGTCCTAGCTGAGCTGCATACCCTACAGAGGTCATGCCCAACGACGCCTTGACTTCCTCATCCATGTTTCCTGCCCGGCTCTGACACGAGTGGGCCCACAGTAGCCAGGAGGGGTAGATGTCAGATGGGCACTGCAGTTTGTGTGTGACTGGCAAAGCTTTCTAAATTAAAAGGACTACATTGGTACGTCACTGCGACTTCCCACCAACAAGCGCCAAATCAGAGGAGACAGATTCTCTCAGACACTGAATGCTGCAGGGGCCTCTTGATCTATGGACACATTCCTTGTATTTTATAATCTTCATGCTCGGCTACTATTTCATGCTTTCTTGGCTGATGGAGCAATGCTGAGGTTAGCCGGGGAGAGCTATTTACACTGTGCCAACTATTGGTATTTACCTCTTTTTCTGTAGGTGCCAGAGGACATAAATAGCTCTCCTTGACTGACCTTTAAGACAAGCTGCCAGCCACAGAAGAGTAAAATGCTATGGCTGCCTTAAACTTCCTTCCTGAGTGATGTTTAGTTATTAGGAGGAAACACTGTTAGAGAGCCCGATGAACTCATTGACAGTGGTCACTCCCATTTTGAATGTCCTTCACTTGGCATCCCACCAGCAGAGTCAACTGTTGCTCTGCAGTGTGGGCGAGCAGGCAGGCATCCTTGCAGGGCTGGGTTGGCGATATTTCCATACTAAAAATCCCATTGTTGTGGATCCTAAGGGATTTACAAGATGTAAAATTAGTAAGATTATTAAGACCAAAGTATTATTTCAGGCCGTAGTTTTGATAACATTTTTTAAGTTAGGAAAAAAATATCATCAGCCATTACAAGTGATCCTTCAATAAAAATGATACTTTAGTGTAAATGAGATCAGCCAAGGGCCTCTGTATTCCTTACGTGCAACCAAGTCTATTTGAGTCTATTTACTGTATATTTTACATCTGAGTATCTACCTGGAATGACAGTCCATTACTTTTACAGATTCTTTTATGCACAACCTCCTTGTTAGGAAAAGCTTGCCCAGGGAACACAAGGAGGCAAGTGCCGTTCCCTGACAGGGATGCTTTCCTGAACTGGAAAAATTTGTAACTGCATAGACCCAACTCCACAATACTGTACCTGCCAAGGAGCCAGAAAGCACAGAGGGAAGTGTGTGCTGGAAGATCTAATTAAATGTATCAAAGAAGCTTCTAGACAGTCTCTTTTTGCTCATTTGCAGTTCAAGGCCACCTCTAAAGACATATTTGAGTCCCTAATGAACCATGATGACTTCTAGATGAACAAAATCAGAATTTCAGAAATCACAGGAAAAAGAAAACTCATAATAATACAGATGATTCTAGTCCCATATTTTTTAAGTGTCTTTAATTTTTCTGATTTTAAACACAGTGAATTTTTTAGTTCCATGCCAGGAGTATTTTGGATAGATTTTAACAACAGGCATATAAATGAGGAGTGCAAGGAAGCTTTCTTACCTCACAAAACATAGGCAACTTTTTGGCAAAATCCACCACTCTTGTAATCGCTGGTGTGATAATTTTTGTAAACTGGCTGAAGGCTTCTAAATCCACTTTCCCACCTTCCGGGGCGTTAACTATTGGTGCCTGTCCAATGTCTTCTGGCTAAGGATATAAAGAAAGATATTTAAAGGAACAATCTATCTTAGAGCAAGTATTTTATACTCTAAAAAGTCGTGCTTGGCAACGGAAGATATGCTAAAATTAAAAATAACACTATTCACTTTATAAGTAATGCCCATTACACCACAAAATATGAAATTTGTTTGTAAAGCATTTGTGAAAGAGGTGACTGCACAGAGAAATGGGTGACTGACATGCTGCTACCCATCCTGTGTGGGCAGCCGCACTTTTGTGCACATGCAGTTTCTTCCTTGTGCCCATATCTGAATATTTTGTGGGTGTAGCTTATGCATTTTTTACTTAAAACTACAGGCATGTTCTTGTTTCTTACAGGTGCTGAGGACTCTCAAGTTTCTTTAAAAGTGAAGGGAGCTGAGGTGACTTGTTACCCCTGAGAAGATGCTTGGAGCATTGCAGAATTCGGCTCTTTCACCTACTCAAAGTTCTGAAGTCTTCCCAAGAACAGATTGCCTGGCATCACAGAGCTCCAGGCAACTGCCAAGGCCTGTTTCCAAAACTAGGCTAAAACAACTGATGACTAAGAATGGGCTAACCCAGAGCTAGCCTGCATAAAATGACTAGAATTTGAACTTGTCTGGGTAAAATTTTGGTTGAAGACCACCATCTGCATGGCTTCAGCCCAAGGATTCTCCAAAAGAGAAATAAAATCATATTTTGAGGATTTCAAGAGGGATATACAATGAAATAGGCTCAAGCAGAATCTGTAAGGAGTGTTTTTTTTATTCCAACTGCACTTCAACTTGTTCACCTGATTTTATGACAGCTCATCAATGTTACCAGATATTTTAAAAACAGGACTATCAAAGCTGTTCTGTTCGCTAAGTGTGGTTTTGCAGTTGTGAAAGACCTGCCAACCACCAGGCAGAGGTTCCATTTTTTTCACATTAGAGAGTCAAAAACTGGATAAAATCCAGAGAAAAAAGCCTTTAAGACTGGTAGACTTAATGACATTTATGTAAGGGCACTTTAACAGGGGAGGCGCTGAAAGTGCTGTCTATAATAAAAACTTATGCTAGCCCATTTTTTAAAACAACATATCATAAAAGACCCTTCCACAGCTCTGTCACAAATCTGAATCCAAATCTAACTTCTTTCAAGAAAAAACTCAGCAACGTGTTAATGAAGCAAGCACCAATTGTAAAGGAACAATGAAGAGGACTGGGCTCAATTATCTGACGGTTCCTACTAAAAAACTCAAATAATCCCAGTTCTGGGCTCCCTCCCTCCCTGAATCTTGGGAAACTAAACCACATTGTCTGTGTGCTCATGATAAACAACCTTCATCACTTCCAAACAAGAAGACCAAATGCTTAAACCCACGCATAACATTGTTTGGGAAAAACAGAGAGAACACAGTATTTTCTTGGGAAAGCTAAAAGAAACTAGGATTGCTAGCTAAAGCTAACACACTCCAAAAGGGCATGCAACCGGAGAGCCCTTGCCACCTAACTCACCTCAATAGGAAAAGAGCTCCAGACCTCAAAGCAGCTCCTGCTGTTGAAGAACTAGCCTCAGCTGCCTAATGACTGACCCACAGTTCCTGGGGTATGCCGTCAGCTCCTCTTGATCTTCAACAGCTTCTGGCAGGGGCTTTCAAAGCCCTCCACCTGGGGTTGGCAGGCCATCCTGGACTTTCCCTTCTGTGCTCACCGCAAGGTGTCAGTGAGCTCCCTATGCTTGCCTTGAAACCACTGGGCTTCAGCATGTGAGCACTGCAAAGAACCAGGAGGCCCTGCATCAAGGACTGCACTGAGAGCAGTCTGGCCTGGCCTAGGAACCACCTGTGGAAGCCACAGCTAGTTTCTGAACCGTCCATTACAGCTGCCTCCCCTGCCTCTGCCCCAACCCTCCCCTCTCCCAATAGCCCTGTCATTACACCACCTCATGCCCTGCCTCTGGGCACCCTTTGCTGGAGGCTCCCCTCCGCTCGGCTTCCAGAGGCTGAAGCCCCTCAACAACCACATTTTATGTAGCCCAGTCCCTACCAGCTCTCTGCCTGCGTCCTCATTCCCAGACTGGACCTCAAGCTCCCCATGCTTTATCTCAAACTGGGAGATACCGAAAGAACAGCACTCCTGCCTAAGTAACCAAATCACAGAATATTCGTGGCTGGAAGGGACCTTTGAGATCATCGAGTCCAACCACAAAAAAACCAAACCAAAAAGCCCCCAAAAATAACCCCACAAAAAACACACAGCCACACCACACACACCCACAGACACAAACCAACAATCTCGGGCACTAGAGCATGCCCTGAAGTGCCACGTCTACACGTTTCTTAAATACCTCCAGGGATGGTGACTCCATCACCTCCCTGGGCAGGCTGTTCCAGTGCCTGACCACTCTCTCAGTAAAGTAATTCTTCCTAATATCTAATCTAAACCTCCCCTGCCGCAACTTTAGACCATTTCCTCTGGTCCTGTCATTATTCCCTTGGAAGAAGAGGCCAACACCCACCTCTCTACAACCTCCATTCAGGTAGTTGTAGAGGGCAATGAGGTCCCCCCTCAGCCTCCTCTTCTCCAAACTAAACATTCCCAGTTCCCTCAGCCTCTCCTCATAGGACTTGTTCTCTAGACCTCTCACCAGCTTGGTGGCTCTCCTCTGGACACGCTCCAGAATGCACCATTGCAGCTGCTTCTTGCTCTGCTAAAGCCTGCTCTGCAGACCTTGCCGTGCAGCACCACCGGGAAGTGCTCTGCTGCTTCTGCCCAGTGATCACTCACTGGCTGTGGTTTCCCGACTGCACGCTACTATGAGCACGCAGCCATTCATATAGAAAATTAGACAGCGCCACTGGAATTAACAAAACACTATAAAAGGCATCAGCTGGTTTGAATATATAATTTCTCTTAGCAATTTAACAGTGCGTCGAGATTCCCACAGTGAATTAGGCAGCAGGAGCCTAGACTTGCAAAAGTGAGCATTCTCTACTTGATTTGGTATACACGAACTGTTAAAGACCCCTGCGCATTCCTGCCACACAGCCTATAATCCCTCTTTTGTGCTGTACAAGCATTTTGTATTCTGCACTTATTTCCTTTAAAAATTGATTTAGAAAAATCAAATAAATCATCTTCTAAGGCTGAGCATCATAAATCACCATTTATTTTCTGATCCTTGAAAACTTAAGTCGTCCTGTATTCTGCAATCCCAGTGCTATAGTGTATGTATCATCCTACTTTCACTGAATTTTATTTTTCTTTGCCAAATTTATTTTAATTAATGTGTTCAGCTTGGAACAAGAAAGCAAAAAATATGAGTTAGTAATAAAAAATATCAGCTTTCACCTAAAACTTTACATTGCTTTAACACTTAAAATATGTTGTATTCTAGTCCCTAATAAAGACAATCATCCTTAGATATAACATATAAAAAAGTTACAGTATGCGTTATAGACTGCTACTGCTGTTAATCAGGAGTGAAATGATTTTTCTACTTCTTTTGATCATAGCACATGAAAAGTATCCAGCTGGGTAAGCCTCAACTCAGCAACATGCTGTTTATCTTTCGAAATACATCATCTGATCAAACACTGAGCTTCAGGCAAGAATAAGCAAGTAGTAATTATAAAAATCCTCCATTTTTTCATGTATGTCAATACACTGGCAGAGAGACCCTCTTTGGGGTTGCAATGCTGGGAAGGGACTTCAGAAGAAAGAAATAAACTGGCTCCAAGAGCAGTGTAAAAGGCTACAGTCCTCACCAGAAATTTCCTTTTCTGCTTCCAGTGGCTTCCTTGTGCATTGGTGGCCACATGTGCTTCAGTAACAACTTTGATGAGCTCCCATTCCTCATCTGTTGGCTCTGGTTTGTGCCCAATTGTTTTCTGCAGCTCCTCCCGACGTCTCTTCTCTCGATTCTCTTCTATCAGCTTCCTCTTTGCCAACCGCTTGCTGTCATCCAACACCACTAGCAGGGGAAAAAGCATACAAAAATGTCAGGAAGTTCTTTAAGGTTCACTAAACTTTGGTATTTTCTATGCCTGAGGTACTAATTCATTGCAAACACCTTAACCAATCAGTAAAGAAGTACTTTGGTACACAGGTAACAGTTCTCTCACTTCTCTCTCCAAACTTCCATTTTCTCAGAAGCCTGGATTGCAAAGAATGACTTACCCTTCTGGTAACGTGATGGATACCACTGTTGCCGTCAGTGGCTCATTCTACCAGTACAACATAGAACATAAAAGCTGTGTGAGGACTCAGACAAAGCACTCCTCTAATGGACTTGGAGTAGTCCATGTTGGGAAAGATGCACTTTTATTTTTTCTAAAGTAATATCAGCACGCTCACTGCTCTAATTACACAGAATGTGTTCTTGTAAGGCAGCAGAAGGTACCATGGATTTAAGAAAGTGGGAATACTTATTCACAGGAGGCTCAACTACCTGTTCCACAACACGTTCAGGAACAATCCACCTTCGGTTCTTTCCATAAGCCCTACAAATGGTGCCATTCTGTAGCATTCCCCTAGAGCTCCGTGACTTCCAGTGATGGCAGACCCACAGGCAGACCCACAGGCTGCACATCTCCCACCACCACTGAAGGTTTTACCCCATTTTCCATACAAATGTGAATAGGCTATTTAAAACAGCCTGGCCTGCTTTAGTGGAGGAGGACCATTCTGATCCACAGCTGGTGGCAGGCAGGTAGGAGCACCCAAAGCCCTGCTCACATGCTTCTGTTCACACATTTTCACCCAAAGGTGGGAGAAAGCCTTCTCAAACTGGGGGACAGCTGGCCCGTCTGCCGTGCTCAGTGACAGTCCTTTTGGCATGTACATAGGTGCGGCCCATGAAGGTCACCCCAGCTTCATGGTACTGGCACCCGCTGGTCAGAACTAGACCTAGAGAAACTTCTGGCTCTGCAGAGTCGCTGCCTGGCTGATGCTCACCACCGCCTGCTGCCCCAGGCTGGGTTGGGGGCCAGCTGGAGGCCCAGAGGCAGCCAGACCTTCTCCTGGCTAAAACGAAACTCTTTAACATCTTTATCAATGATCTCGACGAGTGCACCCTCAGTAAATTTGCAGATGACACCAAGTTGGGCGGGAGTGTCGACCTGCTGGAGGGTAGAAAGGCCTTGCAGATCTGAACAGGCTGAATCGATGGGCTGAGACCAACAGGATGAGTTTCAACAAGGCCAAGTTCTGGGTCCTGCACTTAGGTCACAACAATCCCATGCAGCGCTACAGGCTTGGGGCAGAGTGGCTGGAGAGCTGCCTGGCAGAAAAAGACCTGGAGGTGTTGGTCAACAGCAGGCTGAACATGAGCCAGTAGTGTGCCCAGGTGGCCAAGAAGGCCAACAGCATCCTGGCTTGTATCAGTGTGGTGAGTAGGACCCGAGAGGTGATCGTCCCCCTGTACTCAGCACTGGTGAGGCCCCACCTCGAGTCCTGTATCCAGTTTTGGGNGGTTCAGGTTGGATATTAGGAAAAATTTCTTCTCTGAAAGGGTTATCAGCCATTGGAACGGGCTGCCCAGGGAAGTGGTTGAGGCACCATCCCGGGAGATATTCAAAAGACGAACTGACATGGTGCTCGGGGATATGGTTTAGTGTGGGTGTGTTTGGTGTTTTTTATGGTTGGACTAGATGATCTTAAAGGTCCCTTCCAAACTAGGCGATTCTGTGATTCTTTGAAACTGTCATTTCACATACTTCCCTCTAGACAGAAGACGTTGTTATACGTTATATTACCAACGAAAAATACCAAGTTAGGATATTTTTCTGTTGTTTATTGGGCCTGATTTCCTATCAGTTTTTCTGCAGAGGATTATGCTGGCAACAACCATTAACGCACAGTGGGATTTACATGACTTCCTCTCATTTGCACTAATTGACATTATCGGTGTAAATCCCTGTGCAATGGCAGGAAAAGAAGACCCCTAAGGGTTAATCTTACAGCCATATGTTCTAGTTCTTTAGAATGAGAGTTGAATTCTTTGCAGTAGATAACTTCTTCAGGGCTAAAAATAAAACAAACAACTGCAGGATGACTCATACAACGACATTCAATTTCACATCCTCCAGAATTTTCTAAACAAGATGTTTTTTTCTAAAGCAAAGTGTCCATCCAGATGCATTTCTCCCTCCTCTCCTCCAAAGAGTGAACATTCCTACTGTTACTCAGCCTGGTGAAGCCAGGAGAAGGTGCAGCCTAGTGAAGGATAAACAAAGAATTACAGCCCCATGAAAGTGATTTGATGCAATGAGCATAATTCTCCAGTACAAGTTATTAAAAACAAAAAAGTGCTGGCAATTCTGCTCTACTTTAACAATCTTCAGCAATCAACATACTTTAATCAAATACACACATTAAAAAAGAAAAAAGAGAAAAGAAAGAAAAACAGAAAAATATACTTACAATCTGTTGCCATGCCAACAAAGATACATTTTTTGAAGCGACATTCCTGGCACTGATTTCTTGTTACTTTGTCTATCACACATTTTCCTTCATATTTACAGGAATAGGTTGGATGGAGGTTTTTCTGAATGGTTCTTCTAAAAAAACCCTAAGTGCAATAAATAAATACATTGGGAAACATTAGCATTGTGCAATTTCTTCAAATTGGGAGCCATTTTGGTTTGTTAAAAATGTACCTAAGTGTGCAAGATAACACACTTCATTCCATGAAACTCTCAAAGAAGAAAAGAACAAACTAGTTTTATAGTGCATGGTGTTTCTTTTCTGAGTTTCACGAAACATTTTGTCCCTAAAACCTGAAAACATAAAGACATCTGAAGGAAGTAAAGCCATAAGTAACACTGTCTCAAGGGGCGAATACTGTCTACATGTCTCCTTGAACTCTTATGTTTCTGTGTGTTAATTCTTTTTTTTTTTTTGTATTTGAACTGGAGAGTTTACTTTGAGCCCCTTTCTAAATGACATAACCATTTTGAGGGATATTAAGAGGCATACACATACTTTTAATTAAAGAGCAGCTTCTGCAAATAGTAAGAATGGTGGTCTGTATGAGCCACTAAAGGATTAAGAATAAACAGTTCTACTCCTTTCTTTCCATCAAAGCCAAATAACCAACCTACCAAATCTGGGCAAGACCAAGAATTTTGCAAACCCAATTTACACAATCTTTGAGTTTGATTCTAAATAATGGATCCATGATTTTAAAATTATCTGTATTTCTGAGAAGAGGATTTAATTTGTATTTACCACAGACCTCTGTATTCAACACAAACATCATCAATAAAAATCCCGCTATATATAAATCCATTCTATCTATCTATCTATCAATCAATCAATCATAATATATTGCCAACTACAATACGGATATGAGGTCAGATCCTAAGCTCATGTGAGCCAATGTAGCTCCACTGAATTCACTGATGTATACATGACATAGACCTTGGCCTTAGGTAAAGAAATCAGATACAAATTATCTCTGAACATTATGGACCTAATCCTGGTACTAATTTCAACATGACTTTCTCATTAACTTATGCAATAGCTGGATAAACTTCCCAAGAAGTCTGCAAGATATGGAAAAGACAGGCTGTAAAGCAAGAAATTTAGACTTCACTTTAATTTCAAATTTCACTATTGTTTGAGACTGTCCACATTCTGCAATGCAGCTTGGGACCACCTTGACAGAGAGAACACACTGGGACCTTGGTCCTGTTTGACCGAGGCCACTGAGAATGGCTTTGATTTCAGTGAAAACAATGGCAAAATTCAAGTGAGATTTTACCTAATGAATACTCTCTCCAGCTGGGATTTTATCTAATGAATAGTCTCTTCACTTCACTAGATGAAATGTCTGGTTTTAATCATGTTAAATAACACCCGGTAAAATCTTAAAGCAGTGTGTAATTTCTTTTAACATAGAATGTTGGATAAAAAAGTATGGATAACCCTGTATTTCAGCTTGAGCTCCCAACTCCAGTGAAGACAATATGCAGCCTTGTCCTCATCAGAGTTTTATCTAACAAGATCCAGCTCAAGCTAAGAGTAAAACTCCCTTTTCCTTGATAACAGTAAGACCTGAAATCTCAATTAAACTGGGTTGCAGGAAATCACAGGCAAGATGTCCTTATGTGGGGTTTGGATTGGGTCTCAAACTCTCATTTACCCAATAGCTGGATTTGGATCCACTCTCAACCCTGTGATGAATTCCTAGAGACAACACCTGCCTCTCTCCTCCCTGAAGATCAAAGACAGCTCTGGACAACCAGGGACATGGGGTAACCTCTAGTTACAGAAAGAGATGGAAAAATCTCTGATGAATCTCAGAAGAGCTTCTGTTTTCCAAACCTTGTGTGGGACTTAACACAGGTCTCACTTTACGATGGTAAGGCTCTTCACCACCTGTGTTGGAACGAGCACATTTCCATCTTCCCATTTCTTTACATTTCTCAGAAACTTTTTGAAAAAATTCTCTTTGATCATCTCTAGAGACAATATGATAAGGAAGCTGCTTTTTACATTTGTCCAAACACTTCATCACAGAAGTGTTATTTTCATCAATAAAAGAAAGCGTATTTTATTGTAAGGCAACTACTCTTTTCCCAAATCCGTTTCTTATGCACCTACCTAGCAATAGATGCAATGGCTACAGTCTTGAGAAACATTTCGGTGATGTCAGAACTCAATGCTGGTTTATTTGTGTTTAAATTCCTTACAATTTACTCTTCAGAAATCATGTGTGAGGATGCTTTGTTCATGAAAGCACTTGCAGAGCAAATTTTTGGCTGTCAACCCTGATTAATGTTGTTACAAATTAAAGTGATTTTGAGTGGAAGCAACTAGTAAATGTCAAATTCATTGAGAATTGATTACATATAACTTTGCTGATAAATTATACAACTGGAAATGTGTACACAGATCCTCCAAGGCATGGACTGAAATTGTCCACACAAAACCCCCCATCTTTTACAATGAATACATTTGCAAGAAGAACAATAAACCAAAACAAAATGGTCTGTTTGTAAGCCAACTATAAGTAGGAGAACAAAATTAATTACTTCTTGTAAATTGTTAGCTCAGTTCCTTGTGCACATAACCATTATTTTAAATTGTACATCAGACAAAAGAACTGTATCTGAAGATAAAAGTAGATTTTGTATGCTATATCTTCAAAATTGCTGGTAGGCATAAAAAGAAATACTTCAGTTTGAGTAACAAAAACCTTAGGAAAGCTGCTGAGAGATATAGCTGTTCAGCTGGGAGCAAAAGATATTTCATAATGCCACAGTGTCACTTACTTCTCATTCTATCTGAATTAAGTCATATTCATATATTTTATGTATTGTTATCATCTGGTATATGGGATGTAAATGTGTAAGAAACACTTGTTCAGTTACAGTTTTCTCAGATATAAATGTTTTTTCATACGTATTATTTATGCATGTCTATAAAACCACTCTGAACATTACCACAAACCTGCTATACGTAGGATATTTAGGTCTTTGTGCATTTCATAAATGTAACTTAGGGCAAAGAGGTACAACTGGAAGAGCTCCTTCAGCAAAAGAGTTACTGTGACGTGGAGCTCTAAAGCTAATCCAAACCCAAAATCTCAGATCCAAATATTCCAGACTTTGGGGATGAACAGAATACAGCTTTTGTGGCTTAGTCCCATGACACTAGTCCATGACATGTGTGGTCCCATTCGTTTAGAAAAACATAATAATTTTTTATTTTCTGCAGGAAAGAATAGCTTTCTTACAAGATCTCAAGCTATTCAGGCAAATTTATGGCAATGAAATCATTTAAGATGTGCCTGATTGTGTTACTCAATTTTATTATTTTTTTTATTTACTTGCCCAAAGCAATCTCCTTTTAAATTTTGCATGTAGCTTTGGAGATGCAGTTTAGGGCTGAAAGCACATTTCAATATGCTTAAGTTAAAGAAGGCACTATTTTTTTGAAACCGTTTTAACTGGGTGTCAATGCTTCCCAAAGTGATGGATCTATGAGCATGTGGAAGGGATTTTGATTTTTGCTTCTTCGTAGTGATGATGAGAGGCACTGAAACACTGTTAATCACTACAGACTCTTCATGGCCATCGGCAGAACCTCAGCTATTGCATAAACAGCTTCAATGGAGTTGCTGGGAGTATGCTGATGTACACTGGCTGAGAACATGGCAAAAGAAACATTAAAAATGGAAATATAAAAGCTAACAGTTAAATAACAATAACAAAAATCTAAATTTCTTGTTTTCTTTTCAGAAGCAAACACTGCAAAAATCAACTATATTCCTTATGCATATGAAGAGCAGCGGCATAGCCAGATACGGCTTATCATCAGTACTGGATGTTCTTATTCGCTTCTAATCTGTCTTTGTTTTATTTGACAGCACAGTTCAGGAAGTCTGTATAATGGAGGAGCTGGAGAGCTATTTCTGATTCCCACTTTCCCACTGTGCCATTTACCTTGCAACCTTCGCAAGTGATGCAGCGATAATGATATCCGGTGGCTTTGTCCCCACACACTACACATAGCTCATCCTTGTCTAAGTAACTGGGTATATACCCTGTAAAGAAAAAGAGGATGCGGCATGTAAACTCGATATAAAATGATATGAAACAATTGATATAAAAATATTACACTGAAATCCACTTGTCCATCTGAACTCACTGAATTTCTGGAATAAAAAGCTCATACTAACAATTATTTAGAGAATTATTTAAACATCATCTGTAATATCTTCTACTTTTCACATTGTTTCAGCACCTACTGATCAAGAGGGAGAAGCTGGAACATGATTGCTCTCTCCTGGGTGAAATGCCACCTCAGAAAAAATAAGTATATTTATTTTTACCTCAAAGGCTTTGATGTGCATAAAAAAATAACTGTGAGACATACGGTATATTCTTCTAATCTGTTTCACAAAAACCCAATATACTCGTATACTGAAGATGAGATCCCAGGTTGCAGGTGACTCAGGGACCTGGTCGAAATAAATATTTACTGAGAGATCATTTGTTTCAAAACAGGTGTGGTAAGAGAAGTACCAACAACAGATAGTCCAAGCTGTATTGATCCTACCTTACCTGGGCATGTTCCGCAGGAGTATTTAATATAGCCTGAATTTAGGGCAAAATACGTGGGCATTCAAATACGTGTGTACGCGTATGTGTTAGAATGACATTTTCTCTTCTGAAGTGGCTTACCAGACACCGAAGAAGTGAAATGAAATATTACGGCTATGAAAAACATTGGCAATGCTTCGTTCTTTTCCCACAATGACATTTGTTTTGATAACACAAACATATTTCCAATTTGAGCAAAAAACCAAAACAATCCTGATGGCAACCAAAAAGTAATTCTAAAATAAAGAGAACTTGGAAACAGGGTAAAATAGGAACCTTTCAAAATATGTGTTCCCACAACTCATAATTAATGGTGTTATGGTACATTACTTTTCCTTCTGAAAAATCTCTCTGTAAAGACGTAACACAGAGACCTCAGATTCACTTTGAGGGGAAGAGAGGAAAGTCCAGCTATTTGTGTAATCGTGTAAGATTATTAAAGTGTAGTAAATATTTCACAGAATCCCAGAATCCACAGCATGGCCAAGGTTGGAAGGCACCTCTGGAGGTCATCTGGTCCAACCTCCCTGCTCAAGCAGGGCCACCTAGAGCTGGTTGCCCAGGACTATGTCCAGAAGGTTTTTTAATATCTCCAAGGACGGACACTCCATAACCTTTCTGGGCAACCTACGCAAGTGCTCAGTCACTCTCATAGTGAAAAGATTATTTTATTGTCTCCAGAAGGAATTCCTCGATTTTCTATTTGTGCTCATTGCCTCTTGTCCTGTCACCAGGCACCACTGAAAAGAGTGTGGCTCTGTCTTCTATGTGATGGGGGATCAAGCAGTCACACACATTGATAAGAACCCCCCTTTGAGCCTTCTCTGCTCCAAGCTGAACAGTCCCAGCTCTCCCAGCCTCTCCTCATAGAACTCCAGTCCCCTCATCATCTTTGTGGAATTGTTCAGTACATCCATGTCCTTCTTGTACTGAGGAGTCCAGAACCAGACCCAACACTGCAGATATATTTCACCAGAGTCAAGCAGTGGGGAAGGATCATCTCCCTGAACCTGCTGGTGATGATCTTCCTAATGCACACCAACATGCCATTGACCGTCCTTGCCTCAAGGACACACTAGAAGTGTTCAACTCAGGCTTGTGTTCAACTTGCTGCCCACCAAAACCCTCAAGTACCTCAATGCAAAGCACTTTCCAACCAATTGGGATCCAGTCTGTACCACTGCATTTATTATTCCTCCCAAAGTGCAGGATTTGGCATTTCCCTTCGACGAACTTCAAGAGATTCCTCTCATTCAATTTCTCCAGCCTGCCGAGGTTGCTCTGAATGGCAGCACACCCATCTGAGGTACCAGCCACTCCTCCCAGTTTTGCATCATCTGCCAACTGTCTGAGCGCAGTTTATCAGCGCAATGAGGGAGAGTCCTTTGGATGTGGCTGCCTGTCACATTATCCCTTGCCACTGGCTTCCTGAACCCACCTGTAGCACCACACATCAGACGAGCTTCCAAGCTTGCTGTCTTCATGCAGCCCCCGCATCAGTACGGCTCGGTACAGCTCGGGGACTCAGCACAGCACTGTGACACGGAGGACAACCAGCAGCAAGACTCAGGGCAGCAGAAGGCTGTTGGAAGGTGCTGCAAGAGGGGTGCCCATCATCTTCCTGTGACTAATGTGTCAGAGGGCCAGCCCAGTAACACACAGCCCAAATGGAAGTGCCTATCTAAGGCTACACTTGCCAGAGGTTCTCCAGAAAGAAAAGCCCGAATCAGAGGGAAAATACTTGAAATTAACTGAGCTTAAAATACTTGAACTTTCTGCGGACTGGTGAGTGGATTAGGAGAAAGTAAAGAAGGAAGAAGGCAGGAAGTATTTGTGTGGTCTACTTCACACTACGTCTACTTTGAGCATAACTATGAGAACCTCAAATTATAGAGGAACACATATCCCTCTTCTGTAATGCTTCAGGAGCACTTTGAAGCTGTGCCTGGGTACCTGCATCTCAGGTTTGCCACTACTCCTAGTGGCATCTGAAGGGAAGTGGGGGAACGAGCTGAGATCTTACTGGTGTATCACACCACTCTATAATACAGCAAAAGATGGCATTCACATTCAAGTTACATTTCTCCATGATGAACAAGTTGTGCTTGGGTAAAGACCGGTGGACACATGGAACTAGTTCCGTGACCTTGGGGGAAGAGAGACAGCAGGGGTTCGACTCCAATTTACATCACTGACTCCTAATGGACATTATGCCAGCGGGGGATTAGCGAGGCTATTATCTCCATCCTGCCCCCCTTTTGCTCACACCTGCCTCTGCACACGCAACTCACACACAACACAGAGCTGACACGGGAGGCAGCAGAGTCAGCAAAGGGATGCAGAATTTTCCACTAAATTTCTCAGAAATATTCAGGGCTTCTTATTGCTTGCTACTGCTATTCACAGAACGCAGACTTAGCGTAGCGTAGACTATGTCCTCTAAAATGCAGTATCCCTGGTTTGCTTCCTCAAGAATTACTTCTGAACTAAATGCCTTGATGTTTCATTAAGTATATAATCTGGTTAGCACTGCTCATGTAATGGCAGCTTTGTTCTATTGGAGGAGCAGGAGACCACTTGTCTAAACCACTTCCTTAAATACAGTAGCTGGCGCATGTGACCGCTGCTGTCCATCTCTCTCTTGGAGTTTCATGGCTTTATCCAACTCAGGAAACAGCTTCCAACCGGCAGAAAAGCCAAATCTCCTACAGGCGCTCCTAGTCAGAAATTAAAAATGGCATCCTTACATGCAATCACATTCCCAATTTTGCTGCATTGGAACGGTTAAGTACCAGCTTTTTAAGCTACTTAAATGTTAGATATTAAGTTCATCGCTTTTGCAGGACTGTTGCCCTGTCACAAGGTAAGCACACACTTTGAACTCTTCTACTGATTCAACAGGAAATGGATAGAAAAATCTTATCCCAAGAAATCACTGGCAATAAAAGGGTGCAATAAACATATTTTTCTTTCTATTACAAATCTGAGAGTGATATCCGTACTTCTGTACATTTTTAACCCTCCTTCCAACAGCTGATGTGGTCAGAAATTGTTAGAAAGTAGGAAAATTAGACCTTCAGTAGTATTTTAAAAAGACATAATTCAGACAAGTAGACATCATGCCAAGAGGAACAAGGGGACTTACATTCAGATTCTTACAAACCGTAATGTCCATTGTAACTTCCAGTTGCAAATATCCTGTCTGACCTCTGTATTAATTCAATGCAATTTCATTTGCAAGCCATGCAGATAAGCAGTCTCAGTGCATTTTTACTGCTACTCAGAGTTAGAAGCATTATCAGTAGGAGGAAATTCAACAGTGTCCTTTTAAACTTGGCACCAGCATGGAAACTAGGAATACCACAATGGAGATTCTTGGGGAAGACGCGGATCTCAGCAGAGTTGTGTGTTGGATGGTTTGAGAAAGAAGCAAAGCAACAGACTTCTCTCAGTCCTTGCAGCACTTGGGGAAAAAAGAGTAGGGACAGACTAATAGGGACTTGTCTCTCACATCAAGTACTTCAGCATCTTATGTGTTTAATAACCCTGAACCAAAAATAAAAACTCCTATGGGGAAGAAGCAGATGCTGTCTGGACAGAGTAACCCAGGTGCTCTCTTATGAAAGAAGAATGTCTGATGACAAATCTCATGGGAACATTGGGTAGGTTCCTATTTCTGGTGTTCATGTTTCATCCTTTAATTCTTGGACAAAACCTACTAAGTAAATAGCTAGGAGGAACACCAATCTCACTGAAGTGCACAGTAATAACCAGTATCTTTCCTTGGTCTTTCAAGCCTCTGTCTGCTGTTTTCTAGCATCCTCATGGACTATCATTTGGTGATCCTCAAAGTCAACCAGGTGTCAGGTATGACTTAACATTGTTCATCCCAATGCCCACCTTGGATCTTAGCTTTGAGTGGAGAATACCAATGAACGACCTTGACCTGCCATGTCTGTTGTCTCCCCTTCAGCCTGAAGTAACCCCTTTGCCCCCCAGACTCCCACCTGCCGGTCCGCCTAATCTTACTGTCTTGGCAAAGTGAAGTACTCAGCGGGACCAGTTGCCCCTGTCTAGAAGAATATGTTTTATAATCCATTACAACCAACCTTGACGGTGATTCACAATATCTTTTAAATCATAACTGTAGCTTTGTAGAGGTATGGTAAGAAACAACTCCCTTTGACAGGAAAATGCGCAATGAGTTTGCCCCGGTAGCCGTAAGGACAGCCCAAGATCTGCAAACCTATGCAGTCATCTGAGGTACCCGGGTTCATTAATACTGTATGCCTATGCTCTCAAATTACCATTTGCAGGAATGATACCTTAAAGTATATATGTGACCCTGCATGGTGTAACAGATTGGAGAGACACAAATGAGACACTCCGTGGCTCCTCTTGCCCCTCCCTCCCTCCAAGGCAAAGAAAAGCTACTTAAATGAAAACAACCCCTGAAAAATGATACTGTTTTTTCCCCGCTGTACCTGGCAGACATGAAAAAAAAAAAAAGAAAAAAGCATGTTTTGAGAAAGGTAAAGAAACTACTTCAGTTTTGTTAAAAGTATCATTGCACAGACTTTACATCTCCAGGTCTCAGTCTGTACAGATAACGTAATATTGGCTTAGAGATTAAACCACACTTAAAAAAATTCTAGGACCCAAACCATATTTGACAACCAAACAGGGATATGAGTGACATCAGCACCAAAAAATTATGGCTGTAGACCAGATGTTCCTTATTAACGTGTTCCTGACCCATCATAGGCCACTGCAAGCAGAAAAAGCCTTTTTTTTTTTTTGCTATTGCACAAGGACACTTGGGTTTTAAGACCATTATTCAGTATTCTGATTTTCACTGTACATTGACAGAGTCATGTATTAAATATAGTCCCTGAAATCTTTCTTTCCCCCATCTGGTATGGTTTGCGTAACTAGAGACCACTCACTAAATTGAGGAGTTCAGGACTTATCAGTAAGCTCGTATTCACTTCCTAGACACTGCAGTATGAAAATGAAAAAGATGAAATTAATTACTACCTTGAGAATCCCCAACTGTATTAGAACTGAAAAGAAAATTCATAGTGTTGTTCTACCGATTCCATAGGCACACTGTAACTCTTTGCAATTTATAGAAGATTACAAGAACCATCCAGTTATCATCCTTGATACACTTGTGTAGAAAAAGCTTAAATAGAGTGTTTATAGGAGAAAGCATAGAGCTGAGTGAGAAAAAGCATATTCCATTCTTGTTTGTGCTATTATCAGTATTGATCTGAAAGGCTGGGCTGATACACTGATTCCTTGTTTCCCGCTTTCTTTAAATTGCTGCCACCGAGAAAACCTGCTTATTTCTCCATTGAGCCTGGAAGCACCGAGAATGTTGCTAAACAGATACACACATTTCTTGTTAGTTAACTGGCTTGTTTATCTGCAATTTCGATCTTTGTTAACACTCTTTGATTTATGGAATTACTGACATTTGGCAAAAAGACTGCAAAGATAGAATGTTGAATATTTTTTTATAGTCTCTTTTCCCTCAATTATTTTTCTATGTATTAACCCTCTTCTTTGGACTGAGTCAGAAGAAACCTTATCAATGGTAGTGCATTTTGCACACGTGCTGAAAACATTTTAGCCCAAACTGTGTTATCACTTAAACTGCTGTGATCAGACCGCCCTAGCACCCTTTTCTAACTACAGGTACAAAATGCATTACTGTAAGTCAGACCATGCACATTATTTTCCTCAAATTATTTAAATGTTTTTAGAGACCACAGCTTAGTATCACAAGTAATTTATTTAGAAATCTAAGCCTCACTGAACATCAGTTTTACCACTGTTGCAAAAGCAAAGTACGGCTTGGTTCATTTTCCCATCCTTCATTTGGTTATGGAAAGGTTAACATGAAGGAGCTGAAAACACTTTTTCCACTGACATTTTTATTAAAAAAGAAACAGACATAATTCCAAATGCATAATGAGCTGCCGAATAAGACGCAATTTTTCTTATCAGTGCTATCTCCTTAGATGGGTGGTCAAGAGCAAAATTAATCAATTTAAAGCCCAAAAGAATTGTAAACACCCTCTCCTGCAAAAGCCAAGATGAAAAATGCTCAGTGTTTTTGTAAAGTGATTATAGGCACACATACTCCCTGCACTGATAAGAAGACATTTTGCCATAATCTCCATGTTGTATTTTCTTAGCTATTCAGAAAGTACCCTAATGTTTTCACACGGCTGAGAACTCAGTTTGGACTAATTCAGTGGCATGCTCTAGGTAGCCATACAGTTTGTATTCTCAGCTGCATGTCAACTGCCTAAGAAAGTACAAAGGGAATTAATAATAATTACAATTATAATAACAATAACTTTCAAAGCCCCGTTCTCCCACCATACCAAGAGCACTTAAAAAGACGGCATTAACCTCACCTTGTATCTGGGAAGCTAGGTGAGATGCAGGGCTGAGGAGCCACCACTGCTAAAGCACAACTCAAGAATTCTCGATCGCAAACCCTTGGTTTTGGGGGCAGCCTCTGGTTACATCTGGTCCTCCCCCACAGAGTAGGAAGTTAAAGTCTAGCTTCGTAGACCCCTGTGGGCATCTTTCACTAACTTTGTCTGTGAAACGCCTGTGCAAAGGGAAGTGGAAGCTGACTCTCACGCCAGTTCTAACTTTGCAAACTTATTTGCCACCTTGTCCAAATGGCCAAAACACTGTGCATGCACCAAACGTGGGGATGCTGAGGCTTCCGCACCTCTATACATGTTTCTTTTTTACACTCCTCGCTGCTCCACCTCTGGCCTGGCACTGGGAACTCCTCCTCACCGTACGTGCGGTGTGAGGAGATGGAGGAGGACTTTTGCCTATCTGCGGAGCCCCTGCGCAAGGGCAGGGTGGCACGGGCTCCCCCGGAGCATCACTCCCACAGTGTGCAGCGCTGCAAGATCTCACCGCGGCCGGCGGCACCCTAAGAGGGGAAAAATATTCCAGTTTAAGCTCTCTGGGGCAGAAGTGGGAATTCACAACGATGAGCCCTCTTCTGCTCATCCGGTTTCACAGCCGCGTGTGGAAAACAAAGCGTATGCGGTTGCCTGTCTCCTATGGGAGGGTCAGGTCCAAAAGCACTTCCCTAACACCACTGCCAGCTCTCGCACGGAGATTGTGCTGCTGCCTTTTGAGAGCGCTCGCTACAGCACAACAGGTACCGGAGCAACAAGCAGACGCAAAGCTAAAACCAAACCCCCCCTCTCTCGATTTTCTGGATTTTTGTGACATAATCAGGAAATAATAGTTTTTAATGTACTGTCATAACTGAAGCAGCTTAAGTGCTTTCTTATATTTCAGAATAACTGGCTATACTTTCTAAATACTGGGTTTTTTCCTCTAGTGACTTGTTGTTCGCATCTTTGGTTCTTGTTTTTTAAAGCATTTTCTGAATTCTTTTAAAGTGACATAAAGAGAGAGAACTGATTAAACTCCCCTTCATAAAAGATATTTTTTTCAGCATATAAAATGTTGATGTCTTTTGTCTTCCCAGACGGAAAAGAAGACTTTAACCATTTAATAACTAGCCAAAGTTGTGATTGGAAAAGACTCCATGTGCTACTGTAAACTGCAATCTGATTTGAACAGCATATTATTGAGATTACTACAAATTTCAGGGACTAACAGAAATACCAACTGCAACAATCAAGACTCCTCATGAACACCTGCTTAGGGACTTAATTTTGCTTTAATGGGTTATTACCAAGGCTTCTCTAACAAACTCCCTTGTCCCCCCCAAATCAATTCTGGATCAATACAGACACACATGCCCTATGTAGAGCCTTCTGTTCTTAGGACAGGATTAAAAGATTCGTTAATTTTACGATAGCTTGGTTAAAAGATGGAAATTAAAAAAAAAAATAATAGAGAAGATGCACATGTCCCACACAGTTTAGATCTCTTCTGCTTAACAAACGCAGCATTTGCAAAGGTTTGACAGAAGGGAGGCAACTTCTTATTGATTATCACAGTAATAAGGCTCTAAAGAATCCCAAAGCAGGTTGCTCAGTCTCCATGAATGATCAATTAAAAAGCCTGCTTGAGAGCCGGCCTTCCACCAAAATTCACTGCCATTACTTAGTGAAACTGAGGGAGTAGAAAACAAGGGCAGACATGCAGCTTTTAAAAACAACTCTGTATTTTCTCAACCAAACAAGTACAACAACTTTAAACTGAGCAGATATCAGGTGTCTGAGTACTGAAATAACTTGCTTAAAGCTCTGATCAAGATATATAAATTATTATTTATAACCTTTAAAATTATGAAAAATTTATTCCTTCACTGAATTTGCAATAGCAAGTCTTTGTTTTCTCTAGAGTTAATCCAGAGTACTGTTTTTTTAATCAAAAATAAGGCACGAGAAAAGTCTAAAAAGAGTTGTAAATTCATTAGTTAAAACCCAACAGAAGATAAATAGCCTTAAAAGGCATTTAAAATGCTGCACAATACAAAAACATGCATTATCCATAACTACATTTAGTCTACAATCTGATCATGTTCTTACAGCTTCCTAGAACACGATTTTAAGAAATATTTCCTTTATTATGAAATACAATGCTGTTCAAAGTATACAATGAAGACATTTTTCTACCAAACATACGGATTTATTGCACCAAGTGCTAATGAATACTGGCTGCACAAAGGAAGATACTCTAGTTTTCCATGTAGTTAATAAGATGAAACAATCTACTTTTTACTACAAAGCCACTTTGAAAGTAGTAAATTGTGTTTTCTCTATCTACCTAGTTACATTGGATTCATCTGGGGTTTGGATAACTGTATACAGAAAGTCTGGTCTAAATAAAAAAAGGACATTATGTCGGTACAACAGGCTGTGTATTTTTATTCTTTAACCATGCGATTTTGAAGAAACACAGAGAACATATACTCTGTATGTGTCAGTTTGCTTGTCTGAGTTCAAAACAAATAACAACGAAAACATTTCCAAGTGTTTGTTGGTATTTGGGGCTCTTTTTGAATCTGCTTTGCTTACTTGAAACAAAAAGAATAAATTCTAAACACAGGCAATGATTTAACCCTGAGGGAGCAGATATTGCACTCTGATCATGTCTCACAAACATATTGATTAGATCAACTTTTTGGATACAGAAAATGCAGAATAGTCTTTCTTGCATCGATATATCCTTGAATTTTCAGTCTTTTTTTGCTTTGCATCATCAGAAACTACAGATTTTCACTTAGAAGACAGTGAGTCTATTAAACATAATCATTTTCCCACACATATTTACAGTTCTATTTTCAAAATATTTTGCCCGAGTTGCTGAGTAAACAGAGTTCACATTTACTGATAACGGGGACTCAAACAAATCGTTTGCATGTAACCAGAAACACAGCTTTAAGATCCAGAATATATAATGACGACATTTCAGTAGAGAAACTTTCTTATCTAGCTCACCGGTGAACAGCAAATGAACTTAATAGCCCCGGAAAGCAGAAAGCAAGCAATATATTTGCAAATGTCTTTTATAAATTAAGAAAAAGTGCTTGGAAATTCTCACTGCTCACAGAAAAACCTTACAATCACCTAGCAACCTATGTTACTGCTGCTTTCAATTTTGAACAGGCAGCCTTCACATTCAAAGATGTATCTGAGCCAACTGATGCAACTGTAAGTTTAACACAAAACAAAAACAAAAACAGAGATTATTTTTTGTTGTTATTTAAATAAATTGCCCCTACCTTTCTTCTGAGAGTACGATGGCGACTGCACTTGAGAAAAAGTAGGTTTTTCTTCGGTGAAATATTCAGGTTGGTTGTACTGATTCAGGGCCATGTCCATGTCAGAGTACTCGCTTTTAAACACGTTTCCAGGGTAACTACAGGTATAAGGCTGATTCACCGCCCAGGCCTGTTCCATATATATGTTGTTACTGTGCAGGACCTGAGCATCACAACTGCTGTAACCCTGATTATCTTCGATATATGTGCAATAATCAGTGGACTGCATGTAGCAATTGCTACCAGCAGCTGGGTGCACTTCATATATTTCTTGCATACAGTAGTTCATTTTGTTACCCTATCTCAGCTTCTACTTTACGCACACACACACATGCATACACACGCAGGCATGCATACACATGGACCGGGAGAGGAGCAATGAATATACACCAACAAAGTCGACTGCAAAACAGCCCGTTTTACTTTGGAGCGGCACCTGATGTGCTAAAATCCTATTTATATTGGGACGGCTTGTGAACTCCCCTGCCAGTCAAACATATTGGGAAGCAGATTTATGACAGTCAAAGGTCCTAATCTGTGACTGTAAGTTAATTCCAAGGGAAGATGGCAGGCAGGTAGCAATGACCGCCAGACAAAGAAGCCACGTCCCGACAACCCTCCTGTTCCCCTGTTTGTCTGGAATAATCATTTTATAAACCATTTCCAGCCTTTTCCAATATGATTAGAAAATGATTACTAGGGCGAGGACACAGTTATGTCACTGTAGTTGTCAACTTAAGTGTGAAGCATTATAAAGACTGCTTAAGAACCCCCAGAGGGGATACGCTGAAAATCCTAAAATCAATAATCCTGTTTTTCAGCATTAAACCATAGAAAATCCAATAGTACTGTGTTGATGACCCAAACAGTAGTCTAGTTTTACAAAATTTAGCAACTTAATCTGTCATCAGCTTTATTGATTTTGTTTTACAGAATTACATGCATGAATCTCCCCAGCCTTCCACACATACACAATCCTCCCCACTGCCCGGTAATGCATTTACGGGAAAGCAGCTTTTCTAAACTTCAGTGATTTGGGGGGGTAATTTCTATTGAGTTCAACAGGTGGGAAACTTCAAAATAATATAATCAGCGAACACTGCTTAAATATTATCAATAAGCTAATTGCCTTGCTATTCTGCTTTGTTATCTTTTATGTTTCAGTAATGAAGTACTTCTAGAAAAGTGTATCTTTTCCAATAACAGACTGAGTAGTGTAAGGAGGGGTTTTTGTTCGTTTCGGCTCACCTATGAGATATGAACATCTCAATGCCACTACAACAAAAACTATATGATCTTATAATTGCTTCATGCACACTAAACCTCAATGCAGTTAATACACCTTGTTCAATCAGCCTTTTTTTTTGATCTAAAAGAAATTATTTTATTTTTTATTTATATTAGCTGCTATTTGTTTTTCACTAGGCAAAATACGTTTTTTCTTTACAGCACAGCTAAAATATGGGAAAACTTGCGAAGTCAGTAACAAGACGGTATCCCTCTTTAACGTCTGTTCTTCTTATTAGGAAGCAGAACTATTACTGATTTGATAATGAGGTCTTATTTTTCTTATTTCACTCACTTTAACCAATCTAGAGGATCCCAAAACTACCGTGTAGGTTAGCCCTTTTTCATCTAGGGTCTTAAGTAGACATCTGACATCTGACAACCTTGATGAACACACACCTAAACAGTCCCAAAAGTTCAGTAAAACAGGAAAGAACTGGGCATAACATGTACATATTTCTCCCTACCTGATATTGTTTAATGTTTCAGTCTAAGAAACAACGGAGGAAACATCCTCCCTCCCAACACACAACAGTAACTAATCTATCTAAATATAACGCATTACCAATTGCTATCTAATGTGCAGGCTAACAGAATTTGGGATCAGTGCTTCTGAGAAACAGAGAAGTTAAAACTCATGCTTGAATCTTTATTTTTTTTCCCTCTAACTATAAAAGAAGCATCTTTAACGCTTTAACATCTTTAACACATTTCTTATCAACCTGCTTAGAAAATAGTAATACATTTGGTAAGTCAAAATAAACTCTATCAATTCTACTGAAGTTAATGGAGTTGCTTCCGAAATGAAACTCGTCTGATATAACTCTGGCAATTTAACATCTTACCTCATTAAGAGCACAAATAGTTACTGAAATTCCAGAAGTAAAACACAAATGAACCCTCGTTTCCCATCTTGTTTTTACCAAAGTTCCAACTCAACAAACAGCATTGTGAAATACAATGTGAAAAAGAACACAATGAAAATTAATTTTCATTTTAGCTGAGGCCCATGATCTAGTTTTTACAAGCAGTGATTTTTTCTGTGACAAAAAGCATGTCTTAGGCAAGATCTGATTTTTCAAGAATGGATGTTCAGCACTTCATAAAAGTTTCCCGAGAAACTCCACACTAGCTGTTGACACAGAAACCCCCAAACCATACCCATTTATGTGATCGGTTGGTAATACCGTGGTACGTACAAATGCAACACATACAACCTGCCGTGCTTACTTCCCCGCACTCCCCAGAAAGAAAACATTCCACAAGTGCAATATGTGGGTTGTTCATCTACCACAAAATGATCTCCTGTACAGCTAACAGGAACTTGTGCCAGAGCTTGCACAGAGGGCAGGCTGTATCTTACAGGTGAGCAGAGCAGAATACCTAGAGATTTTTACACTACCCAGAAAAGCTTCGAAGAACTAGGCTTTAAATTCTTAGGGGGAATTTTTCCCTATGTGGATTTGTTTTGCTACATGAGAAAAAATTCCTACAAATTTTCTCTTCTGTTGTTCTTCTCTCCCCCCCTCCTCCAATTTGACTTAGGTTTGTTACTGAAAAACTAAGCAGAATTGCAACGACGTGTAGGCAGAGCTGTCCCAGTCAGGATGGCACCTGAGGATACGGTATCTGACGCGGCACAGTCTGTGACTTACTTTCTCTTCCAATCCCTCCAATATTTTTTATTTTCTACCGCTATGTCAATATTTCAGTAATGCTTAGAAATGTGCCATGTATACTACTTTGTCAGAACTACTGTAATAATGCCAGGAAATTAAATTGCACGAAACTGTGAAGAACGAGGAGAAAAAGAAAAATGGATGAGGACCTTTTCTGAAAAAAAATAAACTATAAACACTGCCAGGGAATGGGGGCTCCTTACCTGTAACGTGCTAACATTAAAGAGGTTTATAGCACTGCAGATTGTTGTTCCCTTGGAAACAAATCAGTTCAAAAAACACCGCAAAGATTTAACATCCCTATTAAAAATGAAATATTCCTAAAATATTTTCATTTTAATCTCTTAGGGTCCACTCCTGCAGGTCCCTTTCATGTACCACTTTGAATTAAATCACCATTAAACAAAAGATGAAAGGGGTCTTTATCAAAAATCTGAAAGTGGAGTAGAAAATAGTAACAACTTTTCTTTGTCTTGTATTCTGACTTGAATATTCGAGTCTTTAAATCACATCATGTTGAGCCTTCATTGCCTCCAGCAATGTAGTACCACACTTAGAATTTTATTAGTTCACAAGGGTCTGATTCTGCGAACACATGGAAATTAATCACTAGCAGAATAAAACCTCTGGTACGAGCAAAGAGGCCAGTGATAAAACAGAAACTTTGATACTGCAGCTGAAGAGGACCTGAATTTTGAACCCTTCACAGTCTGAGGCATCAGATCATTGTATTAAAAAAAGGTAGAAATTACTTGCAGAACAGGAGTCTCGAATGCCCCAAAGGCTTTGAAATACTCATCCTGCTATAAATCAGAAGTAAGTGTAGTGTAGTCAGTGATGTTACATTGGGTGGGCAGAAGTCAGGCCGAGAATGCCTGAAAGGAGGTGTCTGCAGGAGAGATTGCTCTACACTAGACCCCGCAGCTCTTTATCGACTCCTGTTTTAAAAACTCTGACTAAAACTTTCAATTACGAAGAATCAAATGCCCCACTAAGCTGCACTTCTCTTGTGACTTAACTCAGTCACAAAAATCGCCAAAATGAACCCACAGAAATTTTAAGGCAAGACAGTATTCCTGTGGATGATCCTCCTGCCGGAACACCCCAACCAACCAAGATCCCTCACGCACAAAAAAGAAGTGCTGTTGAGCGCAATCCACTCCTGTTGCCTGCCTCTACGACCTGGGGGAATGTGCAGGTGAATTACCTGCAGAAGTTGTACTTTCCTGACTGTGCCCAAACTCTGCACCCTTGGTCTACAGTCCTGGCTGTCTCAGAGCTGCAGGCGCCACTTGTAAAAGACTGAGCAGTGTCAGCAGGTGGGAAGTACTGCAGAGCCTTCAAAGCAGACTAGGATCTTACGCTGGTTGTGTTCACACTGTATGCATATAAATGAGTAAAAATCTAGCATTTGGTCAAAAAGGTTTGCACAGTTGAACATGTAGTTGCAAGGATTAAACGTACCTTTCTAAACTCCTAACAGTAACGTACACTTGTATTATCAGCTCCTACTTATTTTTACGTGTTACAAAATAACTGTTATATGTCCTATTTATAGATTTTCTTGACTCCATTCTCTCACCCACCTCTGCTGAAGGTTATGGGGAAAAAAAAGCCCAGATCACTGCTCTTCAAGGAGAAGATCAATCTGCACTTTTAGGACTCACACCACATAACATGGGACACATCCCAGACAGTCCCTAGCCTTTTGTATCATAAAGAAAATATACTGAAAACTACAAAAGCTTTTGAGCAGAAGTACTAATGTGGCTTTTGCAACACACATAATTTGTCAAATACCGCTTTCTCCATGCACACATGATGAGTTACCACCTCTCTCTAATGTATATATTTACACTACCTCACTCATTCACATTACATACTATGATCAGAGACTCAAAACGGGCCCTCAAAAATATGACTGTACAAACTTATTGTTTGGGGAATCTTAGTATCAGCTTATCACATCAGTTCTGACCCCCAGGGGTCTTAGTGTTATAGATTAAACTAAGAAAACCTCAAACATCAGAATCCAAAATAACATTGAGCGTTTACAAGAACAGAAAATTAACTCCGCATAGTACTTATCTTATTTTGAAAACTCTACTTGTGAATAAATCACAAAGTATGTAGAATTATGGAATTCTAGTGCTGTAAAGTTACAATAGCATTTGACAGTTGCTGGAGTGCATCTCAGTGGAATCAAAGACATTAAAAATTGTCATTTTGTCTACACTATATGTACTACAGCAAGTGACACAGTTGAGGGAAAAAGAGCTAAAGCCTTCTGGCATTAAATCATGTATTGGGGTTTGCAACAGACACAAGCAGCTTCCAACTAGCTGCCCCTGGTTTCAACCTGAGGAAGATCTTACACAATAGCACACCTCTTCTCTCAACATGTATTAAGTTAGTTCTTTCTCTAAAACTGCTTCTCTCACAAAACCTGCTGTACCTCGGTTATGACATGTCACTAGATTTGTATGTGACTCATAAAATGCCAGTGTGATGTGCCTTTTATTGAAACGCTTCAGACTCATTAGTCTGTTTGGATAACAAAGAATGTCATAGTTTATATTTAAATGTTCGGATTCACTACAAATCCAGTTCTCCCTGAAAATATTTGGCACCTTGAATAAATTTGGTTAAAAGAGAATGGAGCTTGCTCTCTCATGATCAAGACGCTTCCAGAGTTTGTGCTTGTTTTCTTGCACGAGTTCCTTGCACGATCGGCAACACACGTGGGTAGCCCATGGTACTCTCAGAAAGCATTTGCTCCTTGGGGGGGTTTGCCAACAAACTGGCTAACAAAATTCTTTAGTGGTGTTTGACAAATTTTAAGATGGTCTCTGAGCAAATATTGCTAAGAGTAATTATAGACCTGTGACCCAGACAACCCAATATGTTAAGTCTCCCCATATCTCATAATTGAAGACCCTGTTAACAGACATCAGTTAATTACACAGCTAACCTCTTGAGAAAGTTACTGCCAATACTCAGAACGTGTACCTTTTCTGAGTCACTCCCTACCCCAACTCCACATGAAAACTTCAAGGTAAAAAGTTCTATTTGTTCAAAAATAAAACTAAGCAGAAAGTCAGCTAATGTAGCTTGACACAACATGATTAAGAGTCTCTGGGGTGGGACTGTCTGGGTTTGGCAGCCTCCTGACAGCCCTTAGTAAGACGTTAAAGCGATCAACACCTGACATCTGTTAGCAAAGAGGCATTCTGAGGTGAAGAGCAACTAAATCTAAAGAAATCAGGTACTTAGACCAGTTTAACTTTTTCATGAGGTGATATCCTGCCTGACACTGTAATCTCTCTTCCTGGAGTGATGCAAGACTTAAGTAAAAGAAAACAACTTGTGGTCCCTCCCTCCCAATATCCACTAATATTTTTTAGGCAAAGAACAATGAAGACCTATTTATCCCAGTTTAAAAAGGAACAAAAATAACTTAAGCACTAAATTTGTGCTAATACCTAAGCAACTGTGATTCTTAAAAGGAATTCCTTCAATGCTGCGCTGATGTGAATCAAAAAAGCTACCTGAAAGAAATTGTTTAATTTTCCTGGCTACTGAGGCAAAGAATATTCATAAATGGAAGTCCTATTTATTTGAGCTCTGTATGTGCACTTACTGAAGCTTTGCGCATGGTTAAGAAAGAAGAAAAGGCAAACAACACAGTCGCAGGTGAGAGATGAACACCCTGAAAGTAGTAAAAAAATGCTTTTGTTTGCCTTTGCATTTTTAATGTCTCAAGGATATGCTTTATTTTAAAAGGCCAGGTTCAGAAAATATTTTTGATCAGCTAATCAAGACCATTAACGAGAGAGACAAATAAATTTTTAAAGGGCTAAAGGAATAGATATTATTTTATATTAGATATCACGCAGAAAACCCCAGTAAGTATTAACAGCATTTTCATCAGAGCTCTGCACAAAGCTATTAAATTGAATAAAAAGGAATACTAAAAATCACAATTATGCCTCACCCAAAAAAAAAAAGAAAAAAAGAAAAAAAGGGTAACAAGAAAACACCCCACACATAGTAATGCTTTTACCAATGGCCAAACTTCTGACCATAAATACAGATACAACAACCTCGTATTGTTCTGTTTTGGTTGTTTTTTTTTAAATACAGCATTTGCTACGCTCTGCATAATAATGTCAGTTACCTTTAAACTTTTTTTCTTCTTTTTGGTATTCCTGGGCACTTGACAGTACTTCAAAGTTTGCTCTTGTATGGCCTGGCTGTAAAATTGTGCTAGTCCAAGTTGAAGCACGTCGATATTGTGAAAGCTGCTGTCCATTCCTCTGGAAATCATGATTTTTGGAGCGTCTTTTCCTACAGAAACGATTTTCTGCTATGCCCACTACATTCCATTTCTGATTTCTGTCAGGAAGGTGAATCAGCCTGTCCCATGACAGGAGGCCACGTCCTGGATGTTTCGCAAATACTGCCGGGCTACAAACTGTTGGCATTGCCAAAATCTTGCTCAGGTGTGGAGTTTTGGAAAGCAAGTGGTTCCCCAGCTCTCCTGATGCCATGGTATTCCCGTGCATCTCCACTTGACCGCACTGATACGACGCAGAGCCTTTCAGCCATGCCCATTCAGCCACCATAGTTCCCTTTCGGTGCAAGTAAATATAAAATTTTCCCGCCTGTGAAGCCTGAAGAAGTAGGTAGATCTATGTGGACAAGCTAACACTAGACGTAACTTTCACAACATCACAACTACAACGTGGGCCTCAGGGCAAGTTACCACCAATTTATTGCCTTGCTCATATGATCATTTGAGGTCTTGTAGGTCGAGGCTGGTCGTGAACAATTTTCAGATACTTAAAACACAAAACATCAAGGATTCAGCCTTGTTTGACTTTGCTCTTATCGTAGGCTGACCTGAGGGACACTCTGTTACCTAAGTGTGACATTCTTATGTGGGCATGCTTAGCAGTTCCGCTGGTGCTACCTACTGCCTTTCTCTAGCTGTGGTCACAGCGGAGCATCAGAGACACAAATTTTATCACAGGAGTTCGGACATTTGGGTCCAGTGTAGATAATGAACAACACTAAAGCTGCATGATTTGATCTAATTAGTCATAATAATTAGGCAAATTTATTTATTCTTTGATCTAGAAGAGATACAGCTAGTTGATAAATCTGTAAAACTAAATATAGCCCATTTTCTATTTTTGGGTAGCAAAACTAAGTGCTATAGAAATGACACACCTGAGTTGATATTCTACATTTTAAAAAAATATTTTATTGTATATTATATATACAAAAATTCAAAACCAAAATAGATTTCTAATTTGCATATAGAAAACAGCAAATTTCAGAAATTCAATGACTGATATCCATTGTAGTTTTAATCACAGTGAGATTCTGCTATCTAAATGCACCTAAGAGCTAATTTTACACATATTTCACTCAGGAAAATAATTCAGATGTATATTAGTAAATAAGTGCATACTAAGTCAGTAATTTCCTGATAAAAATGTTTAAAGATAACTTTGGATTTCAGTTACCAGATCCATTATACTATTGCTGTTTCTGAAAGTTTTGTCTTAAGACTTCCGTTAAGTGGAACATTGCTGATATAATCAGGAGACATAATTATGGTTAGTATTAAATACTGTTATCCTGATATTATATACAGCTTTCCTCAATACCTTATCTAATTTTAAATGTAAATGCATACTGTTTTTTTTTTTTTTTGCTGGGAGCATTAACTCACCTGATATTTGAAGTTAAAGTCCATTCTTTGTACTCACTGTATCTCAGTTGGACATCAATAACATGAATTTGTATAAGAAATTCCCTGGCATCACATACGTCAATGCATAAGGCAGGTGAGTTAACTACAGAATTTGCACTCACCTACTTACTTCTGGCTTTATAGGTCTGCTCTTAGTTCAGACTTGGTTTTCTTAGTAAAATTAAAAATTAACTCTAAATGCAGGTAATATGGCAAGAGAATATCATTTGTAGGAGGATAATCAGATTTAAAATAGAATAGTGAAAGTAACCCAGAAGATATTAGGCAATTAAAAAAATATAAAAGAACAGAACATAAAACTTTTCTTCATAATTTGAATGCTTTTCTATATTCTAGAGTTCATAATAAATTTAAGTTCAGAGGGAGGGACTGGATTGTTCTGGCAAGACTCTGTGGAAGCGGCATGGAAGTTCGTTCCCTGTAAGATCTGAACAGAACTTGGCTTTGAACTCTCCTCGGTACAGAGAGGAACCGTGTACTATAACCCACCCTTCCACCAGGCTTTGTGTCATTTCAGATAACGTACCCTTCAGTACAAGGCTACTCTCCTCTTCCTTGTCTTCCTTCACGTTCTGGTTATCTCCCTGCATGGATAATACTGCATCTTTATAGGAATGCGAGAGTCAGGCATGTGAGATATATATACATTTGTGTGTGTGTGTATATATATATATAAAAAGAAATAAACCAAAGGCATTTCTGTAATTAACTTGAGTAGATATTTCTATGCTTTATCAATTTCTTGAGAAGACCACTGACCCCACATAATTCTCCACTGTCTTTAAAACAGTCAGTTGTAAGCTCAGTTACTCAGTTCTTGCTATTAGTCCTGGAAATGAGATCAGTGATTCATAACCAGGCTCTTTGTTCTTTTTAGGCAAAAATGTCCACATCTCTTTCCCAACTTTATCTTTGATATTAAAGGCCATCTTTGCTGTCTTTTAGCTTATGAGGATTTGCTTTAGTATTGATTTTAATTAAAAAACACACTTTCACTGCAATGGTAAAACTTTTGTTCTGCAAGGATTCAGAAAGCATGTCACACAAGGCTCACAGATTTTTAAGTTTAGCAAGGAACTCTAAAGCCCTCCTTAATTTAAAGGACAAAATTAAGACATATTTTCCAATTTCTGTGTTTGCAAAGCATTTAGGATTTTTAAATATGATTCTAGACACATTTGAAGTGAGAATAAACTGATTCCATTACAGCTTCCATCATTTGGAGTTTTCCCAGGCAGAGTTTACAAAGGCTAACCCAACATCAAGCAGCTTTATCCTTTCTCTTCCCGTAGTTCCCTCTGAAATTTATCTCATTATTTTGACTCTTATGTTAGCTACAGTTTATTTAATTTTACAAGCTCCCTCTTTATTTCACAAATTCTCTTCAGCCACCAGGGACATTTTGAATTCAAATTTTGCCAAACAAGTATTAAGTTGTAAGGAACTCCCACTTGAGGGGTCTCATATTTTGTCTCCTTTTCCTAGACTTCCTAGACCGTGGTACTGCAAATATATATGTCCTAAATTACCATTCAGGTTATAAAAATTTTTAAATTACAATTTAACTACAGGACTACATTATTTATTCTATTACTTTTGTTTTAATATATTTTATTTGAATCTGTCAAAAGATTTTTCCTTTTTTATTTTTTCATATTTTTTTTTTCAAGAGAGAATGCAGTTTAGATTTCCTGCATCTGCTCTTAGTTTTGTCAAACCAAAGCCCTTGATAAAGGACGATAATGCAGTTTTCCCTGAGCTCTCTAATTGTAAGAGAAGCATCTCTCCCTCCCTCTAGCTACAGTAAAATGGCTACAATCAAGGCAGAAAGCAGTACAGCCCACTGGGATGAATCACAACTAAAACCACAGGCCCTAATTCAGAGTAAAGAGGGACCTAGAGCTCTTCTTGTCAACATAAGTAAAGGAATCATCAAGTAATTTCAGAGATATAAAAGCAACATATCATAGCAATCACTGGCATCTGAGCCGTCAACAGTTCAAAAGACTTTCCCAAGTTCCCATCAGAGTGTATTTAAAGGTGAATTCGTCTTATAGAAGCACTAAAGTTTTAGCAGATGAAGGGCCCATCAGGCTAAATTAAAAGGACAGGCAAGCAGAATCCCTCAGAAATTTTTTATTACAGGCCAAGACAAAGACTTCTAATGGATGTATGCAAAGGTTGGACTGCTCTCAGGTACGCAAGTGTTATCTGAACGGAGTATATAAAGGACTATTAAAACAATGGAACAATTAATTTGTTTTTCCCTCAAATAGCTATATGCTTTTTTTTCCTACTTCTCTACTAGTATCTGCCAACAGTGGTAAAGAAAGAGATAAAAAAAGCATCTCCCTTCTTTGCTACATCTCAAGGGAAGGAAGTCATAACTTGCTTGTTCCAGAAAGACAGGATGTGGTACCCAGCCAGCCAGGAGGACAGTGTTTCTTGCTAGAACGAGCTGTGTACCTATCCTGAACTTTGACCCTGACAAAAACTCGGGATGCAGAGCACAGGACCAAAAAGCACATCGTAGAGCGCCTGTTCCCTGTGCTCACCACAACCACCCGAGAGGCCCGGCTGTATCCTGAGAGATACACCCATTTTTGCCCAGCTCGGGATCTGCCCTGTTACACCCAAGGCTGGTTATTTGTATTGCCGTTACCACCATCACTGCTTCATACCCAGCAGCCGCAGCTGACAGCCAGATCCATCGGTGATGAAAGCTGCTGTGTGACCGCAGCCCCTGCTCCTCAGAGACTACATTGTTCACACTTTTTTAGAGAGTACAAACATTTCTTTTTCACCTGCAGCAACAGGCTATCGGTTTCAAGGCAAAAGGTAAATCAACAGTTCTGGGATGCCAGAGGATTGCTATTTTTACAAAGACAATTCCTCTCGTAACAAAAAGTTATTTTACGTTCCAAAACCAGCTCACAGCCTGTGAGAATTTCAACTTCGAGCAGTAGGTGAATATATTAGCAGTCTCTGAATTGTCATTAACTTAAATCAAAAGATGGACAAAAGCGATTCTTCTATGAAGTTTTGCCCCTTCTTATATTTGAAGTGTACTGAAAACAGAGCAGCAAAGGCAACAGCACTTACTGTTTTTTTTAAACACTGAAGTATGCAAGCATCTAAGGACACTGAAGTGGGTTGGCTTCAGAGAGATCAACTAAGGCAAATGTAATCAGGATTAGAACTGAGGGGTGCACAGCAGGTTGATCAAGCAGCCTAGCTTTGTATGGACCCAGTCCAATAACACTAGATGATTTTTACTGAATGACTTAAGAAAAAAAAAGGCAACCAAATTACAATTAAAGGACATCACCCTAGCCAAATTAAAAGCCAACTCATGTTTTGTACAAGCACTTTAAAGCACAAATAGTAACTATAAGTAAAAGCATGTAAAGCTTTCATGTGTGCTTGTGCTTTGAATGATAAAACTATTTGTGCTAGAGAAGGCTAGAGTTTCATTTTTTCCTCATTAATGTTGCAGTCAGTTCACAGCATTTCATTTTCTTCATCTTCCTTCTCCTCTGCTCTTCTCCTCTCCTTTCATCTTTCCCTTCCTTCCCTTTTCTCCCAAATAACACCATAGCATTTTCTTCTTATTTTTCCTTATCAAACATGGGAACACTTCAAAACGGAGCTTCCCAACTTTTAAACTAGGTTTGTGTGATCCTTGAATAAGCAGGATGGAGCACAGCTAATACAGACTAGCCAGATTCTTCTTTATAAATATGCAAGCCGTCCTTTCATATAATGTGCTAAATAAAACCTTTGAGAACATGTGATTTCTTTTCTAAATGTAAAAATGACAGTGACTGTAACAAAAAAGTGTACAACAAAAGAAAGGGACTGCAATCAGACTGAAACCATGAGGTGGCTTCCAGTATTTTTGAAACATCTGCATATGTGTATGCTTACGGAAGCAAACAGTGCCAGGATTATTTAATCCAGGACTGTTGTACTGTAACTTGCTTTAACAGTCGCAATATTATAAAATATGTAAATACCACATTTTAGAATATGGCTTTCAATATAAATTAAATTTCAGTATTTTCAAACAATCTTTCGAACAAAGATTACATCACCATGAAAGAAGAGTGTGTAGCTATTACAATAAACTGTGTAAAGAGTTTTTAATGTGTAAAAAAAGGTAACATTAAGAAACTTACAATATACAGTGTAGTAGCTTTATCCTTGTTCTTGCTGACAGGTACCTTAATGAATTCTTCAGTGTGAACTAGTGTAATCGCTTTTAAAAACCACGCTGTATTTCTATCAAAGTAATACTAAACATACACTTATCTCATCAAGAACCTGGGCGTGACATTATGCTTAAATATCTAAACATAAGAAAAAATTAGTCAGAGGAAAAGAATATCCAGAATGTGACAACTCCTCAGTAAGTTAACCAGAGGCAGGTTTTGAGGACAGAGAAGCAAATGGTTCAGGGGTTTGGTACGTAAAGAGCTATCTGAAACCCTCTCCTTAGAGAAACGAACGCCAATATGGAATCTTGTGACAGCTACAGATACAATAAAAATACTGAAAGAAAGGAATGACCAAAGCTATACAGGAAAAAGCAGTAAGATACGGGGACTAGAAGGGTGATGCTAACCAATACAGTCACATAGATGCTAAATGCATTTGACCCTCTCAGACTTCTGTCCGACACACGGAGAGGGAGGTTTTCTGAGAACACGGTGTACCTGACCATGGCAGCTCTGTTCAAAGCACAGGGCTTGCCTGGCTACTGTTTTCCAACAGCAGCCATGAGCAGATACCCAAGAAAGAGTAAGCAAGGAGATATGAGCGCTCCCAACAACAGTCTTCCAGCCCCCAACTCCTGTCAGCCCAAGGGATGTCCTGAGCCCCTGTAGCCTAGCTAAACTGTAGTAATACCCAAGAGATCTCTCTTTGAAGAACAGCCCAGCCTCCCCTTGCACACTTCTTGCATTCACAACACCCTTTGGCAGAGAGTTCCAGTATTTCTCTCCTTTATGTGCAGAACCACCTCCTTCTGTTTTAAAACAAGCTTAATTCGATGCCCAACAGCCAGCAATCCACCTCTCCAGCATTCATTTTGCAGACCACTGCTTGTGTGAATATAAGAATGTTAATGGATTTTTACTCTCTTCATATTATGTTAGGTAATTCTTTAATGCCCGGAACCTACTAAAATAAAAGTGAGAAGCCCAAACACCATTTCCAGACTATGGCTCAAAATACCATGAAATAGATCTTTAACAATGTGTAAGTTACAGTGAAACTATTTGGGAAACCACTTAAAATCACTTCCACAAATCACTTCAAATCACTACCACTGTTTTGTAAAATCTTGATTCTGAGTACTGCTTTTGCCATGAGCTTTCAAATCAATTCACATGGTTTTTCCTCAGTCCCACATTGGACCTTCGACCCCTTCCCACTGAGGAATGGACAGTATATTTTGGCCACTGTTTATTCTAACTGAAAATCCTGGGGATACGTGCACGCAATTGAAGCTCTTAGTTTTTTCAAGATGATGAAACAGTTAAGCTATTTTAGTTCTAAAATTGCTTACAGAGGGGCCCTGTATCTTCAAGCAACACCTCCTGATCAAGGACCAAGGTTTGAGCTATGAACATGCAAAAAAAGGGTACTTAAACTAGCAGACTTGACAAATATATAATTTATGAAAAACAAAACCCAGTAAATAAAAAATAAAAGTTTGCCCAAATAATGCAGTCGAAGGCTTCTTCAGAAAAACACACGAACTGGGATGTGAAGAGAGAATGCTTCAAAACTTGAAATAATCTGAAACTTGGTACGAGTCTAAATAGTTTTCAGACACGTGGTCACATACGTAACAAAGCAGATCTGAAAGTCTGGCCTTTATGTTTTGCAAGCTTTAAACATTTCCTTAAATATTTTTTTTCTTTTATGATAAGCACTGTGACGAATGTGAGGCTTTTAAAGAACATCATCAGAAAAGCATTTAGGGAATGTAAAAGATATTTTGTTTTTATGGAAATAACTGGAAAATGCCTGACTGGATAGTAGCCTTCTTATAGTTCGTCAACAGCTTTACATTTGGCACAAAAAAAAAAATTACAGTCCTCTCTACAGATAGAACTGTGTATCAAGGACGAGTGGTGTAAGTTCACTGCTCTGCCACACGCTCATCAGAACTGAGCAGCAGCCTCTGGTTAGGCTTATGAAGATCATAAAATGGCAGGCTGCAGCTCCTGTGGCGAGCACAGTGTCTTCTTTTATAGGCTAGTGCAGAAGACTTAGAAAAAACCACAAGGACCTTTTGGGTCATTTTAATGAACTATTTTAAAAGGTTTTTGCCTGCAAAATTAACAAGTATGTTTTATATTGACAACACTATGTACTCCTTCTAACTGATGGCAGCAGTGAAACACAGCATTACACAGGCTAAGAATGATACTCAGAATCTCAAAAACAGCAGTCTGCTCCCATCAGAAGTAAATTTCAGAAAGATGAGTTAACAAAAAGAAGCGCCTCTGGTTTAAATAAATTGATTACAGAAGGGAACTAAGTATACTGATGGATTATTGAAAAAAAATAGAAAAGGAAAAAAATATCAGCACTAACATAAGAAACATACTTAAGAAAATGACTAGCAGATGTTGCAAAGCTAAAAAAATATGTTTGTTTTCTCTGTTCTTTGTGAAATCTAACCAGATCCATTTTTTAAAAAAAAATCTGTCTATCTTATCTGGAAAATACAGCGGGTATCCATGAGTTGTAAACACCAAACTTAAACACCTTTAGAAACACAAAGACATAAGATCTTCATGTTTCTTTTAAAGAAAAACACTTTTTAGAGCATCTTTTTTTCCCCCCATGATGAAAAAGAAAACCTCAACACATTATTAAAGAATTGCATAAAAAAATTGAAACATTACAATATTTTATACAGACTACTTGCTTTTTGAAACTTTTGTATTTATATAGCTCTTTTTGAAAGCACTTTTAAAAACATTAAAGTTTAAAACAAAAAAGTTAAAATTAAACCAGAATGTCTGTAACCTAGAACTTAACAAGTGTGATATTTTTAACTGCATATTCAAAAATACGCTTCTAAGTAATAGGAGCCATCATGGAGTGATTCATAGCTTCATGCAAAAACATCCCACAATATAAATCTTGTTAACCTTTTGAAAATCCCCAAAAGCTCATTACAAAGCTGCTGAATCCTGGCATAACAAAACCTTATACTAAAGTATTTACTGTCCTACTAAAAAGTCCATTACTTAAAAGAAATAATACACTTGAGTTAGTCGGATTTTATCATGATCTGGTGGACAAGAAGTGTCAGACAGTGATGTATGCCTAATTAAATCATCCTAGGAAAATCATTATAGTAAATCAGGAGAAATAATTTCTCAACTCATGTTACACAATAAACTATTCTCCATCTGAATTAATGGCAAGTTTACAGGTTAATGAGCATTACAGTGAAAAGATTCACGAATAAAAGGTGGTACCTTTCCTACCCTATTACTTTTCCCAGTTCTTGGAAACTACATGCAACACCCTTGGAGACACTGGTTTTCAAATGGATTTGTTGCACAAAAGCCGATTAATTTTCTTCCTCAAATGAGTGACCTGTTACAAGAAATGCTGCATATTAAATTCTACTTACTGAAAATATGCATTTATGACATTTAAATTATATTCCCTAATGTAAGCACTTAATTTTATTATAATTCCTATCTTGATCTAACTTTAAAGTCATTACCAAATAGAACAGTGTGAATATTTGAGACTAGAAGCACAATGTCGGAGTCAATTATGAAACTCCAGGTAAAAGCAGAGTAAAATCCTGGCCTTGGTGAAGTCAGTGAAAGGGCTGCTCTAGACTTCACTGACACCACTATTACACTTTTTAGTTCTATCTTCATCTGCCATGAAGATGAAATTAATGAGATTTACTTTATTCTACAAATAGTATTTTTTGGCTTTGAATTCTTGAATTCCTTCTTCATTTCTCACTCCAGTAAATGAAGTAAGACAAAGATATGTCCCAGGCTTGTCTTGCATTTTGGGAGAAAATGTATAGAATGAAGCTTTCAGGGATAAATTATTGCCAATGAATAATTACTATTGCCAATGAATACTGAAGCCAGAAGTAGAGTATTTAAAAACTCTACTTCACTAGAGTATTTAAAAAACAAGAATTTTTTTTATGAACTGTGTTACATACTTATTTGAAAGTACTATCTTCTCAATGAAAAAATACTACTTTCTAACTTGTTAATTGTTCTAGTCTATTGTGCAAATGTATGGCAGAAAGACTTAAAGCTACTGCTAAAATAGCACTAATTTTAAAAATGCTTACAATTTTTTTTTCAGTTATTACGCCATGGACAGTAATTGCTGGTGCCAACTGTAAAGCTGATGATGAACTATGGGAGGAGCATTCAATGAGTCATTTTCCACTTATTTCTATTTTTAAAAAACACCAAACATACTTCATCTACATTTCCTAAATGCATTTTTGACGTTGTTCTTTAAAAGCATTAGATCTCTTGCAGCATTCATCATAAAAGACAACGAACATTTTTAAAAAATCAGGTTTAAAACCAGGAAAGTTAAACTTTCCGATTGGTTTTGTTACATTTATGTGTGTGATCACTCATCTGAAAATTATTTATTTTAGGGATGTACCAAGCTTCAGTTTATGAGAACAGAACGCGTCTGTCTCAGACTTAGTACTCAACTGCAAGACGTATTATGTCCAGCTCTCCCTCTCCAGAAGCATCCCTTTATCTCAATGTTTGGTCATCCTGTAAGTTATGTGTACATAAAACTGGTTAGGCAAGTTTTGACACTTAGAACTGGCATAGTTGAAAAGTATACTGACAAGCACGGTGTTTTTCACTTGTCAGCGTCTAATGTCATCAAGTACCCAGTGCTAGGTGGTTATTAACTCCATCTGCATTGCTGAGTGAACTCTATTTTGACTGCATTCTAAGAATAACAAAGAGTAGTTTGGACTTTATTAACTCAACATTTTCCTTTCAGTTTATCTTTTTGCATGCATTCATGTTGCTTTTTATTTTTCACTTTATTCACTTTAAAATAAGGGCTTCTACACTTTGGAAATCCTTCCATGATACCCATACCTCTGAAGTTCCCCAGATTATTTTGGAAAACTTGAACTCTCTCTTTATTAAAAGCTATATATATGCATATAACACACACACAGTATTACAGACGTGTGTCATAAAATAATCATACCAATATTTAAAGTTGAGATGTCAAAATACTAAAAATATTTTTCCTATGGCGACTGCAAAATGTAGTAAAGCCTTGCTTTACTACCAGAGGCCAAATTCTGCAATTTTCTGTCAGAAAAACTTTTCTGGATTGCACTAGAAACTGGAGGCTTTTGGGCAGTGCCTACAAAAGGAAAATTCATACTGCAGTAAAAATACAGCATATGGGCAGAGAATATCTATCAACAAATCAGAATAATACAGCCTATTATTTTAGGCAACTAGTTTGATTTTGGATTAGACTCTGTTCTCATATTCCAGTGACTCAGTAACAGAATCTAAGCTTTCATTCTCATTCGTTAGGAAAAGAGCCCTGTCTGGCTCTGGATGGTGGTATTTATGCAGGTTTTATAGAGTTTGAAAGATTTTTATTTCATCCATGCTTCTTTTCACATTCACACTCATGTAGGGAATTTCATTCCTATAATCAGAAACAGAAAATACAAACTGCTCATAATGAAAAGTGCTGGTCATCTACAGCTGCACCAACAGTCATCTTCTACAATTAACCTTATTTTTCGCCTGGTGATTATTTTCTTTGCACATACTTGTTCTGCCCACTTCTTTCAAAAGAAATGCAGAAAATGTAGGTCCTTCCAATTCGGCTTTGTGTTACACTGAGATTAACAGAGCTGCCCTTCCAGGGGGAAGGAAGTCGAAGGAGACAGGTCTGGTTAGAGTGCTAGTGGGAGTTCTCCATAAAACCCCCCTCCATAGGAAGCTACACCCAGATGAGGTGATAACAGATAAGGTGAGGATAAAGGGGGTACACTGCATTTCCTTCACCATCTCTTGCTATCACATAGCACAAGCTACTAATTGTTCCCTCCAAAACCACAGCAAAATCAAGCCTTGTAGTAAAAAGTCAAAACCCACAGTTTAACATGAGACAGAAGAGAGTGCAACAGAGAGCGGTAGAGACTGAGTTACATGTCAGTGCTTTACATTCTTCCAAAACGGGTATTTACTAAATGAAATTATCATGCCTAGAATGCCTGCAGAAGAATGCAAGACCACTCTAGTGAGCCTTGCCAACGTCACTTAAAGATACTAACTCCTTCCCGATCCTCTTGTTGCAGTGATGTTAATCCAGAGCCTGACACACCAACAAAGGGTCAAGTATTCCACTTTATTCCACAAAAAGCCTCGATGCCCTCTACCTCCATCTTATATTCACCTATGCCTAACCTCCGCTTCCATGGACAGCAAAGAAACCAAAAAACCAGAAGTCAAATGACACATCTTTGCATAATATCAAATAATACATTTTACTATGAAAACTTCAATTTAAATAATACTCTGTTTCTCCCCCAAGACTCCCTCATATCTAGGACCCTAAACTTAAAAGGCCAGCTTTATGGGTGAATGCAGCTTGTAACCCCTTGCTGGCCAATACAAACGGATGGGAGCCTTCTAGGGGACAGGAAAGAACATTTGATCTGCCCAGCCAGTAAAAATAAACTGTCCCTTGAGCATACCAGGAATTCAGTCCTGTTTGTTATGGTTTTCCCTATGTAGCACATGCTGCGTTTTGCAAACAGGCTTTTAAAAGGTCCCATTTATGGCATTTCATTCTTGAAATATGCATTGACAAATAATATCAGCAGAACATTTTCCTTTCTTATGTAATTTGATGGATACTAAAACAAATTCTAGAAGTCTGATATCCTCTGGTTTTCTCTATCATCCCCACGTAATAAGTGTATCTTTTTAGACACTCTGTTCTGGAATTAGAATATATGGGTTTTTTGACACAGCAAATTTATGTACAGCCTTCAAATGTTTTGCAAATGGGAGGGATTAAGATGGTTAAGTGGACTTAAAATGGTTAATGGTCATTTCAACTCTGGATCTTCAGCCCACCTGCAGACCTAGTCAATTATTATCTGAAGAGTACTTGGTAATCTACGTAAAATGAATCTGACTGTCTCACTTTGAACCTCAGGGGATATGTCCATGTTATAAAATAACTTGGGCTACACACTCAGCAGAATCTGTCACTGTACTGGCGGTTTCAGCAGAAATGTTGAAGTTGGAATGTGCATTTAGAACGCAACACAACTTTGTTTCTAAAGGAAAACCAAGAAAGATGAGAGTTTCAGTGGAAAAATGCTGGGGAAGATGTGCCCCACATCTCTATGCTCTGGGTAGAGGAAAGATTTCAATTCCCAGCACCAATACATTCAGAACTTTGCAGTAAACCTTTAATAATAATCACTCTAGCAAAGCAAAAAATATTACATAGATGCTCTTACGAAATATGATTACCTGACATACTGCTGGGAGTTATGGATATGTAATCATTCTCGTTCTTCTTCCGTCACCAATACCACCTGCCAAAAAAAAAGAAAAAATTCCATGTGAAACGTCCATAAATGCAAATCTGCAGAATACCATTAACATTTAAACAAGATGGAACATTTTGGATCTTGAATGCCACGATCCATGTTTGATGGCTTAACACATTAAATTCAATGCACCTTGCCTAACCGTATGAGCCAATGAATGAGTCAAGTCCAAAACCTGGTGAACTGGAGGAGCTGTTGCTAACAGGGATTTGGAAGCAAGGTCAAAAAACTGGCGGCTACTGATGCAGAAAAAAAAATTTGCTTCTGCTCACTTCATGGAACTTTCCCCTTAATATTTTGCAGAAGTTCCTTTAGATCTAATATGTAACTTTAGGAGCTAATTACTTTTTACCTTCCATTTTCTAATGATATACGCCCATTAACCTCAGGTTCTGTAAGACTAGAGGATTTGTAGTAGTATTCTTCAATAATTAGAAACTCAGAAGACCATCAACTTTTACAAAGTTTTGAGACGTAAATAGTAATTTTACTCATTGGGTAGAAAACTAATTTATATGTGATTATTAATTAACTTTTCAACAAGGGCATCCTCTGTTTTATTAAGGAGATAACTGCAGCTGTGAGGAACCAGATTTGGCATCCTGAAGTAGTGGTTTTAGTATTTAGATTACCTCTCCCGTTCGTATGTCCATACATACACATCGGCATATTAACTGTACTCCTTTTCAGTTTGGCAGCAAAGCCCGAAGCCCTGCAAGTTAATTTTGTGTCAGGAGAGAAGGTCACGGGCAGCAGTTCCGGCATCCCCTCCCGGGAGCTCCTGCGCTCACGTACCCACCACCTTCTCAAAGAGCGGGATGGCCGGCAGCCTGCCCTGGCTGAGCCACAAAGCAGGGTGCCCAGCTGGATCATCCCGGCTCGCTCCCGAGTTTTAAGCGCCAACAATCCAATCTGAGCAGAGACAATCCTAAAGGCATTACTCCAGAATAGAGACAAGATCTCATTAGAATTTTTAAATAAGAACTCCTGGGCCTACAACTGACCCCACCAGCGCCGGTGGGACACTCGCCTGGGACCAGAGTCACGCGCTTTTGATCATCAGGGAACAAGTATCTTGCAATCTTAGCATGCAAGTGACATTTTATAGGGGAAGAAGAACCTTCCTTAGATTGCCCCGAACGACATTGTATGTTACGAAACTGCCCTTTGGTCTTTGTTAACAGTCTTTTGCGTTTTATTTCTCCCCATCTCTTCGGCGCCACAGCCCTGCCCCTATTTCTTCTCAGCCGCTGTCTCCTCACACGGGGAACGCTTCCCTTCCTTGTCCCTGAAATAAACACCCTCCACCAACCAACGGCAGCCTGAAAGGACATGGAGCGCACCTGCTCTATTTCGGCACGGAGTACCACACCGGCATGAGAAAGCAGGTGAACGGCAGCAATCGCGCGTAACGTGTAATTAATGTATCTGGGACGCAGCCTCGCAGTTTCACCTGAGCTCTTCGACCCCCCCCCTCCCCGCGCCCCGGCGCTACGCGGGCGAAGGCTGAACCCCCTCCCGGCAGCTCAGACACCTGAGGCTTCGCGGCCGCCTCCCACGGGCGCCACAAGATGGCGGCGGGACGCCCCCGCCGCGCTCCGGGGGCCCCGCACCGCACCGGCCCCTCGCCCCAGGCGCCACTTCGCCTCCCGCTACGCGGGAACGGGGTGGAAGCCAGCGCCTTCCCCGCTGCCCCGGAAAGCCCGGCTGGCCGCCGGGGAGCCGCAGGGAAGAGCCGCGGCTCCTCGCCACCCCCCCGCCCTTTCCCTCCCCGACAACC
>VXAK01008776.1:524263-547040 GCA_013399435.1 Arenaria interpres | reverse complement strand
CCCCCCCCCGCGGCGCAGCGCGGTGCGATGTGAGGGCGCCCCCTGGCGGCCGCGCGGGGGAGCGCGGGGGGGGCCGCGGTGCCCCCGGGGCTCCATGCGCAAAGTAAAACCCACTGGAAGTTTTACAGCGGCGATGGGTAGAGCATCCCCCGGCATGTATATCACTATGCGTTTTTATCTCCTTGCCTCTTCTCAGGGCTCTTCTCGGAAAAGACAGCATCATAGAATAGTTAGAGTTGGAGGGGACTTTAAAGATCATCGAGTTCCAAGCCCCCTGCCCTGGGCAGGGACACCTCCCACTGGACCAGGTTGCTCAAAGCCCCATCCAGCCTGGCCTTGAACACCTCCAGGGATGGGGCAGCCACAGCTTCTCTGGACAACCTGTTCCAGTGTCTCACCACCCTCACTGTGAAGAACTTCTTCCTAAGACCTAGGCTAAATCTACTCTCTTTCAGTTAGTATCATTTCCTGTTGTCCTATCGCTACACTCCCTGATAAACAGTCCATCCCATTCTTTCCTGTAGGTCCCTTTTTAGGTACTGGAAGCCTGCTATAAGGTCTCCTGGGAGACTTCTCCAGGCTGAACAACCCCAGCTCTCTCAGCCTGTCTTCATAGCAGAGGTGCTCCATCACTCCGAGCATCTCTGGCCCTCCTCTGGAATTGCTCCAACAGGACCATATCCTTCTTACTCGAGGGGTCCCAGAGCTGGATGCAGTACTCCAGGTGGGGTCTCACCAGAGCAGAGCAGAACGGTAGAATCACCTCCCTCAACCTTTAAATATCTCCTTAAAACTCTTAAGGAAAAGCAAATACTCCACTTCATGCTAGCCATGTTCAAACAACACAACCAGAGGTGACAATACAAGATCTTTCTTTTGCTGCTGACATCTTGTGGACCTTCAAAATCCCTCACAGTCTGTCAATCAAAAGATCAAAGAGGATACAAACGCAGATCAGGCCTCCAATTAAAATCAGACTCTGACCCATCCCACCATGTCATGGGACCCTGTGAACCTCAACAATAAGCCATTTCCCAGAATTTAATTGTGGTTTGGTGACTCAGTGACACACAAGTGCTCTTGAAGTAAACAATTGAGCGATTTAAATAAAAATTCTGCCCCGCCTGTGAATAATTAGTTACTAATCCTAAAATTATTGTTTTTGCGCCAATCTATTAAAAAGGAGGGGGAGAAATGGAGAAATATAAATTTCTTCAATGAATTCTGTATAAAGAGAAAAATCCTAGCTATCCTGGGAATTTTGCCATTTTCCCTGATGAGACCAGGACTTGGCATGGAGGCAGCTGTTACTTGTGTGAAAAAACTAATTATGAAATGACTGTAGGAAAAGATAGTCTTTTGTTTAAAGCATTACACTAATGTATCTGGCTTTGGCACAGCCTTCTTGTGTCCCACAGTTTAAAATGGAGAGCACGCATCCTCTTTTTCTCCTTGTACCTGCCCAGAAAGTAAGTTTCTCGGAGTATGTCTTGGTGTGAATGCACAGCATCTCGCCCACCTGGCATCTCCACTAGTTTGATTTAGCAGCTGCCAAAAGACACACCGTAGATGAGCCCATCTGTAATACCTGCTTTGTACCTGATGGTGATTGCAATAATCTTTCCAAATGTATCGGAAATGTCTTCAAAAGGATGTTTTTATCTTGCACTTTGTATGCCAGAAGTAATTTCCTATTTTTCCGTCTAAGGAATGTGGCACACGGATGGAAATGTTGTGGAAACACAGAACCATTTATCCACCCTGGCATCCAAAACTGTCTTCTACATGCGCAGCACAGTTGCTATTTTACGTGAGCAAGAAGAGTAAGCAGGTTCCTCTTGAAGGCATAGATGTGGAAGATGCTGGAGGAAATCAGACTCTTTTTCAGAGTCTACAACTAAAAAGTACATGAACAGGCACAAATGGGAAGGAGGCAGATGAGTCACAGGCAAGGCTCCACCACATCAGGCCAATAATGTCTGGGAGTCTTCACGGATATTGCAGAATAAGTTTCTTTCTTGCCAAAAGCGACACAATTTTTATGGTTAAGCTTTGCTCACATCACAGGGAACAGGCTTCATTAGGTTATCTTTTGTGTGCCGAGCGCTCATTTGCCCACAAAGAGCTAGCTGAGGTCTCATGGCTCTGAGTCACAAGCCCTGAGCATGCAGCACTAACTTCAGAGGTTGCTATCTCTGCGTCCCACATGATCTCCCCACCGGAGCTGAGGCAGCAGGCTGGGCAGTGTGCTCTTTCTTCATCACTCAAGTTCAACCCTTCTTTTTTTCTTTTCCTTTTCCCCCCACAAGGTAGTACTCACATTCATACGGGATACCACAAATAAAAGCAGGAAAATGCTCATTCCATTCTGAGTTGTGTTTCAGACCTACAGCCTTACTTCAGGAAAAGAATATCCCTATTTTGCCCAGAGTCAAAAGAGACATCTTTGCAATCTTCATCCGCTCAGGCCTGAAAAGGTCGTATTTGGAATTAATTCTCAGGCTTTGGTCTCCAATCTAGAAACACTGTCAAGCCATATTGCCAATTACTGCTCTTACTTTCTATTCCTATAATGAAAGGTGATTAACCAATTAACATTAATCAATGTGGCTAAGCATTCTCCCATTCTCACCAAGTGCCTCCTCCTTCACACAACTGCATCGGATTAACCAATAGGTATATAAAACGGTCGCATGCCTCAGGGGATGAGGGTATTTTTTTGACCTTAGTCTTTTGCTTTAGGTGGTGGCTGTCACTCTTCCCTAGGCGAGGGCCATGGTAACTCTGTGGTTAGAATCCCAGTCCCTCTCCAAATCACGAGCTGCGTGCTTCCTGGCAAGCCTCAGGCTTCCCTTCCCGCTGGCAGTCGGTGTCCCCAGGCAGCGCGGGAGACAAGCACTGCTGCCTCCTGTCTCTTCTCGAGGCAGGAACGGGTGGGAAAACAGGACTTTGCACCTTCCAGAAGCACTGATGAGCCACCCGGCTTCCTTGCTCTTCACCAGACCGTCCCTTGGCTGCCCTTTAAAAGCCAGAGGCAGGGCCACAGGGCGACCTGGCTCATCCGCACGAGTCCCTCCTGTAACCCTACCTGCAACACCCGATACCTCTGGCTCATCCCCAGCACCCTTATACAACACTCTTACACAACGCTCCCTGTCCCCGGCTCGTCGGGAGCTGGGCTGCCTCCAAGGAGAGAAGCCTGGTGCTGAGAGGAGGGGAGGGCTGCTGGCAGAGCTGGTGGGAGCCTGCCCAGGTCCAGCGGGGAGCAGGCGAGGATGCGGAGCTGGGTAGCAGGACACACCGGTTCTGTAACAGGGCTCAGGGGAAAGCTCCAGAGCAGCCAAAGTGAATGCCCCAGGGATGGCGGCCCCCCACTCTCTGCCCCGGCACACGTTACGGCACTTTTGGGTTTTTGGGGGGTTACCTCGGCTTGGGGGTGATGGATGCGGCACCTGAATGTTTTGTTCTGGAAACTCCCTTTGGAAACGTTGTTCTTACTTTTAACTTCATCTTTAGTGAGAAATCCAAAGCAGTAACTCCACATCAGGAAAAATGACAAGGCTGTCTTAATGCCTAACTGAACTTTTAAATTTGTTTCAATATTTAATACTTCAATATTTAACAGCAAAGTAAAATTAGTATTTTAGAGCAGAGTTATACAGAGGATTTTGTACTAATACATATTCAGTGAAAAATGTCCTAGGCTATGGCTTATGGTGCATGATACCTACGCAATGAGCAAGCAGCATTCTCTCCCTTATAAAACATACTAAACAACTGTGTATCGTGTGAGAAATAAAAATCAATCTAGTTTTGTAGATAGGTTTAATGAAAAGCCCCCATCAGAACTGGCTCGTAGGCACAAGCTCAGAAGTGGACTCTGACTCATGCTTTTTATTGCTAGTCTAGCTCAACTCATGAGGACATAAAAATGTGCAATAAAGCATAAAATCAAAACTGCAGTGCACTATCTGTATAAACATTTGCCGTCTATCCTGAAGCACTTGATCGGAAGGCAAGGAGCTACTGAGTTTTCCAATATGGACACCTAGTCTTTCTGTGCAAGCCTGTGCTTTCCTCCTCCGCACACAGAGACCAGACTCTCAACATGTGCTCCTTAGAACAGGGTACTGGGTTTACCTTTTAGGCTCACAATTTCCTATTTTAACTTGCTTCTTAAATATTTTAAAAATTGCTAAGCACTAACAAGTCAAGATTATGGATGCTCTGCATTAGTCAGGGTCAGACCGTAAGTCATGTGCTCAGCTCTGTGCAGGCATCAGCAGCTATTTTGCAGCATGAAAGCTAGAAAATTACTATATTCAGACAATAAGCCTGATAAATTCCAACAGTAACCTCGCTGCTTTACAGGTTTTAGAAAGGACTTGTGTTTCAATAAGCAGAACTACAGGATGACCAATGTTAATTTAGAGGGATGAAGTAATTCTTCCTGTCGTCCCCTCACTGGTGAGACTTCAGTTCTGGCATACAGGTTGCAGGACAGGCTGAAAGACAAAGCTGTTGTGTTGAGCCAGAACAGAGAATTCTACAGAGAATCTACAGAAAATAGACACAACACCACGAAATGTAATATTGCAAGATAAAAGCAAGGTGAAAGTTGTTTTTATGATTTCATCAGAACTTAATGTTCCTACTGTATTTGGGTAAATGTATCCTTTTAAAAGCTAATGGAAAACACAATAATTGATTTTATCGTAACAAAAAAGAAAAAAGTTTTAGTATTTCTGTCTGTTTCCCGGTAGCCTGAACATGCTAGAAAGGCAGTCTCACAGGTATCATCAAAAGTACATGGGAGAAGGCTGTAATGTTAGCTTTAAACCACCTGGGCATCAAGCAGAAATCTGAATACATAACACTTCTCTCTGTACTTACAGAAATTAATAACATTATCGCACTTAGCGTATATCTCAAATCACTTATCACGGTGTGGAGCTGTTAACTGGCACTAAGATGTAAAGGCTCTCGGAAATCTGCTTATATTCGGCTTAAAACTCTGTCAGCATAGTGGTCTGTACCCTCCTCTTTGCTCTACTTCATCCCTTTGCAGAAATGTCAGCTCTTTAACACTTCGCTTTGGCCTTCTACATGTGTACACAGGAGGGCATGAGAGGAGCACAGAACTGGAAGCAGCCCTGCTTAGCCACTATTTTGATAACCAGTGTTTTATTCCTTGCAGGGACTTTCTTAGCATGAAGCCTTACAGTGCAAGCGAGCCAGATTTGCCAAAGAGGAGCTGATCTGTAACTGTGCATTAAGAGATGTTTCTCTTGTTGGAGATTTAGGCCTCAATTCAGAAAGGCTCCTACCTACTTGCATAAATATCCAGTTCAGCGAGGATCCTGGAGAGCCAAGAATGACAGAAAAGCAAAAGGGATAATAGAAAAGACCTCGTATTTAAGTGATTTTTCCTGTGTTTTTTGAAGAGCCTTTGAGACACACTGTGGCTTACATGTTCGTTCTCCAGCCTATGGGAGTTTCATTCAGACAACAGCTTTGACGTAAAACTTTTCTTGTTTGTCTGTTTTGTTCTGTCAACTCAGGAAACATTAGCTCTCCCTGAAATTTCAACAAGGGACAGTTTATCTTTGATGCTAATTTCTCTTATTGCTCACTGCGAAGCGTGTATTAGACGAAGGCTGTCTTGAATTACCCAGTAAATCTCTACAACTGACTAACATGAGATAATCCCAAAGACTTTTATTGAAACTGGTGATTTTCCACCCTCATGGTGAAATGAATTAAGGAAAAGAATGTTTTCTAAATGTCAGGAGGAGAGGTACCTGGATGAATCTGTTAACAAAAATGAATTTTGTCAATGCATCTTATATACGCTGTGCCTAAAAAATCAGCGAAGCAGAAATGAGTATGTTCTAAACTACAAATGTCACTCTGAATAGAGGTAAGTATTACCCTAAAGATTAGTACTGGCATTTGGTTGGGCTATTTTCAGGGATTCAGATATGAACAGCAGAATTACAGCAGCTTTAGGCTTTCTGCTTTCCTTAACCAGAGCTTCAGAGAGTCACAACTTAGTTTAAACATTAAATTGTAAATGCTGAAAAATCGTTGTCTATGTTGCAGGCCTTGAGTTACAGTGTGCAAATACAAAGAACCTCGCAGAAACCCTTGGGAAAGAAAAACAAGAGATGCTGTTACAGCTATGGATTTAGCCTCATGGGTTTTGCCTATCGTGTGACTTGATGAGTTTCCAAACCTGAGTCTATTTGTCCTAAAAACTGATAGCTGAATTGCAAAACCACTGAATTCTGAAATGCTCAACACTGATTCCAGACCTGGAATATATAGCTTAAATTCAATTATAATTGGAGGAAAATTTTGAAGGGGCTTATTTTCAACAAAATTAAGGTAATGGACCAGAACAAGAAGTAAGTTGTTTTCTGAAATCTAAATCCCTAGCAGCAAAACCTATGGCAGGGGGATAAAGACTAGCTAAAAATCTGCACAGATCTTTTCTACAAGTTGAACTGGTGATCCTGGAGCATTCGCCTGCCACTGCAGAAGCTGCTCAAGGACAGCAGGCATCAGACAGATGTTGACAGTGAGATATGCACCAAAAGAGGACAGCGCGTTTCTGGATGTGTAGGTTCTGGCCTTATGTCAAGCGGTGAGGCAGGTAATATCCCTGGAAGCACGATGAAGGCACACCAGAGACACACAAAAGCATGAATTAATAGAAAAGGAGGGACAGACCAGTAACATTAAGTGATTAAGGGGTTGGAGTGACATATATCAGTTGAGAATTGACTATGTCTTGGCGAAGTGACAGGAAAGTGAGCACACAATAACCGTGCTCAAAAGAGAGCAAGGGATGATGGAAGAATGTGACTGTTATGGGAAATTTGGTTAAATTATGCTAATGGTTACTGGTAGATATGTAATTAGGTTAGAGGGCAGCTATATTTAAGAAGGAGAATTCCTGCCTGGTTTTAATTGATATTTTGAAATGGAGAAGCCCATATTGCTATTCCTGAGGTTTACCCAAAAGCTTATTTTTCAAAAGAAAAAAATTCAATGACTTCAGAAACAATTAGGCTCAAGTTAGAGAAAGCTTTCTGCAAACATCCCCTCTGGTATTTCAAAATACAAACCACATGATTTATAGATACATAAGTATATTTATAATTATTATAAATAAATAAAGAGTTTCAAGTTACCTGGCAATAAGCTCGTGGTCATAAAATATGACTGTATTAAGACTATCTAAACGCCCATTTGCTTATGGTTTTGGGCAGACAGGAGTCATGGAGAGAAGGAATAATACTTGTGAAAATGAAGTAGAAGCTCTTATTTTGTTTATTTTAAGAGAAAATTGCTTGCGTCCTCTGTAATGGCTCTGCCTATATGACCAGCACTGCATGCAGTTAAGTGGATTTCAGCCGAGGATTTTCACAGCTCAGAAGTTACCCTATTCAAAGTCCTATTCCTTTTTACGCTCATTTTTTGGAGAACAAGCACATTATGGCATCTTTCCAACTAAATAATTGACTAATTTACCCTTTAAGGCAGGCAGAGATTCCTCAGAGGTGGGCTCTAACCTCTATCACTCCTTATACCCTTTTTCCTGACCTCACTGTGGCTCCAGTGCAGAGCACAGAGAGGACAACTGCTTTTTCTCAGAAGAAGCATATATTTTAACGTTAGGTAGAAACGTAAATGCAAACCTACTTTTGGGAGCAGGCTGGAAAGAAATCACATAGCCTCAGTGTTAACAATGGCCTTTCAGTATGTCCGATAAAGCAGTAATTTCCTTTTTTTTTTTCCTTTTAAACCTCTTTTCTTGTTTGCTGCCTCATTTACAGCTAACAAGAATAGAATCAGGCCTAGAAATTAAAAGAAAAAGTTTAATCGCTGATGATTTCTCTATCTCTCCCAAGCAAACAACAAAAGTCCATAACCTTTTAACCTTTTCCATCCTATTTGCTAATTACTTATTTTGTAATTAACCCATTATGCATCTGTCATTGTGTTTTAAATTAAATCACTTTAATTGCTAGTAAGTAGGGTTTATTTAGTTCCGGGTATGGTTGTATGGGGTCATGAGTGGGGAGCTGTTGAACCGCTCTGAGTTACAGGTGGCTCTCTCAAAACTGCTGAAGCTGCTGAAGATAAAGAAGAGTTAAGCTGCTTTCTTTAGGTGATTTGGTTTTAATGTCTAATGGAATATTTCTAATGGGCAAAAGTTTACTGCAAATATGGGAGGGCATTTTTATATTCCTTGTACATATATCACGCTGGGCATTACTTTGTTTCTTGAAATAAGTTTTAATAAAGGAATAATTATGTTAATAGTTCTAGAAAATGCCTATCATGACAATGCTTATTTTGCTTATAGTAAAACTGTGAAATGCAACGCAACTTTATATTAACAGCTGAACTTCAAATGAAGAGAACAGAGGAAATCTAACACGTGGGACACCGTGAGCTTTAAGTATGGAGCTAACAGTCAACGCACTTTAATATCGTTATAAAAAACACCATAAAAACTGAGGATAGACATAAAAGATTTTGTTCTCTGTAGCACAGCCCCCTTCTTCCCCTTGCGTGACCTGATCACTTCACTGCCCTGCAGAAAATGCCCACGTTTTTGCAGGATTAGTGAGTTGAATCAGGCCTGCGCGGTGGCACAAAGTGAGCAGCAGGAGCCCACAGCTGCAAGGAGGGAAGAGGAGGGAGATGAGGTTCACCCTGTCTCATAAAATAGCACCGTGGAGGAACACGGTATGGGTTTACACCTTTCATAATAAACTAGGGTAGTTACAGTTCTGTGCATTGAAATTACCTTTTAATTCTTAAAATAATATCTGAAGATATCTGGAAGATCTTTAAAGATTGTGAATCTTGTATCGGGGCAAAAAACCTAAGACAACACAATTCATTGTAACTTTTTTTTGTAATTAGACCCTAATACACAGAAGAAAGGTGCTTAAAAGTGCATGTTGTCTGTTCTAGAGAGTAGCAATATGAATTGGTAGGGTCAGTCTTCCCTTTAGTACTAAATAAAGTCAAGGATCTATTACTGATGAGACACAAGAATAAATTCAATTGTAAAGCCCTGTTCTGCATTGCCTCCTTCGCTTGAGGTCTGAGTTGGACATTTGCAGCTCTTTCTCTTGTAGCACTTTCCCTGGTTTGCCAGCTATTGACTTGGTACCCTCAGATCTTTCCAGTTTCACCATTGCCTGCATTCAACTCCCAACAGAGAGAAAGCAGTGGGACCTAAGGCGTGTGCTTATGGAACCAATAGTGTTAGGGCTCCATGAGAGGGCAGAGGGAGGTAAGTACAGCATCATCCTCCTCCCAGTGTCCTGAGCAAAACCCCAGTATGAGCAGACAAACTTTTGCCAGCAAGCACACCAAAAATTACATGGTAGAATCTTATCCACTCCCCTTATTAAGTTCCTCAAACTCTATTTTAATACTATACTGCCCCAGCACTTCATGATGGCTACATGACCAAGGTAACACCAGGGTATCAATCCAAGTTTCTTTGTTCTCCTGAGTTAGTGGAATTGGCCAGGCTTTTCTTTTAAAACATAATTCTCTCCTCCTCCAATTTGCCAATTAATCTCTCTTTCTGTTCTAGTTCCTAATTTTGTTTGTGTGAATGTGTAACAGGAGAATTGGATGCTGCATTTCATTCCTGAGAATATCAGATCTGGGGGCTCCACAACCACACACCAAAGCCATGGCCCTAATGACTCATTCTTTGTCTTCTGCTCCTGTGCGTCTGCCATCTGAAGAACAGATCCTTGTGGAACGTAGCTGCAAGGAGCAGCAATCACCATTCAAAGAAAACATTGTTTTAAGACACCCAGCACAGACTACTTCAAAGGTTAGCAGGAAGATACTGAATCTGACCCAATTTGGAGCCCCAGGGGCAAGACAGCAATAAAATAGGGTGTGCCCTCAGCAGTGCAGCATGTTGGGCAGATTCAAAGAATTTGAGTTTTCTGTTCTAAAGCTCCATGAAAATGCACTGCACTAGTAAGGGATGGAAGGCACAAATGTGAGGATTATCCAAGTAAAGTTACCAGATGAGTTCTCTCTGCTTATCTCAGGAAAAATTGCCCTGAAAATACAGACAATAGAGAAGCCAAAGAGAGCCAAGGGAGAAGCCACAAGCAAAATGAGTCCTGAACACAAGACAAGATGGAAATTGCTACTTTTTCAGTGGATTTCATTCCTCCATTTAGTGTCATCTCTATTTAACTAATATGCAGTTTGATTTTAGCCAGACACTCAGAGACAGCTTTTATGCCACTTGCATCAGGAGAAGCAGAATGGGATGTCATCTCTGCACTGCTGATACTGAGGCTTCCTATGATTTATCTCAACACTGGATATTAAAAAGGACAGTGGAAATACACGATCCCACGAGTGATATTCCACGTACTTCCCACCAAGCTTATCTGGAAACATGCTAAAAAAGCATCTGAGACATCCTTTTCCTGTTGCTTTCCACAGTGTCTTGATCAGTAGAATATTAAAAGTGTTAAAAGCCACACAGCAATCCAAAATAAGGATGTAGCCATCTTCCCATCCAGTGATGGGAAGGAGCTAATCTATCAGAGCAATTTTAGAATTAGCAGTTTTCATATTTATTAATATATGGATCTAATCTACATTCAATGTTATCCAAATTACCTCGTGCTGAAAGAACAAGTTCTTTATAATGAAGAGAAACAATTGAAGCTCACGGAAAAACAATTAAAGCTGGGAGTTGCAATGGGAATTGGAGTCGGCACTACCTCATGTTTCGTGTTGAAAATTTATTCTTACGGTAACCCAGCTTCCTCATCTGTAAGGTGGAGATGATAACACTCATCTCAGCTCCAACAGTATGCCAGTAAGATCTACAGATAAGCCATCAGAATTGCTATTATTAATATTATGTATGCTTGGCATTCATTTTTTACTTCATAGCAGTTTTACAGATCGCATTTCTGGTCTATTCTCAGTTTTGGGGATGACATTTTTAAACTTCAGAAAAGTTATTCTCAATTTATTTATTACATTTGGGCATATTCTTTGCCATTGACTTTAATTCTCTTTTACAGCTTATTAGTTTTATGGGATTTTGTTCTCTGTATGATGTGGGAACACAGTAGCACAATGATTCAACAAACACCAGTTTTACCAACCAGCCAGATTTAACAGGCTATTTCTTGTTGTATCCTATAAACACAGTGAGCAGCCAATCTGATATTTAATGATGCAAACCATAAGCAGAGGTAGTGTTTTGTGCCAAGATACAATATGCGGAGATTGCAAAAGCTCATAGTGAAATTTCTGTCGAAAAAAAATACAGCATGGAGGTTTCTGAGTTGTTCTTTTGTGGGAATCAAAACTAACTATCTTTACTGTGAAAAGCAGATAAACAGATTAATTAGAAAAACCCTAAAGATATTGACAGAATGAGAGAACACCTCATATTGTCCACTGAAAGTATTCACAATCAACTGTGCTTTTCATGGGAAAACTTCATCAGAACAGGATTCCCAGATTATTTTCATGTTCTGCCATCCACTGACAAAGAGACTTTGGTCTGAATGATAAAGCAGTTTGCTTATAAGGGAAGCACAAAATGAACTAGCTTCTAAAGAGGGCTTATTTTTCAGTATCTGTGAAGTTGTTGAAGAATCTGACATAACAAGTTATTTGTAATGACTTAAAATTAGAATTTTCTTTGAGGTATCCTAATCAAATTATAGACAACAATATTTTTGACACTGAATGAGGTATGTTTTAAAGCCAGCTGCTTATTTTTTTAAAAACATCTTTGTAGATGTCTCAAAAGTGAGACTGATACGCTATTAGGGCTTCCTGAAGAGGCACAAAAACTACAGCTTTATAGTCCAGGGCAGGGTGGACTATAAAGGGCTGTCCTTGCTCACATACAGACAATAAAATGAAATAAAAAAAGAGTCTTAAAAATTCAGAATGAAAAAGCAGAGTTGCCAGTAATGACCTGACTCACAGTTCCCTAGTGCCTGAAGTTGACAGCACTGGATCACTGGAAATGCTTTAGTAACACAGACATCTCTTCTCTCCTGAACAAACTGACATCACTACAATCCATCAGTTTGCTGGAATTCACAGCCACGCTGGGCTTTATTTCTGAGCTATTGTGGTCAACAGCTATAGCCAAAATACATGTCTCTTTTCCAGTTCTCTTTTTTAAATCATATATCCTTTTACTACATTTTACATGTATTTCTTCATTTTGGTTTTATTCATCCTTACACTTTTTTTGTACAGTTATGGGCTACAATTCATGAAAACCCTGCGCAACTGTAGAAATAAATATTCTATTTGATCCTCCAGGACAGATTTAAGATGTCATTGTCAGTGTTAGGATATCTGTCTGTATTAGCCATTCTGCCAGCATTAAGATAGTAAGAGGAAAGATAAGGGTCTGCTGTAAGACCCACTGAAGCCGAGGGAGTTTTTCTATTGACGTCAGCTATTTTGTACCACATTCCTCTAGCATGTATTAGGACACAAAGAAGAGCTTCTCATGCCAAATTCTGTACTTCTTCATGTGCACTCATTTTTTTTTTTGAGCAGGCTCAATAAAGTCTGCTGGGACCATCATTCCTACAGCTTTTATACAACTTTTACCTTACTTTATGTAGTCTGTCTGGGCGAGGGGCCAGGCCTGCATATTTTACAAAGGAAAGCCTTTTCCTCTGCCTATCTGAGTTTATTCCTTTGTTTCACCCTCTTATTTACTGTACTTCCTTCACCAGGTTCAAAGAGCTTGGTTCTTTGTTGGACATTTATCCCTTGGAAGGAAGCAATAACACTGGCAACGAGACAGCTTTTTCAAAATCTGGCCCAAAATATTTGCCCATGGGAATACACCATTTAGGGACGTTACCTTTAGGGACAAAACAGTCTGCCTGCTGAGTGCTGCCCAGCTCCCCTTTGACATCTTGCCATGCCAGTGATGCTCTGGCACCGCTCTCATGCTCCCATGGCAGTGCCCAAGGTCTGCTTTCTTTTCAACACGCCACCTAAAGCCAGGATTACTTAGGCAATTGTGTATTAAATAGTAAGATGGGATTGATGTGGAAAAAATGGGATCAAGGGGGAAAAAAGCAATTAAGGGCAGGTTGTTTACTGGGGAGGAGGATGAGGTGTAGAAAAAAGGTGCAAGGGCAGCAAAAAGGAGAGCAAAGGAATGGGATAATAGGAGATGCAAATAACATGAACCGAGGCTGTTTGGGGGTATCTGTCCGGCAGCCATGCCCCTGACCCCTGCAGCCTGTTGTACCAAATCACAGAATCATAGCATGGTTAGAGTTGGAAGGGACCTTAAAGATCATGGAGTTCCAATCCCCTTCCATGGCCAGGGACACCTCCCACTAGACGAGGTTGCTCAAAATCAGACCAGGCTTGTTGTTCTGAGCACGCCATGTATGTTGACCTGCTGGCACAGTCAGGAGGACCAGGTGGGATGGGCAGAGGAGAACATCCGAGGAGATGGTTCAAGCATCAGGTGTTGCCATGGCGTGCCACTGCCAGGCCTGACAGCCTTAGCCTCTTCCCAACCTCCTCCTCCTCCTCACACAGACACCATCAAAGGAAACTCTCTCCCACCAAAGTGGCGTCATGTCCCCAAATGGTTTGAGCTAAATTGACAGAGGCAATGGTGCTTGTTTCATTGGCATAGCTACGTATGTATTAGGGGCTTTGCCAGGATAGTTTCACTGGCTAGGAGGGGATGGTTATTTTTATATGCCCCTACACAACATATGTATGCTGGCAAAATCATCTGAAGTCACTTCACTGCTTGCCTAGTCCCAAAGAAGGAGTTAACATCTTCAAATTCAATGAGCGGCAGAGCGGGTAATGCAACTGAATTGCCTGTGTGTCTTCAGAAAAATGCTAAATAAATTGCTGCATTCTTACATTGAAAGTGTTATTTTTGTGACAATAGGGGCTAGATGAAAACAGAAGTCTCTTCCTTTCAAATTGTTTTTTCCACTGTCACTTTTCTAAAATAATCCTTAGATCTTTTTTCAGTTAGTTTCATGCAGAATTTTCCTTGCAAGTATTACTGTCTTTAGGTACTGCAGAAATTATTCTTAAAAAGAATATGTAGTGTATTCTTCTCAGTGATACACAAATCCAAATACCCCCACTCAGACTACACACTACTGGTGCTGATGGGTGAAATAACTAGCTTAGTTTTCCAGCAGACAGATGTGCTGCCTTTGGGCGCTGGCTACGCTTCTGAAGTTTGCTTCAAATATGAAGTGAGATATTGGAGAGGAAAAAGAATTCATCTACGAGAGTCAATAGCCTCAAAAATAAAAAGGGGGAGTCCCACAACTCTCAAATGGAGACAGACAAGAAGAAGAAAAAGGGGGTTGTTCATTAAGGAGAAGACTTAATAAAATCCAGAGACCAGCTTGCAGAAAGAAATCTGACTGGCTCCACACCAAGACATCTACAATGGATGTAAACCCTGAAACTTCACGAAGTGTATTACCTCTAACTCTCTACAAGATTTTTTTAACGAAAAACTGTTCCATTTTCTCGGAGACAGTGACTGAATCTCCACTGAATAGCACCTCCCGCGTTCATAGCACATTTACAGCTGAGTAAAGCACCATTAAATGCTACAAATGGAAGTAGCTGCACAAAGCAGTACAACACTGAAGAATCCAGGCACTCCAAGAAGAATCTGGGGTTTGGGATGTTAGCCGTTGCCAGCATTTTTCTTGTTTGGTTTAGCAGCCCACTAGAATATTTAACAGTACCATATATTCTTTTTCAAAGCTCTTTCATGAAGGAGGATATTTTATACATATTTTAAGCTGCTGAAGAAAAAGCTCTATTTGTTGAGATTTGTGCAGCCCTAAGATAGCCAATAGTTTGGAAGTAGATCAATGTACATGCAGAGTCAAAAATCACATTTACATGATAAATAATATAAAATAACCTGCATGCTTTTGTTTGTGTGTGTTTTGTTACTGCACTGTGGGGAAAACTTGTGACATGCAGGTAAAACGATTTTTGTTTCTTATTAGAAAATATTGAATTCCATACAGATTTTTAAATTAATGAAATCAGATGGAAAGAACTTGCACTGATTTAATTTAAAAAAACCAACATGACTATATGGGCGAATGCCCTTCAATAATTCTTAGCAGCAGTAATCACACTTCTCCAGGCTTTTGATCTAAAACTCTGAATTTATTTGGGACCCAGATATAACATTTGGTAGCTGTACACAAGAATGATCACAAGTGAAGCTCCTCTTTACGATGACCACCATTCCCTGTTTCAGATGCACTGGATAAAGATGAGATTCCCAACTGAAATACTTGAACTTCACAAAAGCAAAAAACCGACAAACAGTCTGATCCTGAATCACAGCCTGATCCTGTTCCCATTTAATTCAAGAAAACCTCTACCCACTGCTTATATTTCATGGAAAAGCAGAGACAGCTCAAGTCAGCAGGCAAGGTAGGCAGCAGCCTGGAGCAGAAATCTGCCTACACCACCCAGGAGAAGATGGAGCACGGTGCTTATTTGCAATTCCACATCCCTCACTCACCAGCACCATCTCACAACTCCAATGCGCTGACCGAGACCAAGCTGAAATTTTACCAGGCTATGAGCACACATTTATAAGTCTCAGCTGCTCTGCAACTGGATAGCTGGTTTTGAAATATTCTTCCATCTTACAAAATTGGTATTGCTATGTAATTCATCTCCCAAAGAAATTTACAGTTTGATGTATCCACCAAACAAAATGTCACTTGATGCTCAGGAATATTTGTTTATCTCAGTATTCTCTAACAGCTGATGGGGTATTTTGTTTTGTTTTGTTCTGTTTTTCAAAATCCATGTAAAACAACTCCAGGCTGATTTCAGTTCCACGCTGAACAGATTTCTCCCAGAAGAGACTGACATTTTTTCTTTCTGTGGTTCCAGGGAACGTTTAAATATTTTATATAAAAAGAAGAACAACTTCAGCAGGGATACTGAGGGACCCCCACCGTGACCAATGCTACCTACCTAGCAAAGAGGCGCAGAGCCAGAGATCAAATCAGAGAAGATGAGAGACAGGAACAGGAAAGCCTCAGTGCTGCAAACCTGATCTGTTGTGCATAAGGCGTTTCCTCCTGCTTTCGGGAGACAGGGACGGATCTGATGTGTCTGGCTCCAAAACCGAGCACTGCCAACCCAAATTCAATAGCTTAGGGGTGGGTCTTAGCTTCCACTCCTCTCCAAGACATCTCTTACTATGGGCAGCTGGAGTGGACTCATAGGTAAGTTCTATAAGGAACTCCAAGAACTAAGCCTGAAATGACCTTCAGACTCTGAGAAATTGGTGTCACAAAGCAAAACTTTCGTGCATTTTCCTTCAGGGGACTCCTCTACTGCACTTAGCATTTTGATCTCCAAATAAATTCACTGGCCCCTCCAGTATACAGGTGCTCAGCTCCTTGAAGGAATGTAGGATAAAGCCCATATTGTTTGTTAGGCTTCTTTAATTGCCTCTTCATATAGACTCCTAAAGTTTCATCTTTCTGGTCTTCCTTAAGAGTGAGGAAATATAAAGAAATCAGTGGGTGTTTTTAAGTACTTTAGTTGCCAAAGTATGACTTGAATGGTTATAATGTGTGATTCAACTCAAATGAGTCTGTGTCCTCACCATTTAAAGATTACCCAAAAGATTACACTTCCTTAGAGCTGTTTGTATCATCAAATAAGAAACTTCAAATGAAAATCTGATATTTGCAAATTCTTGGTCGGAAACCATAGCAAGTGTCATTAGCTTTCCAAACAATAGCATGTAGAAAACAATTTCACCAATAAGGAGGAAAACTTAGCAGGAATCCATTGATCAGAAGACATCAGAATTGCTATTATTCAATTCAAGGCTTTTACATGATAATTTCTTGTTAAAAATTGAGGGGGGCTATTAAAGACGTCACAAAAGTACTGTCAGGGACTTAGTAACTAAGAAAAAATATCGTTGGATGTTGCCAAGAGAACTGGGAACATTTTTGGAGGGGAGCATATTCTGTTCTGTTTTCCCCAACAGGAATACTTTCCCAAAATAAGGTCAATAGCAGACTCCCCCTTTAGGGCTTCGGTCTTTTAGCAATGGTCAGTCCACAACCACTTGCATGAATTTTGATTTGCAAATCTAAACCAAAGGTTTTTGCATATTTCTGTAGCTGGTTGCAAAGGATTTTCATTTCAGTGTAATGCTACATTACTGAGTATGCACTCACACTCTCACTCCCCTATATTGCTATTACAAGTCAGTCTGCTGGTAAGGAAATCTGGGTTCGTTAATCTTGCCAATACTCTGCACTGTGTCATGCGCTGCTCATTAGGAACCACGGGCAACCAGAATGTCTCAGCTGATCAGTTATAAAAGTTACAGGAGCCTTTCCCATCTCGCTGGTAATAAAGACATGAAGTCTGCCACTCTCACAATTCTCTTCAGAAGAAGAAAAGCAGCGAGTGCTAATTAAAGGAGGTGCCACAGTAGGCTGTACAGCAAACGGCATTCAGAATGAGCCCTGGAGTGTGAAGGACGGAAAGCTTGCTTCCTCTTTCCAAGAAACATAGCAGAAAGTTAAACACCGAATAACCTCTCTGAAATAGTACAATCTGCATGTGTTTTCCTAAATTGTGTATAGCAATGGAACATCCTTAAGTCTTGTATTAAGAACTTAATTGCAGCTTTCAATGGGCTTGTAGCATTTTAACAACTCTGAAGTTCGTTTTCCCAACACAGGTATCAGTTCCAATCCAGCAGTGGATTTATTCTGTCCATATGGACACACCACCAGGGTGGGTGCTGCTGTAGTTCATGAGCAGGGTTTGCAGTAAGTGCAGGGTAAAGTAACAAAGGACAGGAAAGTTTGAAAGGTTTTTAATCTTACAGGGTTTTATATAAATTCTGGTATACTACAGGTTACCTGTCAGGACTACTACAGCATGTCCTGCATGAGACAAAGCGTACACCTCACCACGTGGGACCAAGGGAGATCTCTAGTTGGTGTACGTCTCGTAAATCCAGGCCTGTTTATGCTAGCTTCAAATGCCACACCTACCCTAAGCAACCTCTGCTTTGCCCATCTCTTCCTTTAATTAGAGTGGTTCTCCCAATACAGAGTCCTCTTACTGTAAATTCAACTCCCAGTGTCCTGCTATATCCACAAGCAATGCTGGCTTTCCCTCTTCTTTGCAGCTAACTTTTATGCATTTCACGTATACCATGGTCTTCCCAGTCATCTTTTTGCTAAACTAAGCAGCTGTGCTTTGCTAAGCCTTTACGTAGAACTCAAGCTTTCAAAGCCTTTGATATTTCTTGATACTCTTGCCTAGACTCTTCCCTGTTGCTCATTATCTCTCCTACAGTACAAAACTGGAGCGAGTACTCCATCTGGGATCTCAGCAGGACAACGCAGTTACAAATACATTTTTCAGTCATTACTTAGGGCAATCTACACATTAACTATTCCAGATGATTTCCTCTGGAGTAAGTCTGCTTTCAGTTTAAATTAAAGTATGTAGAGATCACATTGGAGGAGGAATAAAAGTGTCCATTTATGGAGCTCACCTGGAGCAGCTACTCTATCTCAGGTTTTTAGCTGACATTTTTCCAAATCAATGTTGTCAGTATGTGCACACATGCAAATGTATGTGCGTTCCCCTATTTCAGACCTAATGTCTAGATCTGTCCTGCATGAGATCGTTAAACTTTCAACAGTTCTGCACTTTAGTGACAGCTACCGAAGACAGAAGGAGAACGTCAGTCGGAATTTCTGAAAATAAGACTTAGCTTTGCAAAACTATCTTTTTCAGCTACCTGGAAGCTATCTAGTATTATTTTTGTTATTGTAAGGGACATTTTTATTATTGTAATGGATTAAATATCATTATTGTTCACCAAAGAATATATTTAAATGAAATCTTAAATACTATTTTACGGGATTAATCAACACATCACAGCACCAATTTTCTTTCACAGCACAAAAAAGGTCAGTATGCAAATGCAATATGCTAAAAATGGATCTGCTCTGAGTAATGCCCAATGAAGTTAATGAAACTATATTCTGAAGACAAAGTTTGGCTTTTTGTTTTACCTCTGATATTTTGAATCTGTTCTACAGACTAATGCTTGATTCAAAATGTCAGGGAGAAAAATGAGAAATTAAGTAATGCAGAAATAACATTTTCTTTCATTATGCACAATCTATTTATACAGTGGCAATCTTTGCATTAGTTTTTCCATGAAAAAACACGCTGATTATCAATCAAAGTTTATTCTGCTTTTCTTCAACTTCAATCTTTTTCTATTTAAATTGGAGTATATATGTAAATTGTAAATTCAGCTATTAGTTCAAGATATATATATTAAATGAACATTAGAATAACATTAGCATAACATATCTTATTTTTGTATCGGGAAGCAATAATAATATTTTAAGCTATTTGAATGCAACTATATAATTCTGAAGAGCAGACTGGTTAGTATGATCTTGAGCCTTTTGTAGGTGACAAAGAATTTTTCAAGTTTTTTTTTTTTAATAGGAATTTGGAACTTTTAACATTGCATAAAGCCATAAATGAAATGATCCGAAGACCAATGACTTCATGAACACATGATTAGATTTTCTTCTACTAAATATCTGAAATCTTCAGACGGATGGGGAGGGAAAAGTGGAAATCATTAGTGCAGTACACGTACCACACAATGTGCAAGTTTCTAAGAGAACAACCGAAATATATACAAAATATTAACGGTTATTGTACCTGCAAAGTACCTATGGCAGACTGGTTAATTTTACCTATTCATGGACATGATACTGGTGCTTAATACCTACAGGCACAAGTTTTCCTGGGTAAAATTCCTCAGGAATAAGTACAGGATTTGATAGGTACAACAGTTGTGTGCACATATGTCTGAATCCACGCATTCAGAAACTCCTTTGAGACTAACACATCCTGGAATAAAATATAATGGAAGACAGGCACGCTACAGCAAAGCACATATAACTTTCCCCAGCTGAACTTTCCTTATTTATTAAGGAGGGCTTCTGTTCAGCATAAAGCTACTCAGATTTGCAATTCTTCCCAGCATGAGACTTCCTACAGATAGGGCTTTAGTTGTTTTATTTTTCATATTCACTCTTTTTTTTTTTTTTCTGAATTACCAGTTAAGATTAACAGCTACATCCTTCCATCAAAGTGTTACAATATTGATAGGCTTTAATACTGGAAAAATATAAAAAACCAAAATTCAGTCTATCTTCATTTGTCCTTCAGTATTACAGGGGTTCTAGATCATGTCAGAAAAAAAATGCGTCTATGTACGGAAAATATTGTGCTGTTTTATGTGCTCTAACACTGCAGACATGAAAATCCCACAGGTCAGAACAAAGATTGCATCACTTGGCTGCACCCCAAAATCCCCACCATTTGTTTTCAACATCTGATGGGCACTCAGCTGCTATCTTTATAAAAGCATCTATTGAACACTGGCATATTTTTCTTAAGTGATTACAAGTCCACTATGACTGCAATTCTTCTCCTTTTAAAATATTAACATTTACTGGCATTGAATTTCCTCTGCCATCTTATTACTTGGTCACACTCAGTACTGTCAGATCCTCATACAACTCTTCTCAGTTGACTCCAGCACTGTCAGCAGGCTTTACTACCTCACTATTAATCCCCTTTTCCATATGTTGAACCACCCAGACGCTTGGACTGATGCCTACTGGACTCCATTGGTGACTTCCCTCCATTGTAAACCTTGACCATTTACTCGCTGTTGCTTCCTAGCTTTTAACCTGCTATTAATTCGTGACAGGAGTTTCCCTTTCATTGCACAGCAAGTTTTGATTCTTTATAAGCCTTCAGGAAAGAACCCTACTGAAAACTTTTGGAAATCCAAGTAGATTATAACCGGATCACTTTTTTCCCCCCAGATTATTGCCTCCCTTGGAGAACCAGTAGACTTGTGAATTTTGACCTCTCCTTAATCAGCCGTGCTGTTTAGCCTGCACAACAAACAACACAATCCTAAATTATAATTGACTCCCATTCATTCCACGCTGCAGTGCTGAGCTGTAGCCATGGTTTGATAGCACTCATCAACCGATCGGTTCTTCAGGCACATGTGGCAGAGTCTGGCTTTCAGAAAATTAATGGTTATGAATTACGGAAAATTTTTTTTACAAGATCATTATTTCCCATATCTGTTTCTTCTTTCCTTCTTTCCCCAATGCAATGAGTGCAGGTGTGGGAGAGGGGGCAAAGCTCTCTAAATGGAAAAGGTAGCTTTATTAAGAGTTCGTTGCAAAGGAAACCAACAAGCCTAATACCAATGGAGTAGCCCAAAATGAAAGCTTTCAAACTCACAGGTGACTTCAAAGCTTCAGGGTACAGAGGAGAAGGACGTTTCCAATGCAATTCCCTAAGAAATAAGGTTTTTCAGAGTGGCTGTGCACCACTCCACCACCAACTTCTCTCCCACCTTCTGCCTGTCAGGTAGCTTTAACCCAGCTCAACAAAGACACCAAAATATAAAAACCTGCAAGTTCTGCCAATCACCACAGCAAGGCAGAAGCCAGGCTCCCAGGGCAGAAGAAGAAAGAGGAAGAGAAGGAGGAGGAAGGCACAGCGGCAGCATCCAGCCTGCGGTGACCTGCAGCAGAGCTAAGCGGAACTATTTGGTGGTTTTGTACATGGTTTCTTGCCACATCTGACAAAAATCCTGCCTGTTGATGTTGTATTTGTTGCTGATGTCTCATTAGCCAAAGTTTCCAGACAACCCGGTTTGGGGAACCAGGGTCATGCACCCTGGACCTGCAGCCTCTCAGAGAAGCTGGAATGTAGGTGCAGCTGGGGACCTTGGTATATCCAGGCACAGCCAAGGGGTGCAGGGCCACTGCCCCCAGCAGTCGGGGACCATGTCCCACCCCTGGCTTAGTCAATGCCAGGCATCATGCTACAGAGCGGCCTGCCAGGATGAAAACAGGGTCATCAGGGAACTGTCCCCTGGGTCCAGCACGGGCTTACCTAACACAAAAGGTTTTGAATTGAACTTTTTGTTCAGGAAATTGTAATTTTCCATTTAAAATTTCATCATGACACTCTCTTAATAGAGCTGTAATGTATTCCCCTTCATGCTCTCACATAGCAATAAAGCAGTTTTGTCACACTGTACCTGACACCGGCACGGTAGGTATAGGCTGATGATTTAATACTGCACTTTTACTGTCATGTCTAAAGAATTTTGGCTGACTGGTAAAGTGGATAGCAGACAAAGGCCAAAGTACAGTTATTCACACCCTGTTTTATGGTTTAGTTTTTCTCATGTTATGACATGAGATTCAAGGAACACAGCACAAAGGTTTCTATCTGCATTTCCAGAGAAATGCAGAATTCCTGACACAGAAGAAAAATCCATGGTGATATTCCCATAAGTATTACAGTGCTTATTTTTTGAGATACTTACACCTATTTGAACGTGTTCATAGATACAGACAAATGTATCAGCATACAGAGAAAACTAGAAAAAGTTTATGTCTTATTCTAGACAATAATTACAATGTACTGAAAATAGTTCACTTGTAACATACCATATGCAACTGTGATGTCCTTTTAAAGGTGACTATCACAGAATGACAGAATCACAGAATCACCGTGGTTGGAAGGGACCTCTGAGATCATCGAGTCCAACCACACA
>VXAK01008776.1:497909-524195 GCA_013399435.1 Arenaria interpres | reverse complement strand
AACACACACACACACAAAACCAAAACACATCACACACAACACTCCACCTGTAACTATATTGTTACAGATTTGTGTTCATCCAAAAAAAAATATATACAAATCAGCCAGTGCTTACAAGAAGGGGTATCTTTCCCTGTTTTTATGGTTAGAATTTTACAAAAAAGTTCTTATGGATCAATCATGGTAGAAATACTTGAAAACAGGGATTCACGAGCCACAGCCACTGTTCCTAAAGATGTTTTCCAAGCAAGATCCAGGCTCCAGTTCCCTGGATTCTGATGCTGGCAGCCAACACTTTTCCTGTAATGGTCTGAACAAGATCCCAAATCTGAAAAAATAACAAGCTCTAAGAATATTCAGGTCTAGAAATGCATGTTCTACGAGAACTTTTACTCTAAAGTAACCTTCTTCAATTGTATATAGATTTTTAAAGAAAGTGAAGGCAAGGTCTGAGCAAATCAAAGTGCAAAATTGGAAGCAGGGGGGAGGGAAAAGCTTCCACAAATTAAACTATTATACACTACAGAATTTTGTATAGACCCACAAATAGGTAGGTCAGAAAACAAAAACACATGAAAGAGTTGAAAAGAGAAACAATGTAGGTTTTAAAAGCCAGGATTAATCATCTCTCTTTCCTTTGAAAAAGAGCATTCCAAAAAAGCATCACCAAAATGCAAGTAAGATACCACAATAAGAAGATGTATTATGTACCAACAAATACTTAGTGTTTGAAGAGACATCACAAAAACTGCATCATAGGCTTGAAATAGACACTGAATCCCACGGACAATCCTTAGTTTAACTGGGTACAAAGAAAAGTGGCTTAGATGTCAGTTTCTCTATATTGAGCTCACAAAAATCGGCATTTGCCTTAAATTTTTCTTTTTCCTGCTGGTTACAAATCCAGAAGAAATAGGGGCTTGGTCTTTTTGTACGTGAAGGCATATCTTTGCTATGTTAACCTGAAAGGATTTTTCATCCTATATCTTTGAGCTCCACACATAAATATCAGAGAGGTAAATATCATAGATAAAAATGAACCTGAAAGAGACTTTCTGCCATGACATATCACAAACAGAGAGTAAACTTTTCACTTTCCAAATCACAAAATATTAAATATTGAAACATTCTTTGAAATGTTAACATTTAACTGTTTGATAGCATCCTCAGGGGCTTCACAACTCTCACCTAATTTGAGGGTAATAGGTTACAGCAACTTTTATTGCTGCACTGGACATAATTCTTTTTTGTGTGTGCTTTAATGTTATGCCAAAATTGCCTCAGTGCATATGAATAAGTGGGGGGGGGAGAGTTGGGTTGGGTTGGGGTTTGTTTTTTTTTTTTTAAGAATGTGTATACATTTAAATGAATGCTTTTGCTTTCTGCTTTGGTTTTCAATGAGCAGCATTTCTGACCATGCAGCGTCTCGCTATTGTTCCTGTCTGTACCCACTGCGTCTGCTCCACAGACCTTCCCAATTATTTTTTTTCTGTAAATCACATTGTATTTTGTATGCAAACCTTATACAGAACTGAAAGAAAAACTTAATGAAATGTCCTTGACAGTCCACCACTGAGCCCTGCTCCGCGTGTGAGAAGGTGGCAGCGATCCGACCCTGGCTGGGCTCTGCGTTTGCCTCTCCCTGCCTTGTTCTGGCAGAGGAGAGCCCACCAGAAAACTGCTGGCTTCTCTCTTTCCAAAAGCTCTCTAAATGCCGCATCTTGAAAAGCATGAAGAGGACACATACATTCAGAAATCAATCCCCCGGCTGCAGCAGAGCCTGCAAAGCAGCGACGGAGAAAAAGGAAAGAGAGGACTCACCAAGACACATCCTGACGTAGGGAGAAGAGTTTTGGTAGCAACCCTCAACGGTCTGGAAGTTAATACTCTGCTTCTCTCCTCTTTTCCTTTCTCAGTCCCCCCCACTCCTAATTTCCCCATTTAAGGGAGAAAATAACAAGGCAGAAGACGCCAAGAGACTTTCATGACATAAACAATAAGGCTTTCCTGTGCCAACATTTCCTTTAAAAACACTTGCCAATAAAGCTCCTGGAGGCCAGCAAGAGAAAGAAACGCCGCAACAGCCGTGACATGAACTTGGCATATTTTCTGACTCACTCACTTCCCTTGAGACAATCCCTCCAAGAGAATGCTGAAGGATAATGGGAAAAGAGAATTTCTTCCAGTGAGAAGGACTTCAGCTGCCCGTGCTATACAAGAAAACTGCCAATTAACTTTATTTCTGTTTACCTACAGACTCGCTCACGCAGCCACCTCCGCTGGCATGTTTCCTGACTCACACACTCATGTTTGCACATTCATCGTGTAATCCTGATGTCTGAAAAAGGCAAGGAGGCTTTTTTAAAAAAAATAATAAAATATTGAGAATCCCTGACTACAAATAATTTCTGAACAGCAGAGAGAACGATCAATAATTGATAAAGGGTAGCCAAACACTTGGCTGCTTCACATATTAAATGCAAACTTCCTTTTTCCTTGTCTCTGCTATTTATACTTCTTTTAGAATTTTTCAGTGCCAGACATGCTAGTCTATACAACATTAAGGATACTCATGTATCTTGTGTACCTATAATTAAAGATTGTCAAGATTATTTTGTCTTGTCAATCCATCTCAATTTGAGCAACACCATGTTTTGAAAACTAAATGGCGTGTTAAGAACCAGAAATTGAAATCTCTGTGGAAATCAGCAACTTGCAGGCACCAACACGCACTCACTCACTCACTCGCTCCCCGGGTACGGCCGGCCCCTGCCCGAAGCCCCTTCTGCGTAGGGACACGGGGGGTTCAGCTGTCTCCTCTCACCCATGCCTTCGCCTTCACCTCCAGCGCAGGGGGACCCTCCTGGGAGGCTGGAGCCCAGCTCCCGAGGCAGGGGACAGGCAGGCCAGAGCCATCCTGATGGCAGGGCCAACGTGGATGTTCCTCCACCGTGGGGTCACGGCAGCTCCTGCCTGCCCATCCGAGGAGAAGGGCAGACAGCAGAAACAGGGATCTGGCCAGGCTTTGCTCCCGGGCTGCCACCCCGCTGCACCCCCCTCTAAAGCCAGCCCAGGCAGCAAACCCCCACCTTATCCGAAGACAGGCCAAGCGGAGATTTTTGTCGCTTTTAGGGTGAGGGGGGAGCTGTTTCATTACCGGTCTCAGCCTTGCGATGCGGAGACACCACCTCTTCATTCCAGGCGTACCCAGATCAGGGGACCGTGCAAAGATCCATCCATCCCTCAACGCGAACCTCGCACCCCGTCACCGAGCAAGCTCATGCTCTCTCTCCGTTTCTGAGAAGGCGGTGAGGGCTGCCAAGTGCTTCTCACTCGGCTAAGGGTTGTTATTGTTGCTGGGGTTTCTTTGGGTTTGCATTCAACTCCTCAGATTAGCATCAGGGTATCACATATCAAAATAACCACTAGTGAGGATTTGCTGGCCTCCTCAGAAGTGAGGGTTCGCCGTACCTACAGCTGCATAATTTTTACCGTAATGTAGTCTGATATCATGCGCCCCTGGTTTCTACTTTCTAATACCTTGCTTTAGCTGCTTTAGCACTTGGGCTTCTGTCACACTCAGCAAGCCTCCTGCCTCTCCTCTAAGAGCCTGCCTACCCCTGAAGACCCTCAGCAATCATATCTGAATATGCCAGTGCCATCAGACTGCGCAATTTTGGTTTGGGTTTTTTGTGGATTTTTTTTTTTTTTTTTTTTTTGGCATTCCCAGAGAGTATGGCTCTGGTGGCAAAATACTGTAGCATGCTATAATGTATATCATCTATATTAGGAGTTATCTACTAGCTCATCTTTACTCCAGCATGACTGCTGGGCACCCCAGGAAGTCACACACACACCCCCCTCCGGTGGAAGCTTCTTTTTTTCTTAACCATCTTTTTCTGCCCACTCACAAAGTTAACACAACTTGTTTTTAGGTTTGTTTTCATCAAAACCTGAGAAAAGATGTGTTTTTTTGTAACACCACCAAGGCAAGCTATCTGTGGTTGGCTGGTGAACTCTGTAATTCAGGGCTGGGGCAGAAATATTTAGGAGTCAAAAAAAGCTGACTTGCTCAAGAAATTAAAGCCCTTCTGACAATCTTCCAGAGAGCCCCTGAGGAAAAGGGAGGGAACCAGAGAGACTCAAGGAAAATGGATGGGAGCCCAGCGTGGAGATTCACGCCAGAACGGTTCCTGGCCAAGAAGGAAGGTTGGCAAGTAGACAAATACAGGCTTTCATAGGCAGCATTGTAAACAAGACATTAAAAATATTAATCCATTTAGATTTCAAGCACCAAGATGAGATTTACTTAAGAAGCAGAATTATGCTGGTAATGGCTCCTCAAACATTTCAGCTGAATGTCAAAACTTTTGCTCAACTGTATCAAGTGAAAATACAAGGAGCTGTTGACACTACAATATTCAAACATTCAACCGTATTGCAGGGCTGGAAAAACACAGAGGAAGGCAAAGGAATGCTTGAGCCTTGGGCAGAAACTCAAGCCCTCGCAAGGAAACTGCATTCACAAATTATTTTTACCTTCATTTCTACATCAAAATAATAAACTGAAGAAGCGAAATGGTTTCTTAAAACCAAGCTTCCTTTCAGAAATGTTTTTAAATAAAACATAAATTACCTCTACCGAAATACTTTGTTTTCAAGTAGAAACAGTCATCTAGAACAGAATGTCTTTTCGTGTGAAAAAAAGTTTAAGTAAACTTTGAACACCTAGGACTTTTAAAAAAGTTTCTTCTCTCCTACGGGAATCAGCATGTCCCTGCTCCTCTTCCTCTTAGAAAACATGCACTTATTCTAAATGATTGAATATTTATTTATTTACTTTAAAAAGCACATTAGAAGAGTCATCTCTCCCCAAAGCAAACAGGCATTCAGGAGAATCCTGAATTCAGGACAATCTTGAGTCCATGCTGCCCACTGAAGCGCAGAAACACAGAAGAAACTTGGTTTTTTGGTGAACACGGTGTCAGTTCACCTCAAGCCTGCCATGGTCCCGAGACTCACAGGTCTTGTAAGTGCTGATGAGTAGGGTTCACAAGCTGGTCTACTGAAGGGCAAGTGTGTCAAGGGAGGGGAAAACATGGGGAAAAACAAGTGCCTTAAACAATGAGAAAAGTACGGTCTGCAGTCACTATACGAGATTCAGGAACAGAGAAAGTTCAGAAGATTCCTGTATTGGGTTAAATGAAGACTAATATTTTTGAATCAACCAGGCTGTCCCTCATAGAAGCCCATGTGCACAGCCTGTGCTCAGAAGAGGTCTTTCTCCCCCTCTCATCTCAATAGCACTGACAATCATTGTAAAATGCCACGCATGGAGGGACTGTCATATCTCCATTCAAAGCACTAAAAGCATTCTAAAGAAAAGGCTAACATCCTCCATTATCTATTGTCACTTAAAAAAGCATTAACTTAGGAAAAAGAGTAGAACAGCATCCTATCTTTTGCAACCTATGATATACTATACACTCCTTAGAATTATATTTCTTATCAGGTTCCCTAAAAAAAGAAAAAAAATGAAAAGAAAAAAAAAACCCACTAAGCTCTTTTCCTTGCTTCTATCTGTAACCACTCATAAACTAATCTTAAGCTTTCCACAGTATGTGAAATGGAAGACCTGAGCAAAGCAAAACCCCAAAACACAGAGTTAAAGAAGAAATAACTTCATTCTGCTTAGGACTGAAAAAAATAGATTAAAGTTTAAATAATCTGAAATTTTATAACAGTTTAAACATTTAAATGCGAATGCAAGTAGCAACACATGAATTATAGAAACTCTGTAGCACTCCTGATCTTATGAATCATAATATGAAATTTGCTTTCTGCACCCTTAATGTAACCAGAGTGAAATACTGGCATCTCAGGTATTTTGAAATGATACACAAGCAGCACATTTAATAGCATTAATTTTAATAAGTTAGCATTCTATCTCAGATGCATCTATTTCAAAATGTTCTAGCTGAAGGTATTTTTATGAAAGCTATTTGCCCATTACATACCACAACCAGTGCAACTTCACAGTCCAGGGAGGCATTTTCATCACGCGAAAGGAGAAGCCATTAGCGAAACGCTGCTTGGCAAACAGTAGCTCACACACCGGAGCTGCAATGTTATCCCAGCTTTCCTACATATTAAGCATAGGACTATGTTCAAAGTAAACATGTGGTCATAATTAAATAATAATTATGACTAACATTTGTGTAACACCATTCATCCAAATAGTTTAAAGCATTAGGTAAATCTGTAAACAATGGGTCTAATCCTGCACCCTTTACTCACATAATACTGTGCACTTCAAATGGACTATGTAGATCTTGTCTACACACAGACTTAATTGTTCTCAATTAACTCCATGTGTCAACACTCATTCCAGTGTGTCTTGTTCCTGTTTAGCTTAATTCTCTCACTGCTTACTACAGGTGAATGTACTGTTTCTACACTCTCACTGATTTAACATCGCTTTTACGGACACTTTCCTACAGGGATCCCCTAGGGCTTTTCAAATCTCAGCACAGCTTCACTTCTCCTACAGGCTTCTAATAACACAAATACTCTTTTACAGGTGGGGAAGTTCACTTGTCATTAGTATGCTTAAGGGACTGACCATCACATCTGACTTGCATATGTAAACCCAGGATGTATAATTTCTATTCTCATACCTTAATACACAAATAGCCTTCTTCAATCCTCATGCTCCAGAATAAAACTGCAGGAAATGGTAAGAACAGGGGAAAATTCTGCAGTTTCTAAAAATAAAATCTATTTGGAAGCAGACATGCTCAAACCACTTTTATGCATCTGTGGTACAAACGGCGTCTGTTACAGAGAACCAAAGTTGCTAAATGAGGTAAAAAAAAAAAATCAAGAAGAATTTGTAGACCTTTCTGACATTTTGGTGTCAGTCTGCTTTGACAGTCAAGCAACCGGAGAACAACACAAGAGACCAGGAATACCCGAGTCAGATTTCATTTTGGCTCTGCTACGGACAGTTACTTAACTTCTTTGCCTCGACTGCAGTATCTGTAAGTCAAGCCAAATCATCCCCTCCTCTTACGGATCTTTTGAAATTCATGAAAATCCCTATAGCCCTTTGAAGACAAATACTGTTTACTGGTTTTTCACTAGTGCAAGCTATTATTTAACGTTTAGGATTTTTCACCTTCTATCTTAAATTTTGCATAGAAAAAGTCACTGTTCTATTTCACTCACGCAGCAATCAAGTAAATTTTCCTTCCAATTTTGATTTTCCTTTGCAAGAGGTATGCTTAATTTTAGCTCTTATATGTATTCCATGTAACTTTGGCATACATCAGAAAGCTTTTTTTTTTTTGAGCACCAGACAAAAGCACTGTAAAATGTCATCCACTGCTGAATTGTCAGCAAAGCTCACACCAGTGCGGCAGTGAAACAGGGTGGAGTTTTCCCCTTAAAATCTTCTAAAGGGTGCAGGCATTTCTCCAATGTGTTCATTCAGAAAAAAAAGAAATCACAATAATTGCATCACCTAACCACAATTTGGTCGAACCTGAAAAGAATCCAGTGTCACAACAGCAATCCCTGCTATAGAAGAAATCCTGCAAAAAGTCACTGCAACCGCTTACACACCGTGGAAGGATTTCTCCTGAATTCAGGAGAAGCAGCTGCCTGGTTGCCAGCTAGTAAGGACACAGCTCTCCTTGTTCACTGATAACACTTACAGCTACGCACTCTTAATCCCGTATATAGAGAGTGCTTGTGGACCCTATGTGAGTGAAAAAGTGGATGTTAATGCTTTAATCCACAATATATTAACAGCCTACTTTTAATATGCAATGAAAAGGACACATTATATCAAAGCGCATTGCTTTCGCATGTGAGGGTGAGGATGGAGAGGTTTGCTTCGTCTCATCGGTTGTACGGGCAGCATCTGTCGGCAGCACAAACGGGCAGGGGGGGAGGAGCTCTCTCATCCTGCCCAGCCAAAAAAGCAGCAGAGGTGCTATGCTGTCTCCTGCCAGGACACCCAGAGCAGCGCTCCTGCTCAACAGCACCTCTTCATTTATTTTTGCGGTGCTTAGGACAGGACTGCAGCTGTGAAAGCCAAGCGGTCTCTCTCCCTTCTCATGGACCAGATCTTGACAGCGCTGCCGAGACCACGGCTAAACATTGAGCCAAGGCAGCAAAACCAACAGCAACTCCATTCAAAACCAGGCTGCAGCCTCCTCTGCTCCTTATCTGTGCCCTTGTTTTGGGGTCAGGCCAGGAACAGCCCATAACCCTGCTGGCAAGGGCACCTCTGGCACCGCTCCACATCAGCACACAGCCCAGACGGGGAAGGGATGCTGGGGCGGGGGGGGACGGGTGTCATGCTGCCGGGCACCACAGAGCTGCCTATAAATACAGAGACTCTCAACACTACCTCTTAGCAAATCTATAATCCTGAAGAATTTGTTCACAGAAAGCTGTACCTCACGCTACACAGGGTACAATTCACTGATGCACCCCTTAGCACAGCACTGGAACAACTCCTGCAAGGCTTTGACAGCGTCTTCTCGGGGCGCTGTATTTCAGCCAGGAGGGCTGAGAAACTACCTGAAGTGAAAATGAACAGCACATTAAATGAAAGCACACAGGACAAACAGGCTTGCTCGTTTGGATTTCCAGAGCTGCTTATGAGTAAAAAGCAATTATCAGATTTGAGACAATGGCAGGCTAATCCCTGCGCTCGATTCACTAGCAGTGGTAACTGACATTTGCTTGGAAAGCTTTTATGTTTAACACTAGAAATGCAGCATCAAATCTGCCTGAGATACAAGGTATGTTAGTCAAAACGGCCAAAAGTTTTAGCTGACGTTATGGTAGGTTATAAGCCGCAATAGCTCAGGAGTGTTGTCGATAGGAAAAGCAACAGCTCCAGAGGATAATAACTACTTCAGGCATCTTAGCTAAATGCTCCTGAGTCAGAGTTGGCTGTGACTGCATCTACAGAAGACATGAAAAAATGTTCAGGGCCAGAAAGCAAGTCAAAACTTTTTCTGAATCTAATTAGGACAAACGAAAGCACAGACCTCAATTTTTCTTTCATTTTAGAACAGTCACTTCTTATTGCTGTAACTGGATCTCAATATCGCTCCCGTAATTTATTTATCACACGATTCACTTATAAACAGGCCCTGGTACCACCCGAGTTTATCATACCACTGATTTTAAAATTTCATATGCTGCTATTTTGAGGCTCTTGCATCCCTGAAGATGTAGTACTCCAAATCTCTGTGAGCACAACAGATTCTGAACATCCCCATGGTACATCTTTCTGACATGGAAGTAAATCCAGCGCACTGTAAATATGCCACTAATATCAAAACACTTCTTCAGACCTGACCAAAGTGCTGGTTGCATTTAACAATGAATAATAAACAGGTAGAAGCCACTGTTTAAGAGAGATGACATTTTTGAGTGTAGAACACAGGATTTTGATGAGATCCTTACGCTGGCCAAATTTCACTGGCTTTGACAGATTTCCTCTGAGCTGAAATCGTGCTGTGATACAGACCAAGACTAGGTAAGAGTTCAGTTCCGTTGTCCACACATCACCTCGGGTATCCTGCCTGGCCTCCACCAGCTGCTCTAGACCCCACATGAGTCTGGTGAAGCGTAGTATCAGCCCAGCTAGATGCCCACCTTTGGTCATTACTCCATGAAGTGACTGCTGTTTCTAAAACATCTGAAACCTGGACAATTGTTTCCCTCCAAGTTCTGGTGGGCTGGGTGTTTGGACCCTTAAGGATCCTGGACATATCTCTCTTCCAGGTGATTTCTACACATATCACACCTGAGCAAAGCATATTCCATAATGTTCTCAAAGGCAGCTTTGAGACCTTCCTTCTCCCAGGTTGCACACATACAGCAATCAAGAAAAAAATCCACCAGCATCCTCAGGCAATTTCTGCCTCATTAGGATGTTACAGAGGCCATTGGCCATATAGAAATGGCAATTCTCTGCTATTTGTCTTTGAAATGCTGATTATCATGACACCTCAAACCTTCAAACTGAAAACTTTTATGAAGGATAATCTGACCAGTCCATTTCTCATTGGATGAGTATACTTCAGCTTGAAACTACTAATAAACTTTCCTTCCATTGAGATTTCTTTTTAGGAAAAAAAGTATGTAATCTAAAAAGGAAACCTGAAAATAAAGCTAAACTTTAAAATAAAATATAAAATGTGATGTTCCTACCTTATACCTGCATCACCTTCTGATAAATCTAATGCAGCTGTGGGAGGGCATTTTCAGAAGGGAGTAAAGTCCTAGGAAACAAAATGCTTTTAGTAGCATGCTGAATGGCTTCATTGAGTATTTTTAGCCTGGCCTCTTGAGATGCACTGCAAACATTTGCAAAACTCGAAAACAGAGCCAGGGTTATGTCACTATCTTTGGTACAAATAATTTGTTAGGAACTATTTTGTTCTGGCAGAGGGATATATCAAGAGAGGATGCGTGAACTGGCTTGTTTTCTTTTGGATTAATGTTGTTTGTCAACTGAAGGCTGTCTTTATGAGGAAAGAGCAAGGTGCCAAGAAGTACATTTCACCATGCCAAAATTAAAGGGAGGAGTTCAGAAGCAGTCTTTTATTACCTAATTAGTTTTATCAAATGACACAGATCAACTAACAGGAGATAACTAATAGGAAAAAGGGGTCTAATGAAAAAGAAAGTTACCAGCTGGATGTTCTCCAGAAAACAATTATCTCTCTAGGTAAACAAGTACTACTGTTGGGAGGTCAGACACAAAGTGCAAGGAATGGAGGTCTTCTCAGGATACAAGCCCTCAGTGGAGTTGAAAAGGAAGAAAAAAGTAGTGGGATAAACTACACTGAGAAGGGATGACTTGTTATTAAAGGAGCTAGTATCTTTAGATAAAATTATTCCTATCTGGCCTATAGATATCCCACCAGTTGAGGTTTTTTGAAACACAAATCAAGTACAGCTCGCCAGATTTATATCTCTATTCAAAATGAAAATTAGGACTACAATAAGAACAGCCACATTCACCTGCTCAGGAACAAATTACCAGAATAACTCTTTTACAGCTAGCGGGGAAAATGGCAGTTCATAGATCTTATTTTATCTTGATTACCCTCCGAAGACTGGAAAGGATGATCACAAAAAGAAATACAGAATTTTAGATACCATTCTGCTTTATCCAAAATAACCGAATGTAGTATCAGAAGGTACTTAGGTTTCGTTTTCGTTATTTTCCCAATGCATGATCTAAACTAGTCAAGCAATTTAGACTCATGTGGCTCACATTCATATTGCATCAATTTTTAATTCCTAATTTGAACAATACTTTCATGTTTCCCGTTATTATTTGCTTATCTAAGTATATACCTAAAATATACAAAACTTGTCTGATTATTTTAGCTAGTAATATGACACCAGATAGACGTAACAGTGCAAAGACATTTAAGAAGCCTTGCTGGAAAAATAACAAAACCAAAAATGAGGATTTAATTGACTAAAGACTTGTTCCCCCCAGCAGCCTGAAGAAAAGCAACATTGATTTTTACAAACATTCTTTGAGAATTTTAAGTGATGCAACAGACGAGTTTTATTATGCTATTCTTTCCCTTCATTCTCCCTACTCCTCCATCATCAGTTAATTTGAAAACAGATGGGGCAAAGAATTTAAGGGAAAATGCTCCATCTCTTGGGGTGGGCAGTTCTACCTTTACTGCAGAGCTGTGGGGACCACCGGAGAGTTTTGTACTTACTTACAATAAAATGTAGCAAGGAATGCTAGATGCAGAACCCCAAAAAACAGTCACTCCAAATAGAAATACCAACCACTGCTATCCCAGAGCTATGTTAAGAATGGCATAAGATGTTTATGAGGCCTTGGCACACCCTGAGCAGAGCTGGGTAACCCTGCCAGGAAATACTGATCCATTTGGTTCCTGTTAGTACGCTTTTCCTTGCATGGAAAGGCTGAGCTAGGGACGAAGCCCTAGTTCAGATAAGGCATCTCAACAACCCTGCATCCAGCTGAGAGCACCTGCAGGAACAGAGGCTTCAGCCTAGACGTAAATCACTGATCCAGACTGTCATGATGCTTTCCATGGGAGCGCCAACATTCCCAGCAGCCCGCAGACGGAACAGGTTATCACCACGCCTCTGTGTCTGAATGGACTCAGAAGTCTGATATTGAATTTTGGGGTCTCTATAATAAAATAGTCCAGGAAAAATAAAAGAGAAAAGAAAGAGAGAACACAGTACAGGAATGCAAATGAGTGAACTCACACAGGCACAAATAGAAAGCAGGTTTAGTTGAGGAATGAAATAACCAGAGGATGAACTTATTCCATCTGCCATCCACCTTTAAAGCCCTGCAACAGAAAAGACTGTAAGATTCATGGTCTTCACACGACTTCAACTGACTCTGCAAAGAGTCGGGATTCTCTGCCAAAAAGAGTCAGCCTTCACTTTCCTCCAGAGAGTCAGTCCTTGGCTGGCAAACCTCAACCACTGTGATATCCAGACCCACACAGGGATGAGGTCACTGGCCATAATCAGCACATCAGCACGTGTGGTGCACATCTCAATGTGCACTAGAGCCAGCCTCTCCCCTAACATATAATCCTTCGCTCCCACAAAACAGTACAATACCACTGTACTCTCTCTTCTTCTCTCCCTGCCCCGCCTCCTTCTTCTTTCTTCCATCATTTCCTCTTACACTAGAATTGACTGCAAGGCACAATGCCATCCTACTGGGGCAAAATGATCCTGGGCTCTGCCCACCTTGAAAAGACTAGTGGAAGAGGAAAAACTTCACTAAATCAGGATCAGGTGCCAGGACAGTGCACAAAACCAGAAAAATGACCGTGACCATCTGAAGATTCAGCAAACCGTCTTGCCTCTCCCCCAAAAAAACTTGTCTAAACAACAAACTACCATTTCAACTGCACGTCTTTTCTGTGACAAAGGGTGTCTAGCAGGCTTTGATCGTATGTGCCGTGCACAGACACTGAATTTTCAAAGGCTTTCCTTACTTTTTTTCTTTTAATCCTTTCCCTCCTGTGGGCCCTAAGCAGCATGTATCTACTACATCTACCAAAGAACCAAGTAGTAGATGTTCCTGGACTTAAAGTCCCAAATAAAATGTTTAACGCTGGGCAATGATTTTCTGGGTTTAGTTAGGCCACCCAGATTTATACACCTCTACCTATAACATTGTGAGAAAAATTTTCCCATAAATGGGTGTACAGCCAAAGCGATCTCTTGAGATTATCATTCCTCCACGCCTACGGCATTCCTGCAGACAGCTTCTCTGAAAATTGTAAGTTTTAAGGCAGTGTTCTCTGTGCACCACCTTCCTTCTCCCCATTTCCCCGGGAAGTTTCAGCCTTCCTGCCCCAGCATCACCAGACACCAGACTTGTCCTGGTGGCACAACGTGAACCCATCAGAACAAACAAGCTGAAGGAAAGGCGTTCATGCTTACTGCTGCTTTTTGCCATAGCACCCTGGCATTTTCAATCTGGTCCTAGTATCAAGTACCAAGGCTAGATGCCACCAGCCCGTGGCCACGGTAAATACTCAGACCTCTGCACGAAGATTGCATTGGCTTGGGAAGAATACCTGAATAAAAGGAAAAAATATTATTATAAGGAATATGGGAAAGAGTGGCCATCCAAACAAAAAAAGCCTCACTTGACCAGATCCCTGACCTTGCCTAGGAATGCAGGCAACATACTTAGGAGGAAAAGTTATCTGTGCTCAAGCTGTAGTTAACACCCAGATTCATATGCTGTTTTCCACAAGGAAATGCTGTAAGGTCAGAAGGCAATAAATCACCTTTCATTTTGGATCGGCTCATTGTTTAGGGGACACACACACACACACAAGTATCAAAGGCTTTTTGAAATTAACAGTGAGTGATTATGTGAGGCAAATGTAATGAAAATACAACAGTCTCTTAGCTAGGGGTAGAGAATATTCAGCCAAAGCCTTCCTCTGACTCCCACTGAGAACAACGCAATATGGAAATAACCAAAATTATGTATCAGAAGAATGAAGACTGAAGGCTTTCCCCTAACTTATTGTTTTCCTGAATCATAATTGCAAGACAGTTTTCTGTGTCACAATAGAATTTCAATTACTGTCTTTTTATATGATAAATTTACTGCACGTTTTTAAGGATGGACAAAAATTTTATAATTGTTCTAATATGTCTAGTATTAATAGTTACACAGGATACTGAGCATTTGGTCCTCCATTTGCTGTTACAAAACTCAAACTAGGAGAATAGATGATAAGCAATTAATAGGTTTAACAATACCTGCGATTAGCTGCAGTCATATTAAGATAGAGTGATTTTTATGCACATTAAGTGGATTATATAATTAAGTGATATGCATTTTAGCAGAATGCACTGGATAAGAGTGTGTGCAATTTGCATGCATGCATGTTGAAAAGAAAGTGTTCTTGCAAATTCAATACACGTAGGTGGGAGCTGTGACACAGCCTGTTACTAAGGATTATCCAATACTTCCCATAAGATCTGATTTTCACTTGCTTATAGTTTTGCCAGACTAATTGTTTGGGCTGAAACTTTCCATGTTGGATATGTGCCTCAGGTTATTCTTTTTCTTACATCAGCCAAAACTGTTCAATGATTTCCAAGATAAAAGCCAGGAAAAAAAGACATTGTTTTACAATGAGAAAATAATATCTGGTAGCTCCTCTTTCAAGAATTCAAATATCCTTCTTGTTTTAAACAGGGAGAAGGTGCTTTTTAGTCAGAGGAGAGGCTCTGTTAGAGCCAGTTAAAACCAGTTTAAATCTGATGACACTTCAAACCTCCAGTAACTCAGTGAGAGGTGCTGGACAGTGTAACTGGGTACCACTGAGAAGTATCATCCTCAGAGGAGGAGAGGAAGGTGAGATGCCTTCCCGGTCATTGCTGCTGCCTGTGGCACAGCCTGGGATGGAGATCAGGAGGGGCCAAGAGCAGGACCAGGCTGACCCACGATCCCAGGGGAAAACCTGGTGAAAGAGGAGGAGAAAGAAGGTATGCCTGGCCCATACAGACCACTTCTGCAGAAAACAGCTAGCAGGATTCACTGAAGAACAGGTTAAAAAGAAGAGGATTTCAGCTGACTGAAACAGCTTGGATACTGAGTTTAGGATGAAAAGAAACAGCCAGACAGGGTCACAGGCAGGGTACAGGGCTTGACGTTGCAAAAATCTGTCTGTTGAGTGTGTACAGCACTGAACTAAAAGTAAAATATGCTTAAAAGGATATCATAAAATGAACTCAGAAAGGGGAAACGCAAAGCTAACATTATCCGATATCGATTATAAGATGCTGCTTCTAAATATGTAGGCACATCTGTGCATGTATTCTGTTATTCAGACTCTAAGCACTCCCATAACTGCATTCAGAAATAAACTTCTGTTTATCAGAAGATCCCCTTTTTTTTAAAGGGTATATAAACTTACCCCCCTGTTTCCATGATTACAAACCTATCTATAAAAAATAAGAAAGCAGGTTTGAAGTACCTCAAACAGTGATCAGGCAGATAGCTCTTAATGAGTTTTGTAAGGAAATTTATGCCTTTGAAAATCTTCTCTGTTTCCTTACAAATCCAGCTACAGACAACTTCATTTCAGCAGTCCTGGGGAAAGGATGCTGGAGCTACCAATCACGACTGAGAACAAAACATCAAACAAAAACCCTCTGGAAAGGCAAACAGTGTGTTTGCTCTATAGCTACTGTGTAGCCCAGCGCACACCTCCTTAGCCACCGGCTACCCGGTGCAGCCAAAATCCCTGTGCCCCTGCTTTGGGAGAGCCACTGCTCAGAGCCAGCTCCTGCCTCTTTGTCCCACCACGGCTGCGAGATGCTGGTGCAGCTGAGGTCACCATGCCAGCCGGGGAGGTCCTGAACTGCTGTCCTCTGCAAGCAGGTGAGCGGGATGAGTGCTCTGCCTCAGCGCAGGAGAAAAATCCTGAAGATTTTCACTGATTTCTGCAGTGATTTTTGAGCAATGGCCAGAAAGGAATGGCAATCGTTGGTTAATCATTTACCCCTTCTTGTGTTGGTTACTCAATACAGAGCAGGCATTGCTCACGCAACTACACCACGGTCTGGAGTCGAAATGGAATAAGTAAGGCAGAAAACTTTCTGAGCCTGGAGGTTCAAGGTTGTAGCCAGAGATTATACTTGGAAATATACATAGAAATGTATTAATTTAAATTACTGATTGTAGGCTTTCTTTTTCCCCTCAATCTTCAGCTCACCTTCTATGTTGTTCACCTGTTCTTCTTTCAGCAGTGAATTCTACTTTCCACAGCTAACTGGTTATACAATGAATTAGTCTAAAAGGCAAAAGATGAAAAGGAATGCTGGTTGTTCAGTTGGACCCCGTTTTTCTTCCTACCCTGTGCAATACCATTTATTCCTACAGATATAAATTTCAATAACCATTATGACAACACTATTTTCATTGATTATGTGCTTATTAATGCCAACTTCCCTTCAGTGAAGAAAATCACCTTCTCCCAGGAGAGAGATGATTTGCAATTTCATAATAATTGCGGTGCCTCTTAAGTAGTTCTAATTTTAACAGGACAAAGTACATCTTGTTTTACAAGGACAGCTGAACCATCACACAGCACAGTGCTACAACCTTTTCAGCATGCAAGCATTTCCGTAGAGATAGAAAAAATTAGATCTAATTCTCTGCAAATTGTTATTTTTCTTATTATTTAAAACCAGAAACCTATTGGGACTTGGCATACCATGCATTTAAGACAAATAGGTAAAAACATGAGATTCAGAAAAGTTATGACCTTGAATAATTTTCTTCCATCATTTTAATTTAAACTATTAGATAACATTTGAAGAATTTTTGAGATAAAGAGGAACACAACTTCACAAGAGATACATTTGTCAAAGACGTATCTTCTATTCCCCAGTCCTGTTTCTCCATTGCATAAAACTATTCCCATTAGTGCTGGCTGTTCTGGCATACGCTCCCAGTAACGGGGCAGAAGAGTGTCCTCAGCAGATACATAGCTTCTCCTCCCCCCCAATTCCTGATGCATTCAGTCTTACTACTTGTCACAGTCATCTATTTCTTCCCTATAAAAATTAACTCTAGAGCTAGCGGGAAAATCAAACAAAACACACTTATATAGAATAACTTGTTCCACAACTCCTTGATTTATATTTGATCTAATTGCTAAATAGCCTACGAGGGATTTGCTAGATCTGGCCCAAAAGTTACCATCAACAAATTATGACAAAATGTGTGTTGATGCACATAAAGTGAAAAGAATTGCCTCAGAAAAGCAACACAAAGCACCAAGTGAATTGGAAACGGCCTGTGAAAGGCAGAGGGCATGCACTGTAGCTCTTTCATGCTCTGGTTGGTTTTTGTGAGCTTGGTTTATGTATAATTAACCATTTTTCTCCCTGAAAATAATTTCATTCGAAGCTGTACTATCATTTTTACCCCCATCCTCCTTGCCACAGCCACATAATGCAGTCCAGCTTAAAACGGTGGCAACTGAAACACGTTGCCACAGCAAGAGTCCAAACGCTCTCGGTTAGCATAAGATCCCACTCTCTTGTCTCCCTCCTGCTCCTCCTATCATCACAAGAATGAAAGAAATTAATAAACTGTAACTCTCAGTCTAATAGAGCCTTGGCCAAAATTCAAGCTCGATAATTAATTACATTCTGCCTCTCCAAATTCCCACACTAGGCTGAGAAATAACTCTTCTTTTCCCCTCCTCGATGAGTTTTTATATGGCTAATGGACATGGCATTCCACCTCTGAGGGAGCTGGGAGGTTAACTGGAGAGAAGTAAGAGATATTTATAATACTTGGATACGGAGACAGCAGCAGATGAAGAGTATTGTAATAAGTTTGAAGTGTTTGTCAACCCAAAAGCTAAATCATTGTTCTCTAATTACACTTTCCATCAGGGAATAAAAGCACAAATGGTCATACAGGACAGGCAGCTGTCAGGATTCGGTGTCTCAGGGACTATAACACAGACTGAATGATTTGGGATAGGAGAGCATTTGAGACAGTTCAGATACGGTATGAAAAGCTGATAAATCAGTAAGGTAAAACATTTAAGTTTAGCACTAGACCTCCATAAAACACAGAAGGCATCCAAACCACCTCAGTCTGAAGTATAAGGAACATTAACACTGTACTATGTTCTCAGACAGCCATAAAACAAATCAGTACCTCGTGCCACTATTCAGTAAATTACCAATATATCAAGAGAAGGAAAACTATTATGATACCTGTGCTACGCACATAACATAAACCAGTCATCACGCTGGGATTATAATTGGAATTTTCTTCTGAGGCTGACAGATGAACACTATAACCTTAAGCAGCACTCTCACTAGATTTTATTTATTGCATATTTCATGTGTATTTGTAAATGACTTAATTAGCTGCTTTCCCTTTTTGTATAAAAGCGTGTGCATCACCACTGAAAAAAAATCACAAGGCAAGGCTACTGTGAAAGGGTCTTGCTAGTATTGCATGTATTTCACAGTGACAAAAAACCAGCGCAATTCTTTCTGAATACTGGAGATATCATCAATAAAACCTGTTTCATTCCTTCCTTAGTCTGGTCTGTGTCATAGTTGCTGTCTGTGTCACTGTTTTACAGATGCCATGTACCTGCAGCCTAGAGGTTGTATCCTCCAGATTGCAAAACATTATTAATTGATCAGATTACTATGGAGAATATATGCAGTCGGTGTTGCCAAAAGCATAGAATTGTTTACCATGAACCAGATGGTAACTTTCGATCCTGTTTCTGTTTAATTTTTGTTTCTAAAAAACTCTTCCAATTCTAAATCAGCAGCAGGGTTATTTCAATCCAGCCTTACTTGAAAGCTGGTATTGGAACAATTAATCCAACTCCGGTCCAATTCTTCATTCATTCCACTCATTTTCAATCTGTAAGGCTTCAAGTCTTCACGTTTTTATTCAAATTAGGTCCAAGATGCTACAGGTATAACATCCACAGCATACTGCGCCCATGTCCTGATGCACCCTGTAAATCTTGAGATTTACTGCAAAAAGTTCAGGTGCCTAAGGCTTGGTCCCCTGCCTCAATCTCAACACCACACTGACTGGGCAGAGACTCAGGAAAACAGCTCAGGGTAGATTAATTAGTATCATCAGCTTTTGCACAAGAAATCAGTGGTCTTCAGCAGTGGCAATGCTTGGTCATTATAGATTGCCCAAGAAAGGCAATGAAAACTCATGGTTTTCTGAGCATAGAAAAGGTAAGCAAAATGTGGTTACGAATATTTCCTTTAATCTACATAAAGTTTAACATTAATTCTGCAAAAAAAAAAAAGTTACAATAGTTTCATATCTTGGTACTTCTTTAGATGTCACAAAAAACCACAAGAACATATATACGAACTTCTACATTAGCTGATTTACACGTATTTTACATATAAAAGCGTAAATTATCCTGCATGCAAACATATATAAAAACTATGACAAATAACTGCTTGTCTAAATATACTCCTTTCTGTTACCAGGTGGAAAGAATGGAGCCATCAGACAATGATTACTATGCTAGTGTTTGCTTTAAACTGGAACCTGTTCTCAGAACTATAACCCCTATGTGTTCCAAGACTGGTAACCCTACAGCTCCCAGTGCAAGAACCCAATTCACATGAACTCCTGATCAGATCTGTAACTCATTGCTATATAGACACTTTCTATTCATTTCAGTTTCTTAACTATTCACATCGATGCCAGATATGGTGAGACCACAACATACAATGACTTCAAAATGTGTACTGAAGCTTTTCATATCTCCGGTAAACAAGTGGCAGGACATAACACCTGTCTTTTGCCAAGCTGTAATATAATTCCACTGATTTTGGTGCAATTATTTTTAATTTATAATACGACAATCAAGGGAAATGCAGTATCACTGAATGGGTATTTTACTTCTTTTTTTCCCACCCAAAAGCTAGACATCCCAATGTTTTTTTCTTTGTGGTAGGTGTTTGTTTATTGTACATCATGATTTGATTTAGAACAGATTATTACACAACTGTCTTATAAGTATGGTCATCAATATCATGGTTTTTTTGCTTTCATCCTTACTACTCTCATCTAGGAAAGTTTTGCAGTACACAATAAAGAGCCCCAATACTGTGCAATGCCAAAACACATGAAAAGCATCACAAATCACAACACTCTAAATCATGCTTCCTTCCTCCTCTTGGTCACAAAATGTAATTACAGCTGACTCTAAGCACAATGTACCAATTGTTCTCACAGTATTTTGCATGTACGCCGAGCCTTTTATCTACAGATCCTAATGCTCTTCAGAAGTTTGAATTTAGATCTGCAGACTCCCCACAATACAGCCAAGAGAACGAGATTCTATGATTAGCTGATTATCAGTGCATCAGGACACATAAAAGTGCTTTACTTGAAGCCGTATTCCCGGTTTGACGAGGATTCATATATCTGCTTTTTCAGACAATGCACTGAACAACCCCCTCACTCTCAACCAGCAGCTCAGACAGACTCCAAGGGGAATTTACGCTCTTAAACTCAGGATGATTAAAACAGTCTGAAATAAAGTGAAAAAGCTGTTAATTCACCTAAGCTACGCTTAGCTCTATCTGGGTATCCTGAGCAGGAGGAAGGGAGGCAACTGAGGCAATGTATGCACTTTCTGTGCAAAGACACTTAGGAATAATCTGCTAAACCATTTTCTCAGGACTCATGTGCAAGGACAAAACCACCCTACAGAGGGAAAAAGAGCCTGCTGCAATCCCATTTCTCAGCTCACATCCAGGTGGCCTCTTTGGGCTGTTGGACTTCCCCAAATTCAGCATTTAAAGGAAGGGGGGATTGGATTATCCTTTAACGTGCTACACAGGTCACACCTCTTAAATAATAAACTCATAGATCCTGAACACACAGATACTACATAGATATAGTTATAGATATTGATCTACAGATCCTGTCTAACTGATCGTCAACTTCAGCACACTTTCCATCCAGCCTGGATGCCTTTAAGAAAAAACCCCAGGCTTTCTGTGGTGGTTCTCTCTGCATCTTTGAAATTTTTGGTCACAGCTACTGGTTCTTCCCAGAGTTGGAGACAACCTTTCAGGTGACTCAGGCACTTGAGGATCAGAGTCCAAACTACAGCATACCCTTTGAGTCTTAAAAGATTTTTTTCTAAGTGGTAAATGCAATATAACTGTCTCCTTGTAAAGCCCTGTTTTTTTAACTCAGTAACAGTAAACATGGAGGTTATAGCATTTGAGCTTAAATTTTTTTCAGCGGTTCACGAGCTTTACAAAACATTGAAGACCTTTCTCTGGAGGTCATCAGATTCCAAATGAGTATGGGGATAATTAGGTCAATCCTACAGAGCATTAATCTGAAATAAGGACTGAAACTTTAAAAATTTGTAAGAAAACATGTAAAAAAAAAATCCCCAAAACTCACAATGCTAATGACTGAACTCATGGCAGTAAAATGGCTGGTCTGATTCTCTAAGATTTCCAGAACACCTGAGACATTGCTGAATCTTAGTAACTTAACTAGCAACAGTCTGATCTAAGTGATACAGGTAGGATTAAAAAGCTTTCTTGATTTCAAAGAACAGACTGGAACATCGCCTGGAAAAGTGGCTCTTTGGTAATGCAACCCTACTGATGATTTTAGTTTACTACATTAAAAATATATGTGTATGATTTAGTTCTCCATTTCCTCATTAATTTTATACCATTTGTCAGGGACTGTTGCTGGTGAACCTGACTGGCTGATACCACTGTAAGCAAGAAGATAATCGGTTTTGCAGATTTTAACTGAAAGACAGCTAGTGATAAAAGAAAATACATGAACATTTGGATCAAGAACCTCTTGAACAGGAATTTAAAAACGGCTCACACAATGGACCATTGCATTACAGAATTACTGTGCGGTACACACATTACAGAAATGCTGCTTATATTTTGTTTTATTGACATGGTAAAGTACCAGACTTGTTCACTGTAATACATACTTTTAAATTATCTGTTCAGATTTATCAGCATAACTAGATTTATTACACACATGTAGACACCTGTTTTGTAAAACACACCAACTGTGCCAGAACGACCACGGAATCCTCTGGATCTCAGCCAAGAGGAAACGCATTGCAAGCTCTGCTGAACTGCCCTAAGAAGTCTTCGATTTTGTAATGAGGAGATCACTAGCCAAAGTAAAATATATTTTATGATTTGCTAATCTCCATGTCAAAAAATAAAGAAAAATACTAAGTTTTGGTCATTTGGCCATTATTACACAAGATAAAGACCAAGACTAACACTTCTTTTCTTGCGAGAAGTGGCTGATATCTTTGCTGTCAGTCTGGTCCCCTTTTACAGAAACATTTAAGTCTTATTTGTAACAGAGAAAAAAAGTAAAAGGCGAAAGCATGAAAATGGGAAAAAACCCAAATTCTTAGACGAATTTAAGTAACACAGGGCTTTCCACACTCTACTGCCTGTTTCCAGGTACCACCGCAACCTTAGGGGGTATGTCCCACAGGATACATCTTTCTAGAGCCACTGCTGGAGGCCAAGTGGGACACCCTACCCTCTGCAACATCTCAGGTATCACTGGGCATCGGCATGTTGGCAGCTGAACCAAGACATTAGTTACATTCCCAAACATGAGGCTGCAATCAAAGGAACACTTCGTGGTTCAGGTTTGGTGTTGAAAAGCCTTCTCTGTTACAAGTCTCATGAGAGTAGTTAATGACAGTTACCTCTGGGGGTTTCCACACACACACACCGCTAGATGAAAGGATGCTTCCGAAAGGGTTCTGTGACCCTGCCTTCCAAGATATCTGCCTTGGTCAATGCATACTTTGGCACTGTTTTAAGTGGACTGGCCAGTATCTTTCCAAGTACAGTAGTTTAATAAAATAAATCAAGACTAAAAGTTCAAATGCTGCATTCAGTTTGCCTTCACTCATTGTTCTGAAACCTCCTGACAGGTGAAGTTTTGATTCAGGCCATCTCTGTAGTGTACAAAAGATAATTCACCACAGAGATTTCAAGGTCTTCTTCAGCTTCAAAGGTCAGTTACTCCAGCTCTACAGTGAAGCTCTCGCACTAAGCCAAAAATTACTTATGAAATTTTCAGTGATTAAGAAGGGTGTGTACATACAGAAGACTTAATAATGTTGTCTCCTGGCCAAACTAGTTTGTATAGCACATCTTTACATTTGCAACTATTTAAATATTTCACCAATATTGCACAGAATTATACAGTACCATCACTTGTTCAAAGTCAGAATTGTTCGGGTAGAGAAAATACAGACTTAGTATGATATAGTGTAATGGCCTTAACCACATGCATTCCAAATTCTTCTCATAATGGCAAACAATGATGCTAAGCACCCAAAAATTGTGTCAACAATATTGTTATATTGAAAACTGAGCTAATGGATTTCTCTGTAGCAGTTCATGAGAATGGAAATCCATTTCCATTCCTCCTATGTAAGAAGATGTTTTGTTTATTTAGTGCTAAGAGAAACAATGGACCAATTCAGTCTCAGGGCAAGACTAATTTCCACAGGTCTTGAGAACAAACACTTCAGTAAACAAGTATTTTGATGTCTGTGTGTATGGGAGGAATAACCCCAAACACAAGAGAAGGTAGGAAGGAAGTGAAGACACCCTTAAGGCATGGTTACTGTGGGACATCGACAAAAAATGAGAGAAGTGGAAAAGATGCTTTTGGGCAAAGCATTGCTTAGAGCATGTGTGCAAGGAAACACTTCTAAAAGTATAGTAAAAAAGTTTCAGTGGTAGTGCTTTTTGGTTTTTTTAATTCCACCACATTAAAACAAAAACAAACCCTCTTTCTTTAGCGTTTGTGAAGATCTTAAGGAGCAAATTTTGATAAACTGACCACTATAAAGAATAAGATGATTGTTACATACTGAATGGTCCACAGATAGCAGTGACGCATCTCTAGGAAAGATATGCTTCAACCTTAGGCAAATAATTCCAGATTTTCTTTTATTTTAAGTGCTCACAGAGGAAATCTTTACCACACTGATCTAGATAAATATTTCAAAGTTCAGTTAAGAGCTTTACTTAGATTTTAGATTTGATTTTGCCTTTTGGTAGTTTATCTTATTCTCCTCCTTACACTTCCCTCGTAAGGCTGTGTATTAAATATGATGTCCTTTTCTATGCAGTAATTTAAAAAAAAAAAAAGAAGCACGCTATGATGGTAAAAGAGGAAAGCTGAGCAGCCTGCCTTGCAATACATAGATTGCTTTGGAGAGCTACAATAAGAAAATAAAATAGTAGCATTATTAATAATTTTAGCAATGAATAATCACAGGTCTAAGAATTATCATTATCTGGTAGTACTTAAGCTAACAAGTAGGATAACAAACCATCTCATTTTTCAATGGCACCGTCAAACAATTTTAAGAAAATATTTTCATCTGACTGCTTCTTTAAAGAGTTTTGTGGAAACTGCAAATGGGAGGGTTTTCTTTTCAAGATTTTTGCTGTGCTGTGAACACGTAGTAGTTGCGTTAGCGGTCCTGCTGAAAAGAGTTTAAAATCTGGTATTTGCTATGAAACTGCAAATGCAAATCTGTGAACTTCTCAAAACATAAGAAATAAGACAAGTGAAATTTGGTACTTCATATCTCCACTTAGTAACTCCAAAGAGATATTTTTCTACCTCTACAATTACAGCTTACACTTATCATTATAGTCCCAATACAATTATTGCTCATTTTGCACTTGTACAAATGGAGTCCAATGTCAGATGTCAGTACCTCTGACTCCTAATATAATTTCTGAAATTCATAATGCTTACAACCAATGTAAGATCCTTAGGGCTTCCTCAAGCACAGCATAGTAAAAAATAAATTAATACCTATTAAACTCGGTAACTAAGTTCTGATCACAAAAACAAAGGTTTGATACACTTTCATAGAAATTACTTCTCCTGAAATATACCAGGACTTTTTTTCATAAATAAAACCGTTATATCAAGGAGTTCACTGACAACGGGATCCTGCAGTCATTTTTTTTAATGAAAGGCAAAAAAAATTAAATCTTTTGCACTAAATGAAAAGATAACACTGTATTAATCTGCATTATTCGATTCATTTATTAAGGTCTGTTCAGCTATTTGTAGTGCACTTGATCTGCGTCTTCTTGGCCATCCAAGAGCCACGCGCAGTCTTGCCAACTAGGAATGGTGAAACCACCCTCCAACATACTGGAAAAACCAGCACGAAGTGCCACATTGTCCAACAACATCTGAGAAACTTCATGTAGTTGTAGCAAGGTTAAACACATGGTCCAAATCTAGATGGAAGTCTGCAGTTTAAACAGCCCTGATCTAAATGTATGGAAAAGGTAATCAGTAAATACTAACCCTTTAACTGTTTAGGGCAAACAGTATTATTAAGTTGTGTTCCCATTTAATCTCATTTGTAGATAAGTAAGTCTCAAAAAATTGATCTCTGAGCGAAAGCATTTTTGGCAGCTGCAACTGAAATGGCTAAAGTCTGAAGACCTTCAGAGATCACCAAAGCCTTCAGCAAAAAATTCAATTTTTATATTCAATTATCTGGCAAGTATCTCAAGAGTAATAATAGTCTACTTCTTGCTGTAGGATGCAGAAAATGTAGATCTGTATAACAATATACAAAATCATATGTCTATAATTGTTACTATATATATAAAAGTGGTTTTCAGATCACTAAATTTGTATTTAAATAATGAAATTGCTTGTAAAAGTGCAGACAGATAACATAACATAATGTTACCTTACTGATGTATAATTTGAATGCTGCACAATCAAAAGAAATCTGTCATAACGCCCCACACAATACAGAATAGTCAAAGGCTTTATTCTTCCTGTCAAACAATTAACTGCTGATTTTTTTATCACTGAAAGTGAGTATATAAATGTTATGTTAACTTGCAACAAAATGACCCGGAATTCAAATTTACACTGGGGCTGAAAATTCCTAGCTAACATAGATAAACTAAACGATCTTCTGCTGTAGAATGTATTAAGTAATTAATTGGGGGGAAAAATTAAAAATCACGGAATTGTCGGAGTTGGAAGGAACCTCTAGAGATCATCTGGTCCAACTCCTCTGCTAAAGCAGGATTGCCTAGAGCACATTACTCAGGACTGCATCCAGGCGGGTCTTGAAGATCTCCAGA